>BLKR01000823.1:257500-395347 GCA_011170035.1 Teleogryllus occipitalis | reverse complement strand
AGTCCTGCCGTTGAAATAACCAAACCTCTGCTACTCAAGCATGTGGAGAAATGAGGACTAAAGAAGTCATGTTCGGTAACTATTTATTCATTAGAATTAAATCACATCTTTAAATACGTTCCGTTGTAATTCAATTTCCTGTTACATAATTAAATTCAGCAATCTTGAGAAGTTGAAATGTTCGGCAATATGAATTCGTTTTCCCGTATGAAATCGACGTTTCACTGTATTATACGTTAGGCACATCAGAACAGGTCAGCGGACTTACGGTAGGGACTGATCCGAGAGCCTGACTTAGCATTTAGGTCAATGTGTACGGACGGGGGCGCTGAAAATAGACCTATACGATTTGCCCGTGTTGCAGTTATCAGATCGTTGTGACCTTTGCTTCCTGTGTAAACATAAGTTCAGATTACGATCTCCTCCTCTCCCCCTTTGCTGTGTCAACTACCGATCACATTACATCTACGCAGCTCCCTGCCGAAGGCACAGTCCGCTGTCGCTGTCAGAACTACGCAGCCGCTGAAGTAATCAACTACGCAGCTGCGTAATACCCGAAGACGCTCACCTACGTCTGGGAGGACGGCGATTAATTGCGACGCCAGTCGACGTGCTTCTGTCGCCATCGGAAAGTGCATAATTCCAACAGTTCAATTGTTTTTCGCAGTTACCGAACACGAGTCCTCATTTCTCCACATGCTTGAGTAACAGTGGTTTGGTTATTTCAACGGCAGGATTTGAAATCCGCAGTTCGATTTTCAATGCAAAATAGTTTTTTATTGTAACTGAGGGGAAATATATGGTTATCAGCTTTTTGTTGGTATCTTTCGTTTTTGTAATTCAAATAATATTGGTAAAGGAGCGGGATAAGGTATTCCGGAACTGAATAATTAAGTGTAATAAATTAATCTATACGGAGAGGGAAAGAATATTTTAATGGCGACTACGTTGTTGTAGATCCTATTAATTATATTTTCAACTGTAGCTAGGCGCGGGATTATTTCGTGCTCTTCAAGAGCAGTCAGAGCTGGAAGCCGTATTCGTTCCTTGCATTCTCATCCCGCATCTCACCCCTGTTTCCCAGAAGGCCTCGCGGCGTGGCCCGTGGCTGCCACACAGGAAACTGACTCAGGCGCGCGGGTATCCAGTTGCCTTCCCTCACCTCCCCTCGCCACACCCCGCCCCCACCCGCTCCCCAGCGGTCGCGGCGCACCTCAGAAACAGCGCGTGAACGGTCTCTAAATTGTTTGCACAGACAGATTCCATCGGCTGATTGCAGTCGACTCCGGTTATAGTGAACACCAGTCTCTGGTCCCGTTTCACTTACATTACAAGTAAGCATAAGAAGATTCGGTTGTAGTGAACTTGAACCGTGCCTGTACTGAACGTAAGAAAAAGATATGGATATTTTCAGTTCGTGCCGTTAATGAATATTGCTGTATCTCTGTATCTATAAAATCAGTCATTGTGGAGAAATTCTATTTGATTTTGACACCGGATATAGTGAACCAAACATGTTAGTCCCCAGAGATTTACTATAACCGGAGTCGACTGTACTTGTTAATATAATATCCTTTTTATGTACACAGTTCCCTACATTGAACATAGCTATGATAGATGGTTGAATTAGTGTACATGTCCACTCTGATCGAAAGAAAAATAATTTCAGTATCTGGAATTAGCAGTATAAATGTGAAAATTTGAAGTACTGACCGAACCCTCAATGTCCCACCCTGTTTCGCCCTATCCGCCAGTCCTCATTCGACCCGCCTCGCCACGTGCAGACACTTGCCGTCTCATCTCTCCCCGCCCGACCACATCTTCCCGTAAACGTCCACCCATCCGTGTCGTGATCCTGCTCCACCGAGCCCTTCGCCGCCTCGCCCCTCCCCGCCCCTCACGCCCCTCCCCTCCCGCCTCGCCCCTCGCCACCCCCCACTCGCCCCGCCCCTTCCCTCCCCGACCCGCTCCTCCCCGTCCCGCTCCGTCCCGCCTCTTTCCGCCCCGCCCCTCTCAACACATCCGTTCACTACTATTCCCCTCACCTCCTTGCCCCTCCCCATCCCGCCCATCCCCTTCCCCACCCCGCCACGCCTTGTAAATGTCGGAATGGGGAGCGGCTCGGGGTAGTGGGGCGAAGTAAAATGTTGGTGCCGCGCGCCCTAACGCGAGTTCGACGACTCGCGAGTGCAGAGAGCAACCGCATCGAGCTCTCGGAATTACGCCGTAAACCCCGCGTGCGCGGGGCGGGGCCGCCAACCCCAGCCCTTGTCAACGCGCTTTTGCGGCGCTGACGATCGCTGCGCCCTCAGCCCTTGAGTGAAGACACGCGCCGCACACGCTGCAGGGGAAGGACGGGTTTTCTAAACATTTTTTCTCAAAAGCTGTTTGTTTCATTCTATGTTCACATGTCTTTTTGTCGATCAATTTCATGTTTTGTATAGGACGCATTTCCCTATCGAACTGTAATTTCCTTTTATCTTAGAGAACGAATTGGGTTGTGAATGTTCCTTGTGGAGATCATTTCGCTAGCAGAAAGCACGTGCTTGCATTTGTTATTTAACCTTCATCACAATTTATCGAACAAAATCCGTGCCAAGTAGCGACCCCCCATGTCCGTCCAACTCCCGGCCAGTTGGAGGCAATCCTAGTTCGCTGGCAACCTTAGCGCCTGCCCGCCCGCGTCGCGGGGGCTTTGTGGAAGGCCGGCGCCCCGCGGTGGCCCCAGTCCTCGGCTCACCCGAGCCCGCCGCCCGCCGCCCGCCGCCCGCCGCCCGCCGCCCGCCGCCCGCCGCCCGCCGCCCGCCGCCCGCCGCTCGCCGCTCGCCCGCCTCCCCCGCCTCCGCCCGCCGCCCGCCGCCCGCCGCCCGCCGCCCGCCGCCCGCCGCCCGCCGCCCGCCGCCCCCGCCGCCCGCCGCCCGCCGCCCGCCGCCCGCCGCCCGCCGCCCGCCGCCCGCCGCCCGCCGCCCGCCGCCCGCCGCCCGCCGCCCGCCGCCCGCCGCCGCCCGCCCCGGTGACATTGCTCGCCCGCCCTCGCCCCGCCGCCCGCCCCCGCCCGCCGCCCCCGCCCGCCCCACGCCGCCCACCGCCCGACCCGCCCAGCGCCACCCCGCCCGTCACCTGCCCGCTCGCCCCGCGCTCCTGCCACCCGCCGCCGTCCGCCGCCCACCGCAGCCGCGCTCGCCCCACCCCCCGCCGCCAATCGCTTCCGTAGCTGCCGCGTGCAGGTGCTGGCGCCATGTGGCGTTGGCCCGCTCTTCAGGTCTCTTCCTCTGTGCGGTGCGTCAAAGCCCCGGACCCCCGTGCCGTTGCGGTGCTCTTTGCGGCGCATTGCCGAACCAGAGCCAACACGGCACCTGGCAAGCGATGGCTTGCAACAATCGTGCTTCTGCACGTCAACTTACGGCGCATTCACTAACTCATTGTCCCAGATCTTTGGTCCTGAGAAGTCTACCACATGAGCTTTGCGTTAGTTGGCCCACCAACAGTATCACATTGGCTGATATCTAAATTCTCCTGTACTTCAGTGGTGACCGGTAATTGGGACTTGAAGAAATAAAGGAAGTCATCTCCGTCAAGTTCCTTTATTTCTTCGTGTAATAACTTCAACAACACCGCATCAGAATTCCCACAATTGGGACTTGTGTTTATTTTCCCCAAGTAGATACCTTTGAAAATAAAATCTCAGCGAGTTAAAATATTCGATGACTCTAGTTCTCCTCCCGCTTCTCACTATATATTAAGTGTCATACTCATTGCCAAATTAATTGCACACATTTACATTTTTCGTAATGCAGTATGTACTCCATTGCAGGAATTTTAATGGCAGCAGAAGAAGCTTCTTTACTGCATCAATTCAGAATTATATTCGAAAATTTAAAGGAACTGGAAATAGAATTATGAAATTTAAATATGGAAGTAGAATTATATTGTAAGACTGGTCAGCTTGCTAGTTCAACGATTCACGTCATTTATTAACTGTTCTTTTCAGACATAATGAATGTAGGTATTGGAAACAAAGTAATGTATTGTAACATAATCTCTATGGCGTGTGATATACCACGACAAATCGCAGTCATTTACAATGTGCGTTTCACTGCAGTGCTTCTATTGTAGTAAAAAAATTAATAGTTTCGCTTCAATCTCACCGGTAGAGGTGGCTCAGTGCAATAACTGATGTCACTGCAGTGCCTTTGACCGAGAAGTCCTAGGTTCGAGTCCCGACAGTGACAAGATTTTCGACACTAGTTTGTGAGCTAGGTCGAATTAAGTCGCTGTCTGGAAGAGAATACTAGCGGCCGGCTGCTCTGATGGGGTGGTGCCCCGCTGGTGGGAGATACCTAGTTGGGGAAAACCGCGCTAGCCGACGGTAGGTCGGTGCAGGATTCATCATCCAGCGGGAGATGACCGCCACCTCAGCATTCACTTCACTTACAGGACTAACGATGTCAGTAGTTGACGTGCGCGGAATCACTATCAACGAACGAACCAATCTTCAATGTCTGCATGAAAAGAACAAACACGAGGTTACTGTTCGGAACGCCATTTGTGGTTTCTGCTTCGATACCCTGAACATCTGTTTTGTTCCCATATTCAATTGAGTATCACAGATTTGATTTTCTCTTCTATTCATTTCTAAGCTGTTTATTCAGTTATTCATTCATTCAATCATTGATTTAGTCTTACAGGACTAAATCTTTCCCTGCCTTCAAAGTGAAAGGCGGATTGACCATGGCTGGAAAAGGTTTTTGGGAAGTATCACTTGGTTGTGAGTGGTGCTGGGTGTTTGAGTTGGCTCGTGACCCCTTGCAGAGGAGACACTTTTCTTCGCAACCGCTGCCCCGCCCCCGCCCCCGCCCTCGCCCTCGCCCTCGCCCTCCCTAAGCGCTGAGCCAGCGCCCGCTCGCGCCCGCAGCGCCGCCCACACGCCGCGCTTGCGACTAGGAATGGGCGGTTATTAGATGACAATCGATTAATGTTTAATCGACGATTTTTTTTTCATTATGTTAATATGCATCGATTAATCGTTCCGAATTAATTAATTAATCTTATATAATCGATTAATTTTTCACATGTTTGAAATAATGCGAAATAATGTCATTGCCAACAATATTCTTTAATTCAACTAGAGCAGCTTTCGATGGCTTAGCCATTATCGTCAGTTTCCTGCTGTTTAGAAGCGCCGCTAAACCAATATTCGTAAATACAAATAAACAGAAGGCACGAAATTTACCGTGAAAGCAGCTAAAATACATTTACCATAAAGGCGAGTCGAGTGCACCAAATGATCGCGGTTCAACCCCGGCGAAGTGTCAGAAATTTGAGTAAGACATTGAACAGTTAAGCTTCCTACTCGCATCTAATTCGTAGCTTGGCCTGCGCTGATGACGATTACTTCTCGGCGAATGCCGGAGCTTCTCCCTTGAATACGTCCATGGATCCTTCCCCCTACCTTTCTCAAACCCATTCATGAGGCGTGAAACGGACCGATCCGATTTATCTTTCCGATTCAGAAAAAACCGTCGATTCAGAAAATCTCCGACAAGCAGCCAACAACTGAGGCCTCCAAGGCATTAAATAGGCGTCGTTGTGAGGGAATATCGGGATAATGAAAACCTATGTATAGTCGACTCCGTTTATAGTGAATTCGGATATAGTGAACTTGTTACTGGTCCCATTTCACTTACGTTACAATTAAGCGTAAGGAGATTCAGATATAGTGAATCTGAACCTCGGCTATAGAGAACTTAAAATAATATGTCTTGGATATTAATTCCCTCCTAGAAAAGAATATATTGCCCCAGTGCCACAAATTCAAATACTATGCAGCTTAAAAAAAATATCGTCGACCAAAGGTCATAACCGAAGAAGTCTCCCCTGAGGTGAAGGTCGAAGAAGTCTCCCCCGAGGACTCTGGCGAAAGAGAGAGAAATTACTAACGAAAAAGTACGAAGCAAACAATTGAAAAATAGTTCATTTTTTAGGGACAAATAAAGATATTGAAATTTTCAGTTCGTGCTGTTAATGAATTTTGCTGTAGCTTTATATTAATAAAATCACGAATTAAGGAGATATTCTATTTAATTTTGACTTCATCGAATATAGTGAACATCGGATGTAGTGAACCTCGGATGTAGTGTACCTCGGATGAAGTGAACCTCGGATATAGTGAACCTCGGTTACAGTGAAACTCTGATGTAGTGAACCTCGCTTACAGTGAACCTCGAATGTAGTGAACCTCGGATGTAGTGAACATCGGATGTGGTGAACTTCGGATGTAGTGAACCTCGAATATAGTGAACCTCGGATATAGTGAATATCGGATGTGGTGAACTTCGGATGTGGTGAACTTCGGATGTAGTGAACCTCGGATGTAGTGAACCTCAGGTGTAGTGAACCTCGGATGTATTTAACATCGGATGTAGTGAACCTCAGGTGTAGTGAACCTCGGATGTAGTGAACGTCGGATGTAATGAACCTCGGATGTAGTGAACCTCTGACATAGTGCACCAAAAACGTTAGTCCCCAGGAGCTGACTTCCGCCCTGGGGCTGCTTCTGTGGCTGGGGCGCCGCCTGCAGCTATTTGCGCGCGAGCGATGGCTATCGGCGCCTCCTGGCCGCCCAGGGGGCGCTGACTCACGGGCGCCGGGTGCCAAGAGGGCGCGGCGTCCGCGGGGCGGGAGCTTTGGGGCCGCCGATGATAGCGCGCGCTTTGTTGGGGAGCGGGCGGAACATTGTCTCTGTTCGAGAAAACGTCAGCGCCACCCAAAATAGAGTAACGAGATTTGCTTCCACTGTCGGAGTCCGCTCTAAGGAGCGAGGTGGCTCCCAAACACGGGTTGCGAAAAAGAATCAAGTTTCTGGAGGCTTCCGCGCTCGGCGTCTCCCACGTATAAAATTCGCATCCCCGGCAGTCTAGTCTGAATGAATGTACTTTGTAAAATAGATTAATTATGAACAAGAGCCTGAATGTTAAAAGAAAATAGAAGAAAAACATGAACAAACCAAAGGACTTTATTTTCAAATTTTTTCAATGGTTATTTAAAAAACTCATCGCCCAAAGAGGCTTGATGGGTTGATTTTAAGTTAGAATTAAAATAGATTAATTAGTTTAAGTCAAAGCCTTCCCCAAGCTCCAAGAGCAGCAATGCTGGAGCGAAACTTGTACTCCTGGCACTAAAGAAATTCCCGCATCGCCAGGGATAATGGCGAAGGAAAAATTGAGAAAAAAAGTCTAGACTGAGTCTGAACTGTGAAATGTGTGCATGGCGCTGAACAGCACTTCGGTGGACAATGTAGAAAATCAAAGGAAGTGAGCAGTGTGAAAATAAATAATCTAATTGACATAAACTTAAGAACTGAGATAAAAACTTGGAGGACCATCGGTATATACATTTGTGTTGTTAGTGTGTATCAATATCGCGAGTAATTTCAGATTAAAAAAATAAACAATTTTCGTAAAACAAATTTCTGTGTTTTAATTCACCACCAAGATCCGTTGCATTACGATCACTGTGAGGCTTCCTCGCCCACGGATTATGTAGTTCATGAGAAGGACTGTCTCTAAAGTAGTCGCAAAAAAAAACGCATCATGTATGATCTACCTGCCCTCGTCTTTATTACGTTATACATTTTATATTTAGAGAGTTAGTGCACCCTCGAACGTTAAAGCACTATCGATCTTTTGTGCATGTGCAGTTCAAGTTTCGTATCACTTACGTGCATCTTCGCATGCGCAGATCGATAGTGCGATCCGCTATGTCGTGCACAAACTCTCTATTGTTTAATTCGTTCACGTTATTAATATAAATTATTATTTTTCATAATTCCCTGGGTCTCAAAATTTAAAAAAATTCAAAATTCGCTGGGTCTCAATTTGAAGTAGATTCATACAGGAAAATCCATTTTTATTAACTTCGAGAAAGAAATTTCTGTTCGAAGTCAGATGAACGGAAATAACATTTTATGTTTCTGGGATCCCTCAGATCCCTACTTTCGTCAAAATGTCATTTTTTTATTCTATCTAATATACCTACGCCATGCATGCCACGAGAAAAGAAATTCTGTGTGCTTATTGAACTGCATCTATCATCATCGTCAAAAAGTGACTGATTCACTCGAAAATTGAACCGCAAGCGCATTGTGAAACGCATTTCCAGGTTCGCCGTGAGTCGTTTGACATTAACAAGCCTGGAGGTAACCCCTTGCAGTTTGTTAAGCCCTCTACCGTGTTCGGCGAACTGTAGCGGCAATTAGTTAATTGGGAATCACTGAACGAATGAAAGAGCCGGGATATTCGTCCCCTTCCGCTGGAGTTGTGTGGTGCGCTAGCGTCAGCGGGCGTCGAGTGCGTTAACGCTCTCGAAAAATTAGGCGGCAAAGCGGCGACGTGGGCGGCGCGGCGCGGCGCGGCGATGAGATAAGATAACATGAGACGAACCGCGCAGCGCCGCTGGCGCCGCCTGGTGGCGGTGGTGGAAACGCGAGAGTCGCGCCGCCCTGCCTCAACACGTTTGACGTTCAGTACTTCCCCAACCTCATGCTGTGATTCTTAGTCCGTAGTGAGCAGTTTGCGGCGGCGATGGTGTAACGCTTAGTGTATACCCAAGTTCGCGGGTTCAGACCCGATCGAAGCCGTGGATTTTTAAGGGCGAAAAAATACTTCGTACGCCTTCCTTCGGAGGGGAAGTAAAGCCGGCTGTCCCATGTTAGTAGATTTACTGCAGCGACTTACTAGTCTCCTGCAGCGACTCTGACCGAGAGGACTTAGCGTTCGAGTCCTGACGGAACCGAATGGTCGACACTATCTAGATTGTCACTGGGTAGAATTCTACGACTGTCGGGAGGAGAATTTTAGAAGTCAGCTGCTCTCATCGGTAGTTCTTCCCTGTCTTCTCCAGTTAACGCGAGGCGAAGGCCGGAGCAGTACCCCAACCGAAGGGTTAAAGACCGCGCATGATATTCCCTTCTTTATTGTCCTATCTCCACCCCCTTACACTCTCACAATTTCACTTACGTTTACTCCACAACGACACGTGTCGGGAGACCATAACTGGTCCCGGCTGAAGTGGTGCAACGCTAGAGGAGATACCTGGAGAAGGAAATATCTCGTAGACCGACATGTAGGTCGGCGCCGCATCTCACCACTCCGCTAGGGAGAAGCACCGCTACTTCCGAGGGTGTAACATTCACTACACTAACGGGACTAATGACCATCCCCGTTGACGTATCCGGAAACAATTAATCAGCGAACGGGTATTACGTATCGACATCCAGATATCGTCAGAATCGATATTGCTGTAATCAACGACAGCACATGTAACACCGCTGTTTCACACGGAAGTGTGTGTGTTCATATCGGTGAACAATTTCGGAACAGAGGCTGCGCCTCCACTCACGGGACCGTGTTCACCGTGTTCTGTCGACTGCCACCGGCGTGGGCATGGCACTTGGTGTTAGAGCGCTCTATGCTGGCACGTGTCTCCGAAGGGATTCTGAAAGTCAAGAGGGCGTGCGCAGATGATTTTCTCTCCCATACGTCACATACAGTTTTTGGCTGAATAAATAAATGCCGTTGGCTTTGTAATTGACTCTGTCTGCTGCGGAGCGCCCACGACGCGTCTTCTCCACGAGCGCCAACTCAAGAAACAAA
The DNA here is from genome assembly GCA_011170035.1 of Teleogryllus occipitalis. Classification (NCBI taxonomy): domain Eukaryota; kingdom Metazoa; phylum Arthropoda; class Insecta; order Orthoptera; family Gryllidae; genus Teleogryllus; species Teleogryllus occipitalis. Next base: position 385,694 of record BLKR01000823.1, on the reverse strand, counting down.
ACGCGGTCGGCCTGTTGAGGTCGTTCCAACAATGCATTTATTGCTACATGCAGTGATTTTGCCGATGCCGTTATTATTTTGTCTGGTACCAGCAACTCGTCTAAATTGGCATTGTTGTAATCATATTTTCTAATCAAATATAGTAACATTGATTCTACGCGTCTCTTAGTATCGATATTGCTATTACACGAAACAAATATATCAGTACGTCTGGTAACGATGAAACTTCATCTTGTTCTTACACACTCATTGCAGTCATCGTCACCTTCGAGTATCGATATCCGTCGACTGAATAATACGTGTAGGCGAAGCTTCGGACATACAGGAGCGTTCGCTGATCTCAGAGCCTTGCATATCAGCATGCGACCGGGAGCAGTAGCTCAGTGCATCAACTGATGTCACTGCAGCGCCTCTGACCGGGAGGTCCTAGGTTCCCACTCCCCACGGCGGCAGGGTTTTCGGCACTACCTTTTCAGCTAGGTCGAATTCAGTCGCTGTCTGGAGGAGAAGTCTAGCGGCCGGCTGCTCTGATCGGTAGTTTTCCGTGGTTTCTCCGTTCATCACCAGGCGAATGCCGGAGCAGTACCCTACCAAACGGGCCACAGACCGCGCGCGATCTGTCCTTCCTCTTCCTTGTCTTATCCTCTCCCCTTACACACACACTTACACTAACATGCACTGCACTATTACATATTCCGGGAGACCGGTCTGGAGCTTAGAGCTTGTCCCGGCTGGGGCGGTGCCTCACTGTTGGGAGAGTCCTGGTTATGGGGAAATCCGACTAGCCGACGGTAGGTCGGCGCCGGATCTCGCCATCCAGCGGGAGATCACCGCCATCTCCCGTGAAAAAAACATGCACTACACTAACGGGACTAATGACCAAAGCAGTTGACGCGCCTCGAAACACGAAAAAAATCAATCAATCAATCATATCAGCATGTGCACTTTCTGCCTCCCCTGCCGCCATACCCTGCCCGTTCCTGCGATGCGAGCGTGGGTCGCCTAATTCCATTGGCTTTGCAGCAGATGCACCGCGCTCTCGCGCCGCTTTTCAGCACCCGGGGTTTCCCGCAGCCGCCGCCGCCGCCAGCGCCAACTCCAACGCAAGCGCTGTCACGCGCTTCAGCTGCTACGGTAATCCTAAGCCTTCATTCGGAGACAGGTCATGCACGCCATAGCGGACTGCACTATCGATCTTCGGCGCATGCGCACATGCTCTAAACTGATGCAAAATTTGAACTGGGCATGCGCAGAAGATCTGCGTCCTTATAACGTTCATTCGATAGTTCTTTATAACGATCGATAGTGCTTTATAACTCTCTATTGTCTTTTGACGACTCCGGTAATGCACTTTTGGTATCGGCAGTAATGACTTCTATTTATGCAACTCGATATTGTTAATATCGAAAAGAAATGCATGAGTACTTTGTGCTTGGACGATACCTCATGCCTCTGAGAGGAATCATTTTCACATTAAAATGCCGATATCCGTCACTACTGTAGTATCTAAGCGAAGATCCGGACGTATGGCCGCTGCTTTGTATATTGCCGAGTTAAAAGCCGTCCCCACTAGCGCCTCTTCCTGCCGCTTCAATCATTTAATGATGGATGCTGCTGTGTGCGTCAATTGCTGTGGTCATTACTACTGTGTTGTGCATGTTATATTGCGGCAGATGGCGGTGTTCCATCCTTGCTAGAGCGAGAGATCTGACGTCGGCCTATCGTTGGCTTGTGAGGTTTCCGCCCCTCCAGGTACGTCTCCAGGGGGGCACCGCCCAGCCGGAACTAGTTCCGCGTTCTCCTGACATGTGCGGAAGAGTAGTGCATGTGTCTGTGTAAGTAAGGGGCGAGGAGAGGACAAGGAAGAGGAAGGGAAGGTCGCGCGCGGTCTGTAGTCCGTGTGTTAGGGGACTGCCCCGGCATTCGCCTGGTGTTGGTCGGAGGGAGGAGGAGCACCTGGCCGCTAGAATGCTCCTCCAGACGGTGCTGCCTTGGCTATGCATCGTGGGGACCGGACCGCGTGCGAGCGGCCGCGCTGGCGAGAGTTGCTGCGGGCGACGCGAGCGCGAGTCGCCTAATTCCATTGGCTTCATCCGCGCTGTGGCGCCAGCGCCGCCCGGCCCCGGCCCCGGCACGCGCGGTCAAAGCGTTTGTCCAATTTGCGCGAGCCGGGGATTTGCGAGCGCGCCAGCGACAGCGGCAGCTAATCAAAGTCCTGGGCGCGCGCCGCCGCCGCCGCCTCAATCAGAGCGCCCCGCCCCGCCCCGCCCCGCCCCGCCCCGCCCCGCCCCGCCCGCCCCGCCCCTCCCCTCCCCGCCCCGCCCCGCCCCACCCAGCACCTCCCCGCCCCTCCCCGCCCCGAACACTGCTGCCTCTTTGACGCCACGACCCAGCGGTTCGGCACTCACGCCACCCCCTCGCGCCCCCGCCGCCGCCCCCGCCTCCGCCCCCGCCCCCGCAGCGCCCGCCGCCGCTGCCTGCCTGCTGCGCAATGGGGAATAATGCTGTTTGGCGCCTCGCGCCGCCTGTCGGAGATTTTTTAACGAACAGGTAAAGCGAATGGATAAATGTGGAGTGCGCTGTGTAGTGGGCGGTGACAGAAATGGTTGCATGCGGTGAGGTGGTGAAGGAAGGGAGCTTAGCTAAGGATTTGACGCGACATGTTCGACGTGTTTCTATCGCGCATTTCCATGTCGTGTGTGTGAGAGATTTGAGCCTTCGACTTCCGCGATTAAACCTAAATCATCCTAAAATATGTCCAACCCTTTTACGCCAAAATACAGACACGGTTTCTCTTGATTCACTTTCTTCTCGTAACTGCCATAAATTACTTCTTCGCCAAATGGGAAATAATGCAACATTGCTCGGCACACATTCAGGCGTATTTGCACGGCTTGTTCGAGAGGAGTAGTGTTATTTTTCAATTTATATATCTATTTAAGGGCGCTGTTTAACTGCTTGGTCATATACCGACCACTGTGATTTTTAACATTTGGTAACTGTAAGAGAAAACCTTAACGACATGATCCCACAAACATGCATGCCCGGGGCGGGATTGGAACCCGCGTCCCTTCGAGCCGAGGTAGCCACGACCCTTCAACCTTAGCGACCTCTGCTAGGCCGACGTATTTGTGGTTTAAGTTGCAAATAAACGAGCAAACTCCTCTACTAATTCGAAACTGTAGCTAAGATACCGGCACAGTCCCTCCATCTCTTTGCTTCTTGCTTTCGCTCTCATCCCTCCGGCGAGGCGGCGCGGGGTGTCGTGGTAGTATAGGATAGTATAGTGGGAGGGAGTATATATCGGGAGAAAGACGAACTCCGAGTTGTTTATTAAAAGTGGTTTATTATGAGCCCTTGCGGCAAGTGTGTGGGTACATCCAATGCACTCAGTTGTCGTCATGAGGAGGGTGGGGGAGGGTGGCAGGCAGCGGCGGCGGCGAAGGCAGATAGGCTGGCGGCGGGGCGCTCGGTTCGGCGCGGCGTCGATTCCCGCCTTGGTCAACCCGAGGGCAATCATAGAGTGGGACGCCGGCTCACGAAAAGCAGGAAACGAGCGACCACTTCTGAGGCCGTACGCGGTCTTCTATACCGCCAGGCCAGTCCATCCCGGCGCCAGCGGGGGGTGGTGGCGTTACTCTAGTCGGGGGTGGCGAGCGGTGAGCCTGCATACCTACACCCCGTGCCAGCGCGGCCCGGGCAGAGGGCGAGCGGCGACGGTCGCAAGGCGGCGTCGCCTCTCCACAGGGGCTCGAGCCGCGGACCCCGGACGATCGATGCGTCTGCCCCCTCCCCCTCCCCCTCTCGCGCCGAGGGGTTGTCGCCCTCCCTCTGGCGCTCGCCGCCTCGCGGCTCGGAGGGAGGCGGCGCGCCGGAGAGAAGGCGCGAACCGGTGCGCGCAGCTGGGAACTGGCTGGCGCACGGCTGCTCACTAGGGGGCGCGACTTCGGAACATCTTGTTGTTTAATAAAAACATCGATGTATTTAATATCGAGACTCGGGTCATCCAGTTAGCCCTTTCTTGTGATTATGCAAATTTCGCGACCTAACAGTCGATTTGAGTTTAGCTCAGGGCTTTTAAGCTTGATTCACTTTTATATGCAATAAACCTACAACATGGGACATCCGGCTGTACTTCTCTTCGGAAGAAAGGCGTACGAAGGATTTTTTCGCCCTTACAAGTCCACGGCTTCGATCGGGTTTGAATCCGCAAACTTGGAGACAACAGCCCGATATGCGAACCGTTATTCCACTCAACCCGCTAAAAAGTAGTCTGGCCATTACACAATGGGCTACTCCTAAACGGTTGTTAGCACAACTTGCTACGCCCACGTCACCACAATCACCTTCTCTTCCTCCTGCAACTCCTCTTCCACCTTCCTACAAGCACCTCTATCCAGCGCCACCGCTCCTCTTCCCACCTCCTCCTCCACCTTCCTGCAAGCACCTCTATCCAGCGCCACCGCTCCTGTCTGTCTCCTGCAGTGGCCTCCGTTTCCGCCACATTCACCACCTCCTCCACCTTCCTGCAAGCACCTCTATCCAGCGCCACCGCTCCTGTCTGTCTCCTGCAGTGGCCTCCGTTTCCGCCCAGTGGCCTCTGCCGCCGAGCGGGCGGCGCCTGGAGGAGGCGCTCTCACGCTCCACAGCCCTTCCGCCTCCGCCGCTTCATGCTACGGTGGGCACTGGCCGAGCGCGCCGCCGCCGCCGCCTGATAACGGCTTTTGTGCGCGGCCGTCGCGCGCCGGCCGTTAAAAATACCCGCGCGAGGAAGCAGGCGCACGGCCACTTGCGCGCCCACTCGCGCCGACCGCCACATCTCGCGGAGATGACCACTGCAGGCCGTGCACGGGCGTACAAACTCCAAGAACAGTTTTTGAAGCTAAATATTACCCACATTATTTAATGTTTAAAACATTGTTACGTTTATAAAATGTAAGGGTTACAGTTTAAATGTGCTATATTCATTTACAGTAATAGATGATTATGTTTAATTAGCGATCATTTTCATCTGTTCTGAAATTATGGGCATTCAATATAAATGAATAGTTCAAGCTAAATTCCGCAAACACTATTATACCTGTAACGCGTCAAGCCTCACTTGATACAGCTTGATTTGTATATATTTGTATGTTATCAATTATTTTGTATTTTATGTTATTGTATTATTTTGTTAGTGTTACTATATTGTTTGTATATGTTGTGTTATTTATATTGTATCTTATGCTATCTGTTCTATCAGAAGATATTTATAAGCTATTTATAAGAAGTTATTTGCGCCGTGAATATACTCGGCAATTTGTAATAGGTTAATCCTGTAAACAAATTTCTCGTAAAAAATTGAAATTGTTTAATTATCGATCAACTTTCTACAGACATGAAGTTGTATTAAAGGAAGATCGTGTAACAATACCTAATGAAAACTACCAACATAATTGAATCAATAATAATGCAATAATGAATTATTGTATCAGGTGGAAGATGCAGTTTATTTTCATGTTCATTTTGAATAAGTAACGTTCAGTATTTAGGCGTCATTTCAATTTCGCGTCTCGAACCCATTAAGCCGGCCTTGAGGAAGACAACCAGTCCGAGAGGCAAATTTGTGCGGCTTTAAGAAGACAAAAGAAGTGGATTGCGGATTCACCCCTCCGCGGTCACGTCCTCCCTCCCCATTTGGGGCGTCTATACTCAATACTGCAGCGTAGCACCTCAACTACTGTGTTGATGGATTGAACTTGATATAGTAAATGTACTGTTCTTCCCCACCCCGAACTTTCTAAAAACGGAGAACTCAAATAAAAAGGTGATCACTTTAATCTCGAGTTCTCGAGTGTGGGCAATTCGATATCCAGCAACTTCTCTCCCTCATTTGGGCCGGCTAAAAGGCCATGAATGTATTCATGATAGTAAAATAATTTACAATCTCCGTACCGGGAGAGGCGGCTGAGTGCATCAACTGATGTCACTGCAGTACCTCTGACCGAGATGTCCTAGGTTGGAGTCCACTGTGGCAAGATTTTCGACCCAAGCTTGTCAGCTAGGTAGAATTCAGTCGCTGTCTGGAGAAGAATTCTAGCGGCCGGCAGCTCTGATCGGTAGTTTTCCGTGGTTTGTCCGATCAACACCAGGCGAATGCCGGAGCAGTACCCTAACAGACGGACCGCGCGCGATCTTTCCTTCCTCTTCCTTGTCCTACCCTCTCCCCTTACACACACGTACACTAGCATGCACTACACTATCACACCGGTCGGGGGCTTAGAGCTTGTCCCGGGTAACGGGGCGGTGTCCCGTTGGTGATGGATACCTGGTTGGGGGAATCTCACACTAGTCGACGCTGAATCTCGCCATCCAGCGGGGGAAGATCACCGCCACCTCCCGGTGGAAAACATGGACTACATTTACGGGACCATTGACCTCGGTAGTTGACGTTCCCGGAATGAATAACAACCAACCAACGAACTATCTTCGTAAAAAAAAAGAGAATCGATGAAATTTGCCATTCGTCTCCACTCGATATACCTTTAAGTCGCCTCCAGACGTCATGTGTGTTGGCTCGGACCGCGATCTATCTCGCATTCGCCCGTGTTATCATAGGTCGCGGGCGTCCGCCCATCTGCGGGCGATAAGGCCGCGTTGCGCAAGGCGCGCGAAGGGGGCGGGGCGCAGGCCTCTCAGCACGACGCGACAGCGTGGACACGGCGCTGGAGATCCGCACGCTCAGTTGCTCAAACGCTCCTGCCAGTTGCGTGTACGTCGCCCTGGCGACTAGCGTCTGCACCCGTTGCCTTCATCTCTCATTGAGGCTCGTGCGAAACCAGCGGGGGTAATCATTTTGTCGGCGGTGCTATTAATGCAAATCGCCTCCTATATTATTTCAGTAGTATACATACTGTTCGCGGCTCTCACATGCCACCAATCTTTATAATTGAAGTCTCTAAAGAAACAGAATTTTAGAGGCGTGACGAATTCCACTTTGACTCTAAAAATATGAAGGTATTTTTATTATAAAGAACTCATCTTAAAATTCATGTCGGATGCGACCCGCAACACTCGGCCGGATGTTTGAATCTACATCGTTACATAATTCCTAAACAAAACGTTTTAGGGCTTTCAGGGCTAAAATTTTGAGGTCAAAGGTCTCTAAGAAGCGTTTCTCACACCGCGTTCTACAGGATGAGATCATCTTGAACATTGTTACATTTTGGCTGGTTCCACGCTTCTCCATTCTACCCGAATATATGATAAAGAATTGTACAATTATAAATAAAATATGTACAGTTAAAATAGCATATTAAATAACTATGAAATATAATTGTTTCGCCAATACAATTCATAACAAAGAAAGTTATACAATTATTTATATATTGTAAAAATTATATAAATTATAATATCTTTAGGTACTACATACTAATTCAGAAACAGAACAATTTCTTAATTCATTATTTTATATGCTTATGTCGGTTTTGGATACTCTCAGTATTTTTTGTTATTAAAAAGTTATTCTCTGTATAAAACTGTAGACTTAAAACAATCGAAAAAAGATTGGTCACAATATCGATAGTCAAGGATAGTTTCAGCTATCGATGTTTAAGGAACACCCCCGCGCGTTGTTTATCGCCGCAACATGCTGCGGGAATGAGCTCGCGAGATGGAGGGAATCCCGCGCCAGTTTGCGCGCTTTTAGGTGGAGTTGTTCGTTTTAATCGAAATGATTTGCATATTTATGGCTCGTTTCGCAGCCACCGCTCCGCCCCCGCGCGTGGGGGCGACCGCAGCGCGCGACGCGGTGCGACGGGGGGGGCGGACCGAGGGGGCACCTGATTTTATTTTTGTCTGCCTCTCGAAAATTGAGACCGCACCGGGGCCGCTGAAACGCACCGCGCTCAATTGGCGCCTGACGGCATCCGATGAAGCGAGATTTTTGCGTTTCTTTCGTGTTAACGTGGTCACGTGGGATGTCATCACGTGGGACTGAATTTAGAATTAGGCACAAGGCGAGGGAGGCAATCGTGAAGTAAAATTTAGTGTAAAGCATAATACAGTCGACTCCGGTTATAGTGAACTTCTGGGGACTAACATTTTTAGTTCACTACATCCGAGGTTCACTATATCCGATCATGCCAAAATTAAACAGAATTTATCCATTAAGATTAATTTTAGTAACACAGAGATACAGCAAAACACATTAACACCACGAACTGAAAATTTCTATATATTTTTTGTCCCTAAAAAAATCAATTTCTTTTCAATTGTTTGCTTCGTATTTTTTCATTATTTATTTTTCTAGATCCTTCTCCACAATTCGTGTTTTTTTCCTTAATTGATTCTTCATTGATCTCCATGTCTAAGTATCTTGCAGTGTTAGAATTTTAGCTGCCTAGTGTTGGAATTTGTTGCACTGAGGCTTTATATTCTTTTCTAGGAGGGAATTAATTTCCAAGACATTGTATTTCATATATTCACTATAGCCGAGGTTCAGGTTCACTATAACCGTATCTTCTTATGCTTATTTGTAATGTAATGGAAACGGGACCAGTGCCTCAAGTTCACTATAACCGGAGCCGACTGTATGTACAAAGTAGAAATGTACAAAGAAATAAGTAATCATGATATTTTCAAAAAGAGTAATGTGTAAATAAGTGGGTTATGTTTTTAGCTTGGAGCTTCTCCGGGCTGGGGTGATGCCCCGCTGGTGGGAGAGCCCTGGTTAGGGGAAATGCCGCTAGCCGACGGTAGGTCGGCGCCGGATCTCGCCATCCAGCGAGAAAGACCACCGCCACTTCCGCGATATAACATGCACTACACTTAGGAGAATAATGACCTTATAGTTGATGTGCCTGTAAACACTAATGAAGCAAGAAATGAGGTTAACAAAAGACAGAAAACGGAATTATTTTTCGTTTGTATATAAGAAAAGTGACCCGTCTCGAAAATCATTTTTATTTCAACGAAGACATATATTTAAAAATATTAATGTAGAGTACCAGTTTTTTTTCTTTAATCGTGAAATAAACGTCTTCCTGTGGTCGAAACAATTCATCTGCAAAATGACATTTTTAGATGTATCGCGTTTCTTATGCTTCGGCGATGTATAGATGCGCATATTCTGTAGCCAGGAGATTCGCGGTGCCGCACCTTACGCAACTTAAAACTACACTGGGGCAACTACATTACTTCGCGTCCTTTGCCAATGAGCTGTTTGATTTGTGTAATAGGAATTATTTTACTTGTAAATGTCTTAAATGAACTGCTGAGAGATCGAAATTATAACTTCTTTGTCACAATAATAAAATCCATTCGATGAGAAGTTAAACCACTTTGAGTTGCCACATTGCTTGTAGGAGCCTTTTTTCTAACGATTGTGTAATACTTTCTGCCATTAATTAACTGAGATGTAGAAAAAGGTGGAAATAGGCTTGGAAGACATGTGCGGAAATAAAACCTTATTTTTTACTGATGCGTTATAGTTTCTATTGCCTTCGATACGAAGCTCGACATTCACAGCGCGACGTACGTGGATCGAGAGAATCTTGGTAACGAGGGAAATATGAAAACAGTTGAATGGTGTTACATTTTCTCTTACGGAGAGAAATATGAATGACCAACCGAGTCAAGTTAACAACTAATGAATTAGTAAATAAGTAAATCTGAACAATTAAAATAAAGTAAAAACTTAAATCATGTATGTACTACGTGAGTTAACTGCTTGTAATGATCTCAGGCGACAAAAGGCCTTCGGGCCAAAGTCTCTTGCCGCTCGATGATTAGAACCCTGATAATGCTCTTGGCGCGTGAATAACTATGTACTACTCGAGACGCTGTGTCCAAACGTGTGGCGTTACCTGCGGAGACGCGCGCCGCACAGCAGCCCAGCGGAAGAGCCGCGGCCCGCTGCGCATCGCGTCGCATCGCCTCGCCTCGCATTGTCGCTTCGCGTCGCGTCGCATCGCATCGCCTTGCGTCGCGTCGCGTCGCGTTGCGTCGCATCGCATCGCGTCGCGTCGCGTCGCGTTGCATCGCATCCCATCGCGTCGCATCGCATCGCATCGCATCGCGTCGCGTCGCATCGCGTCGCATCCCATCGCGTTGCGTCGCGTCGCATCGCGTCGCGTCGCGTCACATCACATCGCGTCGCGTCGCGTCGCGTTGCATCGCATCGCATCGCATCGCATCGAGTCGCGCAGCGTTAACCGCCGGATCAGCGATTGTCATCATAGTTGAATTGCGCTTATCGCGTTATTGGTTTGAACCTGCAAGTCATTTACGGCGAGATCATTTGATGGACTGGCAGTCTTTATGACGCGTCGCCGCGCGCGCCGCTGGCGGCCGCGGCGCGAAGCTGCGCAGATGGCGTGGCGGTCGCGCTTGCATCGCGTGGATGTTAACTCTTTTCAAGTTGTCAAGAATCGTCTAACGTCTTGAACCGATACTGCATGTGAATCTCAGCACGCAGAGAAATTCATGAAGGTTTCGACTGGAAAATATTTAATATGTAAGAAATTGAGGAATTCCTCTAAATAAATTGGGAATTTTGAAGGGGATTATTGTCTATACGTTTAAAAAGATGCCTTAAATACTCGACTCGTCGATTTTTTACGTAGAACTTGTAATCTAATTTATACGCGAAAGACTTGGAATGAAAGTACAAATTACAGGTGAGTTACTGCAATATGTAAAAATTCAAAGGCTAAAAGAAATGTTTCTGAAAATCTCTGTGATTGAAAAGTCAGCCACTCTATTACACATGTCGTAGTTTTTCTAATCTAGATTCAGCGTGCATTTACAAGACTGAACACTCTGGCAGCATTATATAACTTTCTCTTCAGAGATTGATTATTTTAGTGTTGCAGGCGCGACAGTCACTATTTCATTCGTCCCGCAAGTGTAGTGACTGTTCTTATGAAGGGAGATTTCAGTGTGCCTCCTTCGCTGCTGAGATGGCTCCGATATTCACGTTTGCTTGCGGGGTTTTCCCCTAGCAGGTATGTCCCACCAGCGGGGCACCGACTCAACCCGGACAAGCTCTAAGCTCCCGCCTGGTCCTCGAATGTGTGTGGTATTGTACGCGCACGATTCCTTGAGCCCCGGTATACCTACCCCCACTCCTTTACTAACATGAGTTGAATTCAGAATAAATGATAGCAACAACTTTGTTGACAAGTTCTGATAACCAGAAATGTTTATCCCCAGTAATAGAAACTATTTTGCATCGAAAAACGAGCTGCAGATTTTGTATAATAGTCCCCGTCAACAAAATAATCACCACCACCCCCACTCCCCGCGTATGTAGCGAAATGAGGTCTCAAGGAAGCGTGCGGGGATAATAGTGTAGAGCAAGTGTCTTGTAGGGGTGCTGGTGTGGATGGGAGTCCCTTTGCGGCGCGTTCGAGAAAGCGGAGCTGCTGCGGGCGGCGCGGGGCTGAGCCGAGCGAGGGCGGGTGGCGGGGGGCGCCGAATCAATCACTGGCCGCCCGGGCGAGGCACCTGCGCGGCGGCGGGGGCGGGGCGGGGGCGGGGGCGGCTCCCGGGGGCTGCCGCGCGGGGCGGAGCTCTCTCTCGGCGCCACCGCGGCGCGCCCCCGCGACGAGCAGACGAACCAAAGGGCAAGGCGGTTGCCGATGCTATGTTTCAAAATCTCTCTAATACCCCTACGCACACAACCACGGCTCACACCCAGGCCAAGTGCAAAGAAAGGGAAGTTGAAGAAGATATTGAGATCGCGGTAGCACCAAGCATTTCCAAGTAGAATAAAGAAAAACAACAACCAAAGGAAATAAACATGTTTAAAACCTTACATTGTTAGGAAAATGGCTGATTGATAGACTCCATTTTTTCCTTGTTTTCTTTTTTTACCAAACAAACGAATCCCGTTTAAAATATATCTGTATTCGTCGCATGTTTCCTTCTGATATCGAGCTCCCTAAATGAGGAGCAAACATTCAAAACGTGACGTGTCCACCTCACTGTTTTCTAATAAAAGTGAAAAATGTAGCCCCAATCATTACACTATTCAACACTGTCTTTAATTCAACGAGTATGTTACTACTTAATATACTGTAAGACGTCTTACATTTCTTTCTGAAAATAAAATTCCGGTTAAAAACAGAACTGAATTTTTTCTAAATGGACATGTCTCCTTTTCAATGTTTGCTCCTCAAGTGATTAAATGAACTTAATTTTTGTTCAATAGACATGTCACCGTGTGAATGATTGCTCCTCAAATGATTAAATGTAATATTTTGTGCCAAGCACTCATATTATATGAAAATCTGTCTGTTAATGTTTCAGTATATACAATAAATTTAAGTAAGAACATTTGCTGTTATTGCGGAAGTAACTTAATTTTTGCATAGCGAGAAAACTTACCGAAACGAAAAAGGAATTGTGTGGCAGAAGGAACGGTAATGAAAGCCGCGTCAGGTGCACCACTGGTGTGCCCAACGAAGAAGCGCCCTCTGTGACGCTTCGCGCGCGGGCTACGCCGGGGGGGGGGGGGTGAGGCGCCTATCGCCCATCAATCACTGTGTATCTGAGCCATTAGCGCGCTCGTCACCGGCTGGCGATCGATCACCGACACCCGGACGCCCGCGCTCGTATTTCAGGATTCAATTCGCGCGCGCCCGCAGATGCAGCAATTAACATAACGCCCTCCCCCGACGCCCACGCCTGGGCACGGACCACCTTTGCACCCCCTGCTTTCCGTTCCTCTCTGGAGGAGAAGTATAGCGACCGGCTGCTCTGAACGGTAGTTGTCTGTGGTTTCTCAGATCAGCACCACGTGAATGCCAGAGGAGTACCCTACCAAACGGGCCACGAGCCACGCGCGATCTTTCCTTCCTCTTCCTTGTCCTATCCCTACTCGTTTACGCACAAACTTACACAAATATGCCCTACACTACCACACATGCCCAGAGAGACCGGTCGGGGACTTAGAACTTGTCCCGGTTGGTGGTCGAAGTCCATCCTTGGATTTTCGTTACGTGGCGCCTGTGGATCTTATCTTCAAGATGGAATATGGCACGACGTTTTTCGTCTTTGTCGGTCCTGCCGCAAGACGTCGTATGATCGCGACCGTATCAAGCAGTGCTGCAGATCAAGCGACTCTAACGGCACGACCGAGAAAGCCGCGAAAAGCCGTGCCCTATTCCATCTTGGAGATACTACCCTCAGACGCCACGTTACGAAAACCCAGGTATACAACCGGACAACCGACGGCGCAGAGGCTCGGGCTGTGCCTCCGCCTCGCTGACCGCGGCGTTGCTGCGCGTCGCGCCTCAGCTCCTGCGGCAGCAGGTGGCGGCCCACGCGCCTGCACCTGGCGGCGCCGCGCCCACTCACCACGACAGCCCAAGACGTTTCAATCATTTCAACTACAAATATGGACTTTTCGTCGCTTACGCATGGAGGCTGGGAGTTGTTGCTTTGCAGTACGCGTCCGACAGTGGATTTGCACAAATCGAAGTTGCGTATTCAGAATGATCCCAAGGACCATCCCCTTGTAAATGTCCGTTAATTCGTGCTCAAAAATAGTCCACGCAACTTATACGAAAGCCTTTGACGTACTCATTTCACTGTGCCGCACTCTGCTCATATCGCCTCGTCCGTCAACGTTTCATTTGCTAGCCATACTCACTTTCTCTATTAGTGATGTAAATAACAATTTTTTTAATAAAAATCTGAAGCGTTTAAAGACCTGGAACACGAGCGGAATGCGCTTTGTAATGGTTGTGTGTCCCCAAAGGAAGGTAGTTGCGTTAAGTTAGCTTATACTTCGATTTTTTAAACGTGGCAGTTGTTGTAAATCAGCTGTTACGGTGTCGTGTCATCCACTCTTGAGCTTGAACGTCATTACAGTGTTGCTACTGTAGTGACGTTTAAGCGCCCGATTGGATGTGACCGTCAACTGCTGATTAAGAGACCGTCACGCGCCGCGTTAAAAAATCGAAGTATAGCTAAAGGACCGCCAGTTTGATGCGGCCAATTGGACTTGCTTCTCTTGTGCAGTTCCAAGTCGACGGTGGCGCTGAGACCTATGCCTCCCAGATGAACGTAAAACATCGTGAGTGTAGATGACACAGAATTATCAACGCACTAAAATACAGATCCTCGTGTCCGGACCGACTTCCCTTGCGAAACTATACTGATGAAGTATTTATACTTCAATGATTAAATATGCGCATACCAGTCGTGCTCCATTTATCCATATGCCTTCACTATTTATCTCTACACACTAGGACACCACGAGCCTTGAAGAAAAGCCAAGTCAATAAAACTTAAAGGAGACTAAATAAATATATAAATTCTTATTACCGGCAAAAAAATTTGAATGTTTGTTATGGAACATTTCCAAAGAATATCGAACATTAATATTTAGTATATTCTTTACGATAAGGTAACATTGCAAATAACATTTCCAAAGAATATCGAACATTAATATTTAGTATATTCTTTACGATAAGTTCTTTACGATTCTGTCCATATGACAAAGAAGAATTTCATTTTTCTTTCTTTAACTTATTGACGCTTTTCCGAATACTGTTGTAACACAAAATAGTGAATATTTAGATTTTAAGGTTAATCGGACCAAGAATCGTTCGTAATCTTTGTCATGGCAATGGTCGTTTTGTAGCACATTCATCGCTATTTCATGGAGGGACGTATTTTGATGGAATGTTGCCCAAACACTCAGTTTTATAAAATCCAATTTCATAAATTCAAAAACAGCGAAACAACGATTGTTTGATATAACTTTTAAAGCAATATTACTTATCGTCTATTAATGGGAAGCAAATGAAGCTGCTAAGTAGTTGTGCTCTCTTGTATAAAAGTTGGTTTGTTCGTGTTTGTGTGTGTGTGTCAGTGTGTGTTACAGTATTTTGGAAAAGCAAACATATATTGTTGTAAGAGGAGCCATTGGATAGTAATCGTCTTTGATATGCCAGGTATCTCTTTTACTTAATTACTAATTAGTAATTAATTACTTTTAATTAATAACTACGTCACATACAGTTTTTGACTGCTTTTGACTAAATAAATAAATACTATCTCGTTTTGTTCGCAAAACTCCTTACAGAAGCTGGTTCAGTTGAATTCCAATTGGATATTTCCCTCCTTAAGAGCAGAAATGCAGTATACATACATGGAATAATGGAATTTGCTTGCGAGCCATATTTACATTACTTGGGTATCAACACCTGTCTTTCAATGTTGATCTCAGCAGTTTGCCCGCCTGCATTAAATGAGGGGAGATGGAATCATGCGTGATATCAGACCTTAATAGGCATAACGCCGTGAAACACTGTGGGATCTAAACTTAACCTATTTTTACGTGAGGGGGGGGGGTTGAACACGACAGGGGGCGTTGGTCGCATGCGGCTCGCGAACTCCAGTGGGACACCCCTGGTCTAGTGCGAGCTGTATTCCTTCTGGAACGTTGTATCTTTTATCTTGTTTTTGTCTCACCATCTGCTCTGCACTGGGCTAATGTCGTTACTACGACTCATTTTTGAATAGATGCCAAAATAGCATGCGAGGGTCTGAGTTTCCCAGATAAAATTCAAGAGCCTGTAAACTCAAAACTCCTCGATGTATTAGTTAGGAAAACATACTATACAGTTTTGTCTTGGTGCATCGGGTAGGAGCTCCGCAGTGGTCGAGCGCCGCGTAGGGTAGCCAACCGTCCTTCATTTGGAAGGACACTCCTCCATTGTCGACAGTTGTCCTCTCGTCCTCCTTTGTATTTTAAATATTCTCCTTTTAATAAATTTATAATATTCGTTATCATTTACTTTATCACATGACTAACATCTGCAACATTGTATCGTTTATTTAATTTAAAATAGAAAACATGAATAACCTTTTTCTGAACGCTGACACACGCATGCGTGCTAGTCTGTCTAGCGTCTAAAATAAAAAAGAGACGCTCAGACCTTTTCGTATGCATTTGGTGGACGAATCTTTTGACTTGAATCGCAAATGGAGCGAAGACAAAAGATGATTTGACCTAAAATATTTTTTTTTTTGTATGTTTTTGGCGTGTCGAGTGCCTTTACATTGTTGGCAGCACTAGCGCCGCGCGTGCGAAGGCGGCGGGCGACGGCGCTCCTGGAAGCCGCCTGGGTGGTCCAGTGGTTTGTGGCGGAGGGGGAATTATGGGAGTGGCGGTTATCGCGGCGTCTCGGGCGAACAGAGGCGCGCTGCATCGCCTCCCGTCTCGCCTCTCGTCAAGGACCGTAGCAAATGCCTGTTTGAAAATCATTATAACGTAGGACCTGAATCGGAGCGGGCGGGTGTCAATAATGATACATGATCGTTGGAAATGTCTGAATCTGCAAACAGAGTTGGCGCGCGGGACCCGTGCACTCGGTTGGCGTCACTAAAGGAGATGGCTAAAGAAAATGTCGCCTCAAAAACATCGAATTTTTCGCTTTTCTGCTGGCAACCTCCGCTAAAAAAAGTTTACATTCCACCTAAGAAAGCACACACGAAAAACAACGAAACAAATGTTTAACACAAGCGCAACAAATTTCTGTTTGTGCAGTTTAGCAATGATAATCTCTAGCTTGTATTCGATAGCTAACCGATGTTTTCTGAACGGCGATTATTTTGTAGACGGCGCGTGCGAAATGTGTCCCCCTTTTGATACGTCTCGCTCGCACCGGAGTGGTCGTTGAGTGCGCAGATTGAGTGGAGTTCAATAATAAGGAGGGAAAAGGCACTGTCATAAGTTACGTACACAATAAAATGGAAAATTGTAATTTTTGTAAACTTAAATGCACAAAACCAGTTCGTATATTTTAATGTAAAACTAGGTTTACTTATTTACTACTCTTCTACATTTTATTCTTAATAGTTTCCATTAACCAATAATATTTACATATTACCAGTAACTTTTCAAGGATCACAATTTCAAATTTGCGACGACTGGGAGACAAAATCAGTTTGAATGCGGAGAAGGATATCTGAACGATGTGACTGGCATATATTTTAGCAGTCCAACACTAGCAACACTGAAACATTCTGGGAATTTATATTTATTTCCACTTAAAATTTCTGTTCCCTCGGCGTATTGTCAATCGTCCATGTTCTCAGATCATGGCTAGTATTTGTGAAATAGGGAAATGGAGAAAAATCAGTTGGTGTACTTTCAGGAATTCTCTCGTAATTTTAAATTTCAAGACGTGAATTGAAGGTTTCGTAATGAATGATCACGTTGGAACATCGCCGATTTTTCGATATCTTAGCATTGTATATAAATATACTAAATAAAAGGCAAAACAGTCCTAAAAAAGGTATTTATGCAAAAAATAGGCATTTATGCTAAAATAAGCGAAAATAAGCATTATAAAATTCCGTCAAATGTCATCATTTGTCATGATTCGTGGACATATATTATCAGCCTTTAAATAAGTTCTCTAGAAAAAAATAGGCATTTCCCTAAACATCCGATGTCTAGTCATGTCCTACGATGGCAATGCAAGAGATAGAGATGAAGCCATTTACATGTAAGCTAACTTTATATGAACCCATTGACGAATTGTGTGCATGGACGTAACCTACATTTATGTTGCTAGCAGTAGCCAACCAGTAATTATCAAAGCAGACCCTTCTTATAGTAATCTCTCTATATCTGGGCGCACTCTACTCAGGAGGGCATTTGAGTAGTTATTAATGTTAACTTAAAGCAAAATTCAATATAAGGATACTATGCAGTAACTGCACTTTGATAAACGTATATAAAATGTGTAAAGCTGGCAGTTGCTGTTGGTTGTATTGTTCTTCTTTCCGTGTGTACTACATTGATAGTGAAGTCGTAATTTGCGAGAGCAGCGTGCTCCGTTTCTGTGTGCGTCGAGGGAGGGCGTAGGCAATCGGCCCTTCCGACGCAGCCCTCGCCGCGAGCGCCCAACGCAGCCACGAACACGGGTGGCCCGTCCGATTCATTCCAAAACCCCAGCAGGGGCAGGGACAGCTTGCGCAGGGCATCCATTAATGTCACTGCAGGGACTTGGAAGTCCTAGGGTCCCAAGCCCTAGGTGTTTCGACACTAGCTCTTTAGCTACGTCGGATTCAGCCGCTGGCTGGAGGAAAATTGTACCGGTCGGCTGTTCTGATCGGTAGTTTGCCGTGGTTTCTCCGATCCTCAGGCGAATGCCGAAGTAGTACCCTGACAAACGGGCCACGGACCGCGCTCGATCTGTCCTTCCTCTTCCTTGTCCTAATCCTCTTCCCTTACACACACACACTTACACTAACATGCACTACACTAGCACATATTCCGGGAGAGCAGTTGGGAGTTTGCTGGTTGTCCTGGATGGTGCAGTCCGCTGTTTGGGCAAGAATCCCGCAATCTAATGACGGTGAGGTCGGCGCCGGATCTCCCCATCCATCGGAGAAGATCACTACCTCCTTCCGCGTTGAACATTGGCCACACTTACGGGACTAATGACATCAGCAGTTGACGCGCCCGGAATCAGTTGTCAATGGATCAGCCAATTGGAACTTTTCTGTCTCTACTTCTTCCCTTTTTTTTCTCTCTCTTTTTTTCTTTTTTTTTTTCTTTCTTTTTTTCGCCTTTTCATAATCCATTATTTTTTGTCCTTCCTCCTCCTCACTTTTGATCTATGTTCTTCTTTTTAGTTTGTTCATTTCTTATTTTACTTCTCCTCCTTACTAGTCCTTTTCTAGCTCTTCTCTGGCGAGATACAGTATTTCGCCGAACTGGTACGTTGTTTTACACTATTGGAGAGATTTTTGTGTTGCTTGGTAGTTGGATTCTCTTTTTTAGTTTGTCGATTTGTAGTTAATTCAAGTAAAGAGGAAACAATTGCATTTATGGACAGCGAAACACCTGTGTGTACTGTGGAAACAGTTGCAATCACAGTGTAGATACCCCTAGTTTCATTGCTGTTTACCTCACTTCTGTCAAATCTTTCAGAAACAACCACTTATTATTATACATGGTAGGTCTATTCGGTTATTATCGCACGCTGCTATTGACGGATTTCCACTTGGTCGATGCTTTGAAAATTGCGGCTTTATCTGTTGTGAGAAATATCGGAGGGCGCTAGAAACATGTGGTACGAAAGGCATATTCAGTTTGTATCGCCCTTTGGCATTGAACTATATTGCAATGTCGATGTATGTATTATATAGGAATTTCGAAAACTTCCTACATAATACCCTCTCGAAATTCCTTCTCGATCGGCTCCTCGTCTCGCTTTAACCGTTGCCCCATCCTCTCCATGATCTCTCCCCGCCCGACTCCGCCTCGCCCTGCCCTCGCCCTGCCCTCGCCCTGCCCTCGCCCTGCCCTCGCCCTGCCCACGCTCTCCTTCCTTACTCCCCTCCTTGCCCCCTTCCACCCCGACCCTCAGCTCCCCCCTGTTCCTTCCCCTCCCATCTCCCCGTCCCTCCCCCTCCGCCCCGACCCACAGCCACCTCCCCGCCCCCACTCCCCCAACTCCCACTCGCCTCGCCTCCCGCTGCGTCATTATCGCGACGACGTTAAATAGCAGCGCTCCAATAGGAATTAATTACTTCGTAAACTATCGTATACCGTTGTCCCCCGGCTCGGGACGGAGTTACTTAATTAACCCTCCTCTTCTTTGAAAGCGCTCCTATATTTTTGGGCCCCGCGTTGCGGCACTTGGTCGGCGCCTGAATGGAAGCACATCATAATTTAAGCGCAAATAGATACACGTATTGTGGCCCTCGGAATAAAGCGGGCGTTAAAATGTAAATTTGACGCCCCGTGCCGCCGTGTTACCCGGTGGGCTTTTGTGTTCGGCGGGGGTGGGGGTAATAGTAGAGGTGGCGTAGCGGGGGTTGCGGGTTTGAACCCTGGAGACCCCCAGCGAGCTATGAACGGGTCGAGCGTATGCGTTGTGTGTGAGGCCGTAGTGAGTTCGCGTATGCGTTCGATAGTAAACCATGAGAGTTTTTTGTGAGTAGATGCAGAACTGTTTGGATCGCTAGATAGTGTTACCGGTATAGTACTGGGTGTTGTACTTTGAGATGATTGAAGTGGGTTATCGGTTTACGAAAATAATGCATTTCTCTCTCGTTACTAAGCTTACGGATTTGTTCACTAATCGATCATCAATTATCTGCAGTTTCTGACGAAATTTTGTTCAATTTGCTCTGGAGACCACATACTGATTGAAAATGTAGTTATCATAATAAGACGTGAAGTGGTTTAGAACGATTGTGATAATATTCGTATCTGGCAAAGTCACATCTTGGCGCATTTTTGCTACACTTTCACTTCTGAGTTAAATTTACTCAGTTTCGAATTTATTTCATAATGAAACAACCGTTGTATCGCCGTCACAGAGATCGCAAGCAAAAAACAAAATAAGGGAAGTAAGTTGCCCTAATAGTCAAGGACGCTCAGAGGACGTAGTGCCACCCACGCTGCGATTTGCTTTGGTGGTTGATTGCTGGTGGTGTAATACGCTTGCCTACGGTCCAGGCCGCAAATTTGAAGCTTTCCACAATGCGTGTAATCAGTGGTCTCTAAAATCCAACTTCAGATGTGGGTGTGCGAAACAATAATTTGCTGTTAAGGTTATTTATAGATATTTAGATATTTATTTAGTCAAAAAACAGTAAATCACGTATGGGGGAGAAAATTATCTGCGCACGCTTTCTTGAATTTCAGAATCTCTTCCCAACAATTGAACTAATAATAGTTGAAAGATGAAAAAAATGTTTAAAAATTATTATTATTATTAAATAATAATCATTAAATTATTATAATAATAATTTAAAAAGCGCGAGATTAACATCTCAAAAACTAGACATTTTCGTTCCCGAGTTGTAGGAAACTTATTTAAGATAAATTTATTTAAACTGCAATTGGGTGTGACCCGGTGGCAGTTAAACGGTAAACGTTATTTGTAACGGTAAACGAACTGCAGATTTGATTTTCCTGCATTGCTAACAAAAGTAACTCACACTAAACTCTATTGCCACTACAAGCAAAGAAAGAGTTCAACAAAACGTGCACACAGTGAAGCTACATTTACGTCCAGAAGCAAATCAAGGGGCCATCTCAGCATTTGCTCAATGGATCAGGGAAACTGGACAAAAACCCGATCGAGATGGGGATCATAGACCGGGAAGCTGAAGTATATTACTTCTTACAGGCATATTAAGTCTTTTTTTTTTTTAAATATACAATACAAATTAAAACTAATTCATTATTCCCTATCATTGTTTTGTTGAAATAAACATTTTTTTATGATCAGTATAGTCTCTAATTGTATAGAAACAGTTACGCAGCAGAAAAGATTTTACTTTTAACTTAAATTTGTGTTCTGATTTTAATTATTTAATGTCATCAGGCAATGTGTTTTAAAGTAACGTACATTAACAATATAATTAATAACAATAATAATACAATAAATAAATACAATAAATAATACAATACAATAATATAATACAATAATAAATTAATAACAACAATAATAACAATAAACATTAATAACAATGGCTCTTGCTTTTAGGGTCGCTAATAAACTTTTTCTTTTACTTTTCTGGTCATTAACGTATGCTAATTCCATTTGTCATCAAGATTTTTTCGGATATTGCCAATTGTCTTCTAGAAACGTATTCAAAATCACGTAAAATTTAATTAGAAATATGTCTTTCTGATAGTTGAAATTGCTTGAATTTTTTTCATCGCACTGAATTGTGTTTGGTAGTAAGAAAGTCAAACAATGTTATAAAATATAAAGAATGAATGAATATATAAAAATATAAAGTAATAATGGCTTTCATATTATTTATTGACAATATCTTCAAGTATCAAAGAATTTTATTCAATTTTGCTGCAATAGGAATATTTTCAAGTAATTTGCGTAATCTGCTGGTAATTATGCTGAATAAAATTCATTTCTGCAGATCATAAAACTGACACTTATTCCACACGTAGAATGTAAAATTCACTGTCGAGTGTTTTGTATTCGGCTCCTGGCCATTAAGCTAGTGCGTAGCCAATTGTCCATGGACTGTGCAACTGTGGCAATTCGATTGCTAACATGTTTATAGCGAAACTTCAATCAAACTCACGTCAACTGCAAAGAAAACAATATAAAATATAATACATTCTACATTCGCCTTATATAATGCAAATTATACATACGTAGCATTGTAATACCTACACCATGAACAAGCAGCTCGGGACCCATTTGCACAACCAAATTGTATCATTCCGTATCCCATATATGGAGGTACAAAGTTTTATTTCTCGGAACATTATCTCTAAACCAAGGTTTTAGCTTCTTTGATTGCTTGATTGTTTAGTCATTGCCGGCGTGTCGATTGATAAGATTCTTAGTCCCGTAAGTGTAGGGCATGTTTTATCGCTGGAGTTGACGGTTATCTACCCCTACTGAATGCCGAGATCCGGTGCCGACCTACGCTTGCTGAGATTTTCCCCAACCACCTATCCCCCACCATCGTGGCATCACCCCCAACGGGTAAAAAAGGGTGTGTAGGTAAAGGAGAAGAAAGAGGAAGAAATGATCGCGCCCGGTCCGTTTGTTAAGGTACTGCCCTGCCTTTCGCCTGGTGTTGATCTGAGAAACTACGGAAAACAACCGATCAGAGCAGCCGACCGCTACAATTCCCCTCCAGACAGCGGCTGAATTCGACCTAGCTGAGGAGCTAGTAGTGTCGAAAATCCTGCCTCTATGGGGACTCGAACCATAGGACGTCCCGGTCAAAGGCGGTGCAGTGACATTGTTGCCCTGAGCCACTTATGCCGGTGTTTCAGCTAAGAGCCAGGTTTTCCGATTATTCCTATTGAGATCTCTTCCTCTAACCTGGTAAAGTAAGAAGTCATATGCAGACTCGGCATGATAGCGTGTTGGCTACCCTAGATTCCAAAATGGTGAGTTCTGGCTTCTGCATACGTACGATACTTGTAGAAATGAACAGCCTGACGCGTGTGTGTACCATTTGTAGAAGAATATATTCACGGAATATACTCAATACGTAAATTTATGTGTACATCCCGAGTAGTAGCCGCGGTCGCCACCTGAGTGCAGCCTCTCCTGCCTACGGGAACGGCGGATTTATGCCCCCGCCGGCGTGGGTTGCAAACCCTGAGACTCCATAACGAAATTGTGGTGGTCCCGATTCCTCTAGTTCTCATTCCACCGTTGCTTCAGCTTCATGCGTGTGAATATATATATATATATATATATATATATATATATATATATATATATATATATATATTTCAGGGATGGCACGGCAACCCCTAATTGTACGGTGGTTGTGCATGGTCTTGTCTTTCGAAAATATATTCCACCCCTCCCACATTGCTTGACTAATATTTTAAAATTTGCAGTCTCTCTGAGAACATTTATGGCATGCTGAGCGCGGTTGCTGCTGGGTTGGAATTAGTTGCTTAGCATCGCTATCAAGGCTGAGACAGCCACTTAACAATTCTCCGAGTGTGACTCAATCGCTACGCCATACCGCTGAGTCTTTTCTGCTTAGCCATTCTATTGATTCTGGGCTTAAGTAATTTTACTGATTCTGAATCTGGCCTTTGGCATCAATCTATCCTTTCCGCTGCCTCTGGATGCAACCCTGAGCTATCGGTGTAGTTTTCTCACTAGCTCTGCTACTGAGTGGGTTCAGAGTGCGCCCTTTAGCAATGCCACAGATTGTGAGCATACACCTTAACAACGCTTTTGAAGCTGATTCGACACTTACGCGGCACTTCAAAGTCTGAATTCGTCCTTATTAGAATTGTTACTGCATCTGATTCCACTTTAGAATGCTCCCGAGTCTTGAGTTTACCCCAAAGCATTGCTACTATAGCTGATTCTGGGAGTAGCTTTAGGCAGTGAACTCCTTGCTAATACAGTCAACTCGGGTTACAATGAACTCTGATATAGTGAACCCTCGGTTATAGTGAACTTATGACACTGGTCCCGTTTCACTTACATTACA
Organism: Teleogryllus occipitalis; assembly: GCA_011170035.1. NCBI lineage: Eukaryota > Metazoa > Arthropoda > Insecta > Orthoptera > Gryllidae > Teleogryllus > Teleogryllus occipitalis. Next base: position 361,721 of record BLKR01000823.1, on the reverse strand, counting down.
ATTAAGCTTAAGAAGAGTCGGTTATTGTGAACCTGAACCTCGGCTATAGTGAATCTAGGAAATATATCCTGGAAAATAATTTCCTCCTGAAAAAAAGTCACCTGAATGCCACAAATTCCAACACTGTCAGCTTCGAAAAATAAAAAAGTCTGCCAAAGATCATAATCGGAAAAGTCTTCCCTGAGGCAGCGGACCTGGAATGGGAATCTTACTGATAGTGAAAGGTAGAGGAGTGAAAGGGCCTTAGGAAAGTGGCTCGGCGGCGTTCCAACGTGCAAGAAGCATTGACGAGTTTCAAACCAGCGTCACGACACTTAGAGACAATGGACAATACAGAATCAAGTACGGCGACAGTACGAACTCTGGAGAAGGAACAAGAGAAATTGCTAATGAAAAAAAGTATGAAGCAAATCATTGCAAATAGTAATGTTTTAAGGTCGAATAAAGATAATTGCATTTTAAGTACGTGCTGTTAATTATTTTGCTGTATCTCTATATGAATAAAATCAATTATCGGATATAGTGAATCAAATATCATCGTCTCCAGGAGTTCACTATAACCGGAGTGGAGCGTGCAACGAAGTGCGAGTGCCCAACGAAGTAGTACGAACTCTGGAGAAGGTAACAAGTGAAATTACTAATGAAAAAAGTATGAAGCAAAGCATTGCAAATAGTAATGTTTTAAGGTCAAATAAAGATAATTGCATTTTCAGTACGTTTGCTGTATCTCTATATGAATAAAATCAATTATCGGGTATAGTGAACCAAATATCCTCGTCCCCAGAAGTTCACTATAAGCGGAGTGGAGTGTGCAGCGAAGTGCGAGTGGCTCTTCGCGTGCGCGAGTGGGCGGGCGGCGTGGCGGCCCCCTTAGCAACCGCCACCGGAGGGGCCTGGGCGGCCTGTCATTTCGGCGGGCGGGGGCGGGGGCGGAGCGAACCTTCTCCGCTCGCCGCGGCGGCGTTGCCAGTTAGGCGCAAGGAGAGAGAAGAAGAAAGAGCCGGAAAGAAAAAAGACGAGGGGCAGCGCGCGTGCTTCGAGGAAGCGCCTGTCTGCCGCTGGAATGCGCCGCGCGCTCTGCCGCATTATTGGAAGCTCTACGGGCGCTGGGGGAGGGCGTCGCGTGCCGCCGCGCCGCCAGGGAAGAAGCGTCGGGAGGGTTTGCGGCGATGCAGGTTTGCAGGTTCGGTGGTGTAAGGGAGAGCGTACCGGGTTTACAGGTTTGGTGGTATAGCGTTCTGGGCTGTTACACCCACGTTTGCGGGTTCAAATCCGGCCGAAGCCGTGGATTTTTAAGGGCGAAAAACTCCTTCGTACCCCTTCCTTCGTAGGGAAAGTTAAGTCGGCTGTCCCATGTAGTAGATTTACTGCATGTAAAAAAACATCCTGAAGCCTAAAAGAAGCCTCTGAGCTACATTCAAATCGCCCGTTTCGTCACCCGAGAAATACCTTGTTTCTCCGCCAGATGGCGAAAAAAAGCGTAGCGAAATTTTCGTGGTCAGACGGAAGACCGGGTCTGATGGCCTGAGTCTTGCCACGTAAAATAAGGCAGTAACTATGTACGTTTTTTCCACTACGAATCGTAGCTGTAGCGTAGCGTAGCTGTAGCGTAGCGTAGCTGTAGCGAACTTTGCCTCCCATTCCTTGTCCTATCCTCGTCCCTTATACACACACACACACACACACACACACACACACACACACACACACACACTAACATGCACTACACTACTACACATGCCGGGAGACAAGTTCAGAGCTTCGAGCTTGTCCCGGTTAGGGCGGTGATTCGCATTTGTTCGACTAGAGTTGACTGTTCTATTTAATATATAATCGTGAAAAACCTGTCATTCTGTTTAAGATTTAATTAAGTATTTATAGGAAATTGACGTTCGTATGGCAGTAGTAATAATTTCTCAAAACTATTCTGGAAGGTCATATTGCGTTGAATGTGTCATGTCTATTGTCTCCTATATTATTTCAGTGGTATACATATCTTTTGCGGCTATCGCACGCAACCAATCTCTGCAAATGTGGTCTTTAAACGGAGAGGTGACGAATAGCATTTTTACTGTAAAAATATGAATGATTTGTTTTAATAAACGCATCTAAATGTTCATGTTCAATGCAACCAGCAATAATCGACCGCGTATTTTAATCTATATCGTTAAATAACTCCTAAACGAAGCGTTTAGGAGTTACGCACGAAACGAACGAACTAATTACTTGATATTGTACGGGATTAAATTTCAGGGTTGTACCTCTGCTCGGTAATAACGTTAAACAAGAATAGTTTGCATTGACATGAGTGTGTTGTATTGTTATGAATAACATTATAGAACAAGTGACGAAGGATAAGAGGGTCTCAAACACAAATATATATTACAGGATTAATATGGAAATGGAAAAGTAGGGAAGAGAGTGAAGATTAACAAGCGAGAGTTCTCGCACGACTACGTAATTTATACTCAATCTCGAATATGGAGGAGAAATGAAAAAGTTTTGAGTTTTTGAGCAAGTTTTGTTTTTTTAATCGAGGTTCGAGTTAAAAAAAACAACCTTTTTGTGCAAGGGAAGGAAACTGAAGAAACTCTGGGGCGAGAGTCGTTTTGCGGAGGTTTCATGATCAATTGTACCCGAATTATAATCCCCGAGACATCAGCTTTCACACGTTCTTGAAATGTATTCTGGAGGGAGGCGTGTAATACATTTTCTGTGGGTCTCCTGTCGAAACGCGGACATCCAAATACAGGCAGGACGGAGCCACCTGCCCACCCCTCTTTTGTTCCGCCGCCGCCGCCGCCGCCGCCGCCGCCGCCGCCTGGCCGCGCGGCCACACCCCCAGGTAGAAGGATTTGGGGGCGGCGCGGCGTGAGGCAGGTCAGGTCACGGACGAGCCGTGAAAGCGCCGAAGCACCGCCCGCCCGCCCGGGCTTTCTGGAGCAGCCGCCGCTGCGCCAACGCCGCCTCGCCAATCGCTCGGAAAGGACTCGCGGAGAGGGATGTTGATGAGCTCCGTCTAGTTGGCGTAGCAATGTTTTCAAAAATGCTAGAAATTAATCTACAAATTTGTCGCTTTTTTTATTGTTAATTTGTTATGAAAAAAAGTGTCGCTCATCATCTAATACAGAGCTTCTGAAGATTGCGGAAAATCTCATTTCCGGTATTAGTTGCAGAGCAACACAATTTCTTTTTTGGCAGCTATTTAGCAACGAAAAACGCGACAATTTTTTGTGTTGTTATTTTTTATTATCTCTGGAATGTCTTGCTTTGCTTGTTATTGTCAAGTTTTTAATATGAAAGTGGCAAAATTTTGCTTTTCCGGTAATAGTTTTAGAGCGACGAATATTCTTTTCGGGCAACTAAATAGCATAAAGCGATAATTACTCATGTAATGTTTTTTTTTATTTATTTCTGCAATATCTTGTTTTTTGTAATTGCCGGGCTAACTTGTGTCAAGTTAGCTAAAATTGGATATTGGTATCAGATGAAGACTGACTATTTTTGGCATTAATTTATAGTATTTTTGAAAACTTTACTCGCTCACTTTACGGTCCTACGTTGATGGACGGACTGATACGAGCAGAGGTGGTCCCAACCAAAAAGGACCACATTCTATACGTGGGTGCGTAGGACGAACAATGAATGTAGATGTGTTCTGTTATGTTCTTGTGACGGGAAGCATTGCGTTACTAGATTATGTATTTTTATTTATTTGTGCAATGCACTAATAACGGACCCTACCAAATTATCCATATTATAGGCGTGAAACATACTGCTAAAATAAATTTTTATGAAGGAAATTGTTGTTAATTGCAAATAAGTGAGATTTTTGTATCGGATTTATTAAGACAACTCTTACAACGCTTTTGATTAGAAAATGAAAGGATAAGAAAATGTGTACAACCGTACTTGAAACATGGAGGGAAGATAGTAGACTTTCCTCTATTCTTGAAACACACTCCTGAAAACTGTTTTTCCTTTCATCCTTAACTCTTTAATTCTCTCCTTCCTTCCCTTGTTTCATATCCGATCCCACGACTTCTCACTGAATCCTTCCTTTCCCTCCCACTCCCCCTCCCTCCCTCCCTCCCCCCTCTCTCTCACTCTCTCTCTCTGTTCCTCCTGATGGTGCCCTCTCCCTCTCTTTCCTCCTTCGGTCCTTTTTCGTCCATTTAGGTGTTATGTTTTTTCTTCGTCCTTTCCTGTCCCGCTCTTCCATCCCTTTCCTTCCTTTTCTCCACCCCTCTCTTTCCACATTCTCACCCCTTTCCTCCCTTGTGTCTCTGGACCTACGCCTCTTCCACCTCTCTCCTTTTGCTCTCTCCTCTCTCTGTCTGTCCGTCTCTCTGCGAATGGAGCGGCGTGCTGCGCAGGCGATTCCGTCGGCTGGGCTTCCGCTGCGCGCAGACGGGCGCATTCCTGGCCGGCATTGTTCTGCGCGCACGCGGCGCGGCGCGGCGAGGGCCTTCAACTCGCGTAAATCCAAAAATAATTTTACGGCTGCGCTTCGTTCGACGGGCGACGGTCGCGCCGCGCGCCTCCGCGGCCCTCGCCCTGCGCCCAGCGGAGCCCTTTTCGCCACCCTCTCTGCCACGCTCCCTTTAACGTACTGTATTTCATCTTCGTTGTAATCGTTTTTGCTTGTTTATGTGATGGTTTTTCTCCCTTCTGTTTCAGGTGAGTGTCTTACCCGATCGCGTGTCCGTTGCCGCTGGAGGTGGTGAGTGAACGAAATAAGCATTAGAAGAGCTCGATTTTTCAACTGTAATTATTGCGTCGTTTTGAGACAATAAACGCACTCCATAAATGTTCTGTAAACAGTAAATAGTTGAATATGGTTTAATTGGTCTCAAAATATCGACACCTATTTTTTCGCATTTGAAGTACCCTGAGAGGGGAAATCAATGATTATTGCAACTTTCCCATAATAACGACTAGTCTTCATACTTATACAGCTTATTATTTGAGCATACTTGCACGTCATACGACAATACATACAATGACCCTTCTGGCTATTCGTTAAGGCTTAAGCAATATCTCGTTTTAAAACACGAACCTTAGTGTTTGTCCGCAGTTATTGTGTAGGCGTTCGCTGTTGAGCCTTGTGAAGCTGGTGGCAGCCACGCGGCGCACCGGCCGATCGCGACCGGAAGCGAAGGAGGAAAAAGCGTGGAAACGCACGCACGCGCGCCGCGCCGCGCCGCCGCTATCTGTGAAGCTGCGAGTGGCGCCAGCGCCAGACGCTCACTCGGCCCCTCGCGTCGCCTCGCGTCGCCTCGCGTCGCGTTCGTCGTTATCTGCGGCCTTGGCTGCTGGCCGTCTCGCGCCGCGCGGGCGAGCGGGTTTATCTGCTGCGAAGGAGGGGCAGGAACCGCCTCTGCCTTACGTAACGGCGGCCTCCGCCAACACTTCGAAGCCTCTGCGGCTGCCCGCGCTCAGTGGCAGCTCCAACAGGGCTCCAGGCCCGACGGCGGCGGATTTCCGGTACTGGCTGAAGACTTCAGCCGCTAGCAGGAGCACAAGTCTAGCGACTGGCAGATTTGAGCGGTAGCTTGACCAGGTATCTACGAAGAATACCACGCAGTATTTTGACGAACAGGCAGGAGCAGTACTTTGACAAATGGGTCACGCACCGCGCGCGATTTTTCCTTCCTCATTATTTTTCCTCTCCCTCTATTCTCTCTCTCTCTCACTCTCTCTGTCAATGACTCACTCTCTCTATGACTTACTCTTTCTCTTTCTCTCTATTTCTATGACTCACTCTCTGAGGAGTCAGCATTGAGTGAGGAGAGCAGGATTGAACATTTTAGGTACTGTCCCGGCATCCTTCCGGAAATGATGGGAGTAAACCAAATTGTATAGTTATTTCTATTACATTTTTGAAAGAGTATTTTCGCGAGTATTTTGAAAGAGTATTATGTGTCACTTCTCTAAACTGGACCCAAATTGTTGGTTTTATTTACCCTCGACACCACGCACTTTCAACTTTTTCCCCAATGACCGACAAAGGAGGATAAGTGCATCAACTGCACTGATGTCACTGCAGTGCCTCTGACCGGCAGGTCATAGGGTCCTCTCCCGACGGTGGCAGGATTTTCGACAGTAGCTACACAGCTAAGTCGAATTCAGAGGAATTCTGGCGGCCGGCCACTCTGATGGGTAGTTTTCCATGGTATCTCCCATCCTCTGCAGGGGAATGCCGGGGCAGTACTCCAACAAACGGGCCACGGACCGCGCGCGCTCTTTTCTTCCAGTTCTTTGACCTATCCTCACCCGTATTTACACACCTTTACATTTGGATCATTACACAATAATACTTCTATACTACACTTGCGGGACTAATGACGTTAGCACTTGACGCGTCTGAGATTACCCCCAAAGACGTTCGGCCCCTTGTTAATGAGATAGTGTGAATGTGTGAGGTGGCGGGCCGAGGTCTGCTTCTTCCGCAGCGCTGCGCGTCCTCTCTTGTGCGAGGGGGGCGGGGAGGGGCGGGGCGGGGCGGGGTGGGGCGGGGCGGGGCGGGGCGGGGCGGGGCGGAGCACTCAGCAAATAATGGAATCTGGCAGCGTCCGCAGCAGGCGCGGACCGTTTCTCCCTCGCCTTCCTACTCCCCACCCCCCTGGAGTGCCGGGGGGCTTTCTCGATACCGAGACAGTCGGCGGTGAGGAATCGATACTTTCCACATTGAAGAATCGATGTTTAGGGAATAATTTATTGCGTTGCTGGAAATTACAAAATAAATAAAATTGGATCTCCTACAGAATTATAATTTTAATGAATGGACGAACAGGAAACAGTACTGCAATAGCTTATTACGAGTAAGTTTTCATTCTCCCACATATTACGTACGTAGTATAGAGAAAGTTCTGTAATGCTGCTGCGAAAAACTCCGATTTGTCGCCAGAAAAGTTCGTATTGTAAGTCCCTAATAACAAAAAAGTGGATAATTCTTTTTCTTGTGTAGTAAAATGCTTCCTCGGTTTGTGAGCCCTTGATGCCCAAACATTGTTTGTGGTTAAACGTCTGTCCGTCTGTATATAAACATCCCCACCAGTTTAACCGTTTACGAGCAAGTGTCGCTACTGTACTTTTAGAGTAAAGAAGGCTTTTAAAAAACTGCACAGGGCCAATTATCATAGAATTCTCGAAATTTTGGAGAAATAGCTTAAACGTTTTTTCTATATTTTCTTACACCTACAAATTTGAAAGTAGATATTTTTCTTCTGAATGAAATCCGTTTCTCAAAATGTGATTTTTAAATGAGATCATGAAGTTTTTCCTGCAAAATATTCGTAGTTCTCGCGTAATTGTGCGTGAAATTTATGTAATTTTGAAAACAAGATATTCTGAAGAAAAAAAAATTGCTCCAAAACTTTTCTTTATTTTTCTTCTGATAGAGCCAAGTACGCATACATAAATGGCGCAAATCTGACATTAATTGGAATCTCCGAATTTTCAAAATTTGTAAATGTTACACATGTAAGAAAATGCTGTCGTAGCTCGACTGGTTTTCTTTTGTTCTCGCCATGAATTGAATCAGTAATCTTGGGAGGAAACATTTACGATGTGAGTATAAATAACCAAATACTAATTATTGTAGTAACGTAATTCCTAGCCAGATTGCTCATTCCAACCAATTAAGTCGATATTCATCTGTTACGTTAATTATTGTTGTTGTGCCTAAAAAAAAGTTTCATGTATTGTACTCTTTGATAATGAAGTGCAGTAAAGTGTTCGCAAGTGAAAAGAAATCAGTTCTGTAGGTGAAGGTGATAGCAAAGTGAAATGTAAAATGCAACAACATAGAAGCAATATTTCTCCCACATTTAGAAACAATTGAATTTTTATTTAGTGTTTTCTTGGGTTTTCTATGGTGCCATTTTCTATGGCCAGTTCTAGGGTTTTCTCGGTGGGAACTAGAAATAGTGTCGTACCAATTAGACGTTTTCTTATAAATAATGCATCTGTCTACTTTTATGGGTGATTTACTGATTATACGTTGGGGATATGGGATGACAACCCTTGGTGTGAAGTGTATAAGGGAATACGGGCTTCGGGGGTGGGGTGTTGCTAGTGGGGGTGATTATACTTTGGTTGTAGTTGGTAGTGGTAGGTAGTTCACTTGTGGTGGCAGCGCGGGTGGGCGGGGCGGGCGAGCCCGATCCGTGCGGATTTCCGCTTCCGCCGCAGGGAGCGCTGCTATCGCGGGGACCTGCCTCTCGTGTGCGGCAAGCGACGCGGCGAATCTTCGCTGCCTCCTATAGGGCGCTCTCGCACTGCGTGGCAATCCACTGCAATCCTGATCTTCTGCGCACGCGTAGATGCACAAAAGTGATGCGAAACTTGAACTGCACATGCGCCGCAGAAGATGGATAGTGGGGTCGATTACTTTAAAGTTTGAGGTTTTCTTAATTTTTTTTTTTTTTTTTTTTTTTTTTTTTTTTACTTTTATTTTTATTTTTAGAGACATCGATATTCTATAACTTTGTGTTGATACCCCTGACATAGCCGTTTTACTCAGTACGAAGCACATTCGCAGCGCAGTGAGAGTTACGCATGCGCAGATGCCTAAAAGAATGGAATGTGCTAAGGTGCTTCACGCTATGCAAAACCTCTCTGTCTCCTAGTTTCTCACTGGTTGCACTGATGGCTATACTAAGTCGACTATGCTGTCGACTGTTTTTGCAATGCTGCCATTTGATAAGGTATTCAGTACCGATGCCAAAAACACAATGTATGGTTATTGTGGAGCTTTGGGTTCGGTATTATAATAGCGGTATTATGAAGCTTAAAGAAAAATTGTAAGAAGTGCTCAAACATCAATTGTAAAAATCAATTTATTATATGCGGATTATATATTTATTTCAACAAATGTTCCTGTTCTGCAATTTTCATTTCTTTAGTGTTGTATCATCGATTTTCTGTCATCTACAGCAATAACATGGAAAATCAATTGGTGGTGAAAAATGCTGTATGACAATTTGATTTCGGCCATGTTGCAATTTCTCGGAGGCCTGTTTTTAAGTAGCGAACGGGAAATTGAATGGCCCGCCTCGCGCGGCGCGGCGCCAAGGCCTCCTGTGTTGCAGGGGAAAGGATGTGTGGAGAGGAGGCCGTGCGCGTGGGGGCGGGGAAGGGGGGCGCCGCCGGCCTGGCCTTGAGTCGCGCCGCCCATTGTGTGGCTCGGCGCGCGCCCGGCCACGCGACGCTCCGCTCCGCTCGCACCGCACCGCACCGCACCGCACCGCACCGCACCGCACGCACCGCACCGCTCCGCACCGCACCGCTCCGCACCGCACCGCACCGCACCGCACCGCACCGCACCGCACCGCACCGCACCGCACCGCACCGCTCCGCACCGCACCGCACCGCACCGCACCGCACCGCTACTCTTGGCGCCTTCACGCAGACGGATGGGGACGCTGCCCCCGCCCACAATATTTTCAAGCAGGCAAATTTTGGAAAAAGAAAAAAACAACAAATTTTTCGTATCCTCACTTCAAAACCCCTATTGGGCAGACCGTTTATATGCCACGAATGTGAGCTTTGGCGGCCCAGGCCAAGAATAAATTTTTTACAGGACGATTGCCATGGCAACGTCAAGTAAACAAGACAATGACTGTTGACACATTCGCAAAGAATCCTTTAACAGTAGCAGCTCCAGCTTTCTCAATTATAATCTCTGGAATATCGCACTCGATACTTAAGAAACAAATCGCCAAAATCAGCAGCAAATTCTACACTCTAACAATTGTGACAGTACTGACAACTTCAGAGGCGATAATGTTGAAGAACATCTGCAACTACACGAGAAAACCGCATGTTATTAATGAGATCTCTCTAAAAATTCAGACATAAAATTGATTGAATTGAATTGAATTGGCCGAAATTGCTTTTGGATGAGGTGTTTATCAACCGAGGCGGAGCTGAGGTTGGTAGACTAACCGAGTCCAAAATTATTTATTTTTCGGCCTTGATACATATATAACTATAATGTTAAACGTTCATACGTTTGCATTACGATAGAATAAATTCAAATATTTGAAAATGTGTGAAAACTGAGTTGCACGAGAAATAACAATTTGAAAGAGGCCTCCTTTGTGTGCCACGAAATAATCTTCCTTCACTTCTCAGACCTTGATCGGGGAGAGTGAGGGCGAGCGCAGCTTCCCAGGGACAGCGTATAATAATAATAATAATAATAATAATAATAATAATAATAATAATAATAATAATAATAGCGTACAAACTATGAAACAATTCTTTCACGTCATATATTTATAGATTGAATAAGTTTGTAAATACTTCCCTTCGTCCCAAACTCGAACAACCATAAAAGTATGCCTAGGCCTTACCAGCACGTGCGGCAATCTGACCCTTAGATGTATATGTGACGACTTCCCTCCGGAGTAGAGAGAAATTTGTGTAATGTTGTGGGAACTGTTCGTATTACAGGGCCCTGGTAACGAAAAAATGGAGAAATGCACTTGCTAAATTTAGATAAAAATCGTCTAACACGTGGTGTACCCAGAATCCGTGTTTTCTGGGTCTTTGTTACCGAAAAATCGAAGGGCGGCAAAACGTGTGCCCGTCCGTCCGTCCGTCTGTCTGTCTCTCTCTGTCTGTCTCTGTCCGTCTGTCTCTGTCTGTTTCTGTCTGTCTGTCTCAGTCTGTCTGTCTCTGTCTGTCTGTCTCTGTCTGTCTGTCTATGTCTGTCTCTGTCTGTGTCTGTCTGTGTCCGTCTTTCTGTCCGTCGGTCCGTCCGTGATATCTCCCGGTGGCCGCTTGTAGTTTCCTCCGTGGAAGCGGCGTGGCGGCGGCGGTGAGGCTGTGGGCGCGCGGCCGGAACTGGGCAATTAGGGGCGGGGAGGGGGGGATCAGTTACCCGGAAGTGGAGCGCGGCGCTCGGCGCTCGAGTGAGCGGCCCCGGCCCCCTGCGCCCCCGCGCTGCTCCTCGCTGATTGGCATTTGCTGTCTCTGCGCGGGCCAGCTGCTAAGGGCGTTCCAAAATGTAGTGCTTTGCTTTCTTCCGGAGGTGGCGGTAATCTCTTCCGCTGATCCGGCGCTGAACACCACGTCGGCCTACGGGGTTTTCCACAATCGGGTATCTCCCACCAGCGGGGCAACGCCCCAGCCGGGACGCGCTCTAAGCTCCCGACTGGTGTGCTAACATTAGTGCAATCGTAGAGCACGGAAGTGTAAGTGTGTGTATGTAAGAGGTGAGGATGGGACAAGGAAGAGGAAGGCGGTCCGTGGCCTGTTTATTAGCAAAGATCGCGCACGGTCCGAGACCCATTTATTAAGGAACTGCTCCGGCATTTGCCTGGTGTTGATCGAAGGACCCACGGAAAACTACCAATCAGAGCAGACGTCCGCTAGAATTTTCCTCCAGACAGCCGCTGAATTCGACCTAGCTATCTTGCTTGTGACGGAAATTCTGCCGCCGTCGGGACTCAAACCTAGGACCTCCTGGTCAGAGGCCCTGACGTAACATGAGTCGATGCCCTGAGCCACCTCAGCCGATGCAACGTTTCTTAACAAATTTGGCAATGTTTGTTTACAAATCAAGTATTGTGGACGACTCGAAATATCTCCAAAAAATAATCTAATTATCATTCGCGGATAAAGTGAACGGGATTCTTCTGAACTTTTTCGTATTTTTTGTTCTCACCTCCAAGGAATCCGTTTCTTAACACGAGGCTCGCTGAAAGAACCACACAGGTTACATTGCGAGTACAACCAAAGCCGGGGACGATAGAGAGACGATGGAAGACCACCGAATCAGCAGATGAAGCCTTTCCGCCGCCTGTTCGTACAGGACACAGACGGACACAGAAGAACTGCGGGCGACTGCCGACACGATCACCTCTAGTCTAGTTTTTTGCGTTTGAGCAGCGCTGATGGAGTGACCACAATGGTTACCGGGGTTCGAAGTCCCGTACCCCCACGAGCCAAATGGCGCGGCGGCGGCGTATGTCGGCCTGGCGCCCTCGCCAGCGTTGAGTGCTCTGTGGAGAAATCGCCGGGGAGCTGCGGGCCGCGATTTCCACGAGCAGCGCCGCGTTCCTGCTTTTCGTGAGTCGCCGCCAGGCGCCGCGCGGAACAGAGCGGCTCTGTGGAAGCGCCTTCCATAATTAGCAGCTACTTAGCGACTTCGCGCCGGCGCCGCTTCGCTGGAAAGCCCGCACCCACGTCCCCGCCCCATCCTCGCCCCACTCATGACCCCGGCCAAGTCCCCGCCCACGTCCCCCCGCCCAAGTCACAGCTCCGCCCATATCCACGCCCCCGCCCCGTCCTCCCACCCACGTCCCCGCCCCGCCCCCTTCCTCGCCCATGCCCCGACCACGTCCACGCCTTCCTCTCCGCGCTCACCTCGCGTCGCCTTCCCACCTTCCCCATCCGCTCGCCTCCGGCCACAGAGGAAGGGTAGTGTCTCTTCTCTGCGCCTTGCCCCGGCGACATCCATTCGTCGCCCCTCGTCCGTTTCTTCAATCTTTCCTTCTTCTTCTTCTTCTTCCTCTTTTTGTCCGCGCTCCTCGTCCATTCTCGTGTCCTCGCTCGGTCCTCGTTCGTTTCCGATTGCTCGTACCTTTCCGGCTCGTTCCTTCATAACCGCACCTCCTCGCCTTCCCCCTGCTTGCCCTTTATTGTTTTCTCCCTACACGGTCTTCCACAGTAACTTCTCTTACTTCGATCCCTGTCGTTTCCTGTATGCCGATTCTCCCAAGCTGGGCAACTACCTTACCGCCTTCATCTCGCATGCTCTCTTGCGTAATTTCTGGCGACCCACTCCGCCTCGCGCCGGCGCCTCCTGCTGCCCCCATGGTCGGCCCTGCGAAGTCCGTCCTCTTTCCCCCGCCCAGCCCCGCGCGAAAGCCCACGAGTGCGCGAAGCCCCTGTGGGCGCCTGCAGGCGGAGGCCTCGGCGCTGGCGCTCAAAGAACAAAGGTCCACGCCTCGACTCCATTCACGGCCGGCCCCTCAACACTCCCCTCACCAACGCCAGGTTCCAGCTGCTCCGCCATGAAATTATTAGCCATTAAAAAATGCACTGCTGATAGACCGCTCCTATCCAAGCTCAAACTCATTGCGAAAGTGCTGTTCTAGCAATGTCAGTACAATCTATTTTCTCTAGGCTTGAAGCCAGTTCTTAAAAGAAGGTATCTCACAAGAGCTTCCAGCTTAAAAGCAAACGAATGTTCCTTTTTCCAAGAGATTTAAATGACCTTTTTGCACGTCTTAGAACCAGGAAACGAAGAAGCAAGAAATAATTCCTTTGATGGGAAGACTAGATTAGAAATTTCAATTAAACATATTTAAAAACGTTTACTGACTTGCAAACGATTCGTTCATTGCCTCGGCACGTTATTTCTCAACTCCTGAACAGTTGAGTCCGCGTACGATTATTTGCGCCGTCAAACGACAACGTTATGCCGTGATAATTGTTACGCAAACTCGGAACTATGCCCCTATCGCAGGCACAAACATTCCCCTGACTCCGGTAACGACGTATTACGTTTAGTTCCGCCGCGCCGCGAGCGCGAATCGATTCTCGGAATGCGAAAAGCGGTTCCGGGAATGCTCGCCCCCCCACCCCCACCCCCACCCGCCGCCACCTGCCGACCCGTTCGCGCCCCGCAACGCAAGGCCCAAACGCGCCCCGCACCGGTCGCCACGCCTCCTCTCTGCTCCTCTCGCCAGCTCGTCCGTCTCCGTTTTTTGTTTTTAAACGCATTTGTTTGTTTTAGTTGGATTACATCGGTAGTAAAATGTTTTTCAGACTTATGCTTGTTAAAATGTCTAAGCTAACTTAATCTATTCATTGAGGAGGATACTTTAAGGGAGTACTGCGGGGTTATGAATCATGATTGGCTAAAATTTGAGGATTGCTTCAAACGGAAATCTATTTTTTATTCGGCTGTGGGTTGGATTGTTTGCTAGTTTGTAATGGGATGTTGCTGGTATGTCGTTAGGTTTTGGTAGAAGTTGTGTGATATATATGCTATTTGGTTTATTATTGTGTTGATGTTTAATTCGGAATGAAGTTTTATTTACTTATGAATCAGGGGGCTTAAAATATAGCTTAATAACTTATGAATCAGGGAAATCTTAAAAAAATATTTTGAATTACTTGGATTTTATTGGTATTTGTAGGTGCTGCGTTTGTCCATATTGGGCATTCATTAAGCATTAGTGGCCTAATTACAGTTTTGTATATTGTTGTAAGGTTTGTGTATGACACGGATTTGTGTTTGTTGATTAGTGGCCGGAGTTAAAATAATTTATTTCTGGCTTGTTTAATTTTGCTATATGTTTATGGGTTTCCATCCTTGGCTCGCCCCTCCTCCTAGCAACCCTTCTCACTCTCCCTTTGCTCCCAGCCCCTGCCATGCATCAACTGATGTCACTGCAGTGCCTGACCGAGAGGTTCTAGGTTCGAGTTCCCATGGTGACAGAATTTTTCGATACCGGCTTATCAACTAGGTCGAATTCAGTCGCTGTCTGGAGAAGAATTCTAGAGGCCGACTGCTCTGATCGGTAGTTTTCCGTGGTTTCTCCGATCAGCAGGCAAATGCCGGAGTACCGTAACAAACGGGCCACGGAGCGTGCGCGATATTTCCTTCCTCTTCTTTGTCCTATCCTCTCCCTTTACACACACACTTACACTATCATGCACTACACTACCACACATGCCGGGAGACCGACCGGGGGATTTGAATTTGTCCCGACTGGGGCAGTGCCTCGCTGGTGAGTGATTCCTGGTTGGGAAAAAACCCGCTAGCCGACGGTAGGTCGGCGCCGGATCTCGCCATCCAGCGCGGGAAGACAACCGCCACCTCTCGATGGAAAAACGCACTACACTTACGGGACCAATGACCTCAGTAGTGCCAGGAATCACTATCAACCAACCAACCCATCCATCTCCACCCTCTACTCCTCAACTCCACCTCTCATTTTGGGCCCTGCTACGTTCCTGTCACTCACCCGTCGCTCTCATCCGCGACTGGTCTGCCCCGGTCTCTCCTTCCCACCTGCCATGAGTCGTTTTTTTCTATCCCACCGCCACCAATGCCGATTGACATTTCTCCTTCTGCCATCTTACTCTAGGCGTCCCTCCGCATTTGTGTGTGCTCCACCCCCGCCTCACCCCTCGATGCGAAGCGAACGCCGAGCGCGCGCGGACGTGCCATATTAATTGCGATTATTGGTGATTAATTACGGTAGCCATGGCTACACCAACCATTAAATGGAGGAGTGGGCGCGCGGGCGGGGCTAATCGCGTTACGCCGAGTGTCAGCGACCGGCTTTTTGCCTCGCGGCGGTGGCGCCGCGGCGGCGGACGCGCGCACTCGCACTCGCACTCGCACTCGCACGCTGCAATCGGGCGATGTTTGCTGTCGACAACGGCACAGGAAAGGTTACGTCCGTATGAGCGAAGAAGCGATACTTGAAATATTTATAGGATGAATGCACTAGATACATTCAATTAGTACGTTCCGATAAAAAAAAGGCAATATCTAGCTGACGTACGCAGAAAGTGCGAACGTAAGAGCTTTTATAGAAACAATGGGACTAAACATAATGTACATCGAGGAAACTTTTGTTCGGAACATCGAGGAAACTTACTTTTTGCCAGGAGTGTGTGAGGGATCCGTTGTTTTTTGAGGGATCGCTGTGAATTCCGATTGCCGTCGTAGCGCTGTCAGCAGTTGTGAACAGACATGATGCAATTTGAATCTGAAAGAAGTTTGGGTAAGGATGACAGTAGCAGAACGAAGTATTAATCATGGTTATAATGCACATTTGTTGTCCTTGAATATATCTTTACAATTATGAAGTATCATTTCTGCCATGTTGGTACCTATTCTGATAATCGAAGTCAATAGTGTCGATACCGTATTGTCCCCACTGACAAGCCTGTCAGATGGAGCTCCGTCCACGCTTTTGTTACCTTGTTACATCAGCGCGTCGCTAATCCAATGATAAAAAGAAAACTCAATATAAGGTAAATATGAATAATGAACAATGATAGCTGTTTTTTTATCTTGGCCCGTGAATATCAATCCACTAGTGGCCGCTCTCTTGTAGTTTTCGTGTTAAGGACATGTGTCCTTCCATTCATTCCAAGTCTTTCTGACCCTCGACTGTCGTGACACTCCCATCTTCACAGCCTCCCTTCACACTTCCGTCCGTGATGAATTGCTTTGTAATTAATTACTTAGGAAAATGTGAATACGTCTTCGCTTCTCGTGGGTACTTCGTGAATCGTGTTGTTTTTTTGCAACAAACATTTCTTTGCCTTCGTTCATATGGTTATTGTTTTCTAACTCTCGATTATTGAGTTCTTTTCTGTAGTTTGTTCCTCTGAGATTTTGTAACCAGTTGCAATTTCACCACCACTCATCGATATTGTACTTATTTAATTGACTTTCCTTTTTTATATTCATGTGCATTAACTCTGAATTCCCATGACGCAACTTCTTGTTGGTACTAGTCGAATAAAAGCGAATCAAGAGGGTGTATCGTTTTGGGAATTTACCTTTAGCAAGCCTCTCTGCAGGTCGGAGATACCACTTTCATTTATCGTACACTGTTAGAAATGCAATTAAATTTAATGAAGATTAACGTATTGTACCTGAAAGTTAATGTAACCTTGTACATTAAAAATAGCTTAATATATTTGTTCATTAAATTTAATACTAAGTTAAAATCAGTGTAGATTTAATGTAAAGGTTCTCCCGATTCCCCTGCCTTTCATCATTCATAACGTGTATTCACAATCACCAGTCCATCAAGATTATTCACTCATTCATTCATTCATTCATTCCAGCCATTCATTCATTCCAGTCATTCATTCGAAATATGACCATGAAGCTTTGACTCTTGCATCCTAGTGTATATATGTACATTAAAATTAGTGTGCGCTCATGATAATTATTTTAATGCACATTTCATTGAAGTAACGTGGAAATTTCTGGCAGTGTAGTCTTAGAGCGGAACATTGGCCAGAAAACTCTGTCCACTTCAAACGGTAGCAGTCACATGTTCGCCTGTAACGTGCGTGATGTGATTTTACGGCACGCTGCGCGACAACCTCCTAGTTCCTGACCAAAATACGGCATCAAATACAGTAAACTGGAACGTTTGCGGGGCAGTTGGTTGTAGCGCCGCGAATCGCGTTCGGGGCTATCACGTGACGCGTCGCGCTGTGCTGCTGATAAATGAGACTTTGAAACAGTGGCTAGTGCGCAGGCGAGTATTCATCTTGCTCCGTTATTTATCCTGCATTGACTTGCGTTGCGTGCGGGGGGGGGGGGGCGTGGTGGCGAGCTGCAAACCGCCAATTACGCGCGCCCCGGGGGCGTGAAATTGAATTCTTCTGTGACGCGCCCGGGGCGGCCCGCGATTCGCTGGCCCCGTCGCGTCGCGTCGCGTCGCAGCCAGGCGGGCGGGCGGTCCATCACGAGAATCGATGGGTTCGCTGCCGGAATGCGTGCGGGTTTTCAATTCTCCATGTTTGGCGATAGCGGTATTTGTTCATATTGGTACTTGACGTTCATTCTTGGAAATGTTGTTACGTATACTTGGATTTACTCGTAGCTGCCTGGGAAGTAAATCAGCTGTTACGGTGTCATCCAATCGGAAGGTTGAACGGCCCCATAGTGACATCACTGTAGTGACGTGTAAGGTGCCGATTGGATGGCACCATAACAGCTGATGAACTGTCGCAGGCAGCTGTGGAGAAATCGCGGTATAGAAGGAAGGCGCTTTTGGTATTCCCGCGCCGTCACCCCGGATATGGCCGCCCAATTGGAATCGTTAGGGACTTCTTGCACGGTGTCGTATACTTTTGCCAGCGCCTTGGCTGTAATAGTGGAACTGCGCATGCGCAGAGGTTCAGAAGTGGAATTCGCTGAGATGCTTCACGCTGTGCGAAAAGTCAGTTTCTTCGGGTTTTCAATGTTTGTTTGGCTGTGTAGGTGCTTTCATTGCGAATGCTTCGCGGACCTACTGGTTGTCGATCGCTCTTGTCCACCATCCCGGGCCAGGCCACGGCATTCGCGAACCCTGTCGGAGACATTTCTTCAGATAAATTAATGACTGTTGGTGTGCGTCGACCCATAAAGTTAGTTCTCGACGATATGGGTATTTGCCGAAATTGATATTGGCTGTGACGTTACTTCGCGCTAGCAATATGGCCTTTTGCAGTAATGGATAGCAATCTCGAGTCTGCGCATGCGCAGTTGGAATTGCCCTCGCGCAGACGCTCAAAAGCGGTACGTGATCGACAGATTGCTGTACTCTTGACTTGCCAATCGTCCTCGATTTGGGGGGACAGTCCTGCATTGGCGCAGTGGTCCTCTCGTTCTCCTTTGAATTTTAAATTTCCTCCTGGTAGTAAATTTTTATAATTTGTTGTCGTTTATTTTATCACATAACTAACATCTGCTACGCTGTATTGGTTATTTTTTAATTTAGAATAGAAAACATGAATATCCTTTTTCTGAACGGCGACACACGCATGCATGATAGTACCTCTGTCTAGCGTATTGATTCAGTGGTGAGTTGTAGTTGACATTTACATAATGGAAATGATTGAAGACTATTGTTGACAATGACAACGCCTTCAATCATTTCAACTGTCTAGCGACTGAAATAAAAAAGAGACGCTTTGATCATCTTCATCTGCATTTTGTGAACGAATCTTTTGACTTGAATTGCAAACGGGGAGAAGAAAGAAGTAGAGCTGATGTTAGTCTAAATTAAATATTTATAAATGTGTTGATACATATTGTTCTTTTAGGCCTTTTGAGTGCTCTCCCTTTTACACCAACATTGTTGGCAACCCTACTGTATACCCCACGCTCTGCAAATGTCGCTAATAATTGACGATATTGATACTTTTCTTTGTCGATGTTTGTCATAGTCGGTACTTGACTGAATATATTATTAGCCGTTGATATACTTGATGCAAATTAATTAATCAACATTGAGTAGTGACTTTTAAGGAAATATATTGTTTAGATAATCGAAAAAGTGGCAATCAGAACTGTGAAAGTAAACTCTCCGTAGTTTCAGCACGATGTTCACTTTCACGTGGTTTCGTAATAAAATTGTGATGAAATTCAGTTTTCGTTAAACATTGCGATTTATAAGTTGGATAAGAATTTTCGAATCCTACCCAATTTAAGATTGTTGTGTTCTGTTTCAGAATGACGAACTTAAGCCTGTCATTATCTAAGTGAACGCGTTACTGATACTCTAACCGTTTTTCTTTTTCATTGAGTGTCACGATAAACCTGCCACAATAAAAAATGACTGGCGCCGGAGAAACCCGCGGGGGGGGGGGAGCGATGGCGGCGGCGGCGGGGCGCGTGGCGAGCCATCTGCCGCGCGGCGCTGGAACTGGCGCGCCTGCTTCCGCCCGCCGCCACAGAGCGCTCCCGCGGCGCCTCACGCGCACGCACGCACGCACCCACCCGGAAGCGCCCGCTGCCGCGCACCGCCACTCGGATATTGCGGAGTTTTAGCGCCGCCTGGAAGGTGGCGACGTTATGGAATATCGGTCACGTGACGAACCTTGACGTCATAACGCCTTACCTCTGGTCTTACGGGTATAAAGTACGAAGGTGTATAAGGTTAGGTATATAAGGTAAGATAAGTAGTTAAGTATATAATATAAGATAAGTAGGTAAGTTAGGGGTATAAGGTAAGACCTTATACTTTCATGAATGGTTCACGCCTGTAGGAGTCTCTACGGTCACCTTACAAGCGGCAAAGTGGTCGCCTGAAAACAGGAAAGGTTGAAGTTTTCTAACTTTGGTAAACTGATTCTTGTATGTGAGGCAGTTGCAATTATTCCTTACCAACTCCACAACTCAGGCAAGAATTAACGAAAAATTTTGGAAAGTTGGCGTGTGAGAGATTCGCGAAAAGTAAATTGACATCGTATCTTCGTGTTAATTTATGTCTTATGTTCATGACGAACGCTGTTATTAGATATTCTGCACATTCATGTCAATAGCGAATTCAGAATCCCAGCCTGCATACTGAACGCGCAGGACCAGAAAGTTTAAACCCCTTGCATAATGAGATTTGGTTTATTCTACACTCGTTCCGTGGTTCAATTATTTCACCACTTGCCTACACTCTTTGATGTGTTATGCAACGTCTTTGTTTACTGCGTGAAATACTTCTTTTGTTGTAATGCAAAACGCAATGTATACGACCTTACGACTGCTTCGTCGTTAGTCACGTGATCAATGGAGATTAAGGACATCATCTTACGCCTAGCGTTAAAACTCCCTATTACTGCATTTTTGCCAGTTATTGATGATTTATGTTTGTTTAAATGAAAAATAATTCCGTACCCCGGGACTCATGTACTTAATTTTCACATAACGACACTGTCGGTTTGAATCATTTATCTCAGTCGTAATCACAGAGGAGAGCCCTCTCTGTGTGTCTGTCATACACAGCGCCGTGCGCGAACAAGTTTCTGGTTGATCACTGGTTACCAAGGAAGCTATTGTTGAAATAAGCGGTACAGGCTTGCTAAGAATTGAACACTAGGAGAATACAAGACACCTCAGCTCGTTAGAAGATCGTGACTCTCGATTGATTGAAGATATCTCAACCTGCATAGCAGATAGCGTGAACTCAGGGGTTAATTATTCCGTGTTAAACATATGCATGTTGAGGATCGCAATATGCTAACTGTATAACATCATTAACATTGCGTTCACACTTATTAGCATGACGGCCGCGAGCTTATTGACAAGGGCGAGAATTCAGAAATGCGTAGTACCGTGTTTGAATGATTTAAATTTTGTATAATTCTAATATTTTCCGTGATCGACTCTACTAATATCGCGTTTGTGCTATCATCTATTCGACTACGTCCCAGGAGCAAGTGGACATAACCAACACCCCTCAGTGTGTCGCATTTTCTTATCTTCTATCCAGTACTCATTTCATAAAAAAATTCCGTGAATTTGTGCTCACCATTGTAGCCTCCAACAAATACAAGTACAACGTTTACTTCTTCGAACCTTTCATTTCACTTAAAGAACCCCTTCTACTCGTCTATTCACTTCTCCTGTGGAGTTGGGAATTTATTGATTGATTTATTGTAGGGCGTGGAGCCTTTGGACGTGAGGAGCTAGTGGGAGGGTTTTTTCTTAAATGCATAAGTAGCAGCTAAAGTAGCTTAATTGTAGCTTGAATACATCCGCCCACTGCCTCACCAAGCGCCGCTCGCCAACAGCCCCCAGCGTCACCCCCTCAGCGCCTCCTCAACAGACAGAACGCTACCCCGCACAGCCCCCACGTCGACCACAGCATTCCTGACGACACGGTTTCCAGAGCATGCGCAGTCTTCCGTTTCATGTGACTTGTGCTCGCCGTTATTATTCAAAAATGTGGGAGAGAAAATCGTAATTTTTGTCTATTTCAAAAACGTACAGAATGTATCTGGTAATAAAAAAAGTTTTTTTCTTTCGAGCATTATAGAACGGAGGTAATAAATACAGTCTATAACGAAATGCGTAGCTGTTTTTTGTGTTTGGAAGGGTTGTGAGTGTGCAGGGCAGTGCGTGTAGTGTTGGTCGTGTGGCCAGAGCCGGCGCGCGCCCGTGCCGTGACCTCCCTTGCTGCCACTGGGCTCTGGCCCCGCCCCGCCGAGCCGCTCCTTGCCCGTCGCCCGTACGCCCGCCTCCAACCCTGCTTCCGGCGCCCGGCGCGCCCCATTCTCTTCCCCTCCATCTCTTCTCGCTATCCCCGCTCCGTCTCCCCGCCTCTGCCCATCCCCTGCTGTCCGCCCTGGGCCCATCCCCAGCAGGACATTCCCGTTCCTGTCGCTCCGCCTCCAAGCGCGTATGTCTCTCGCCCCGCCCCCCGCCCGGGGCGCCGCCGCGCTCATTTGCCCGCGCCGCGCGTGTCACTTGTCACTCGAGGCCGCTCATGGCACAGCGCGGCGCGGCCGAGCGACGCCTTCCTTCTGACCGCGGCGCCACGGGGGCTTCTTCCGCTGCGTTAGAGATCTTCATGACCCGAAACATCTCCAAAAGTGGTCAAGGAAAAGCTCTTAAGCCCGGTATGCACGGTACAGTTTTCGTGCAGATTCTCATACAGTTTCTACACAGAAACTTCAAGATCCCAAAGTAGAAGAACAAAAGCCAAAAGCGGCGCATGCACGGTCTATACGTTCTCTGCACGAATCGCCACAGGCCGCCGCTAGGGGGTCTAAAGAGAAACAACTGAATTGCGCCGCCGGAGTACTGTCAGTGGTGGTATTTCTGTGTGTGTGTTCTGGTTATGATCTTTATTTGGTATTAATTAACCATGGCGACCATAGAGAATAAAAATTGGAAGTCAAGAATTGGGAAAAAGAAAGTTTATCACAATATATCACTTCACACAATCGCACTTTGACACACCTAACCACAAAATCTCAATGGCTGATCACCGTTAGTGATTATTCTACCGCTAGGGGCGCTTAAGTCAAACTGTAGGCTTTCTGCATGAAATATTATGAACATGTTCGTATAGAAAACGTGCAGTCTGGACTGCACGTTTTCTGTACGTCCAATCTGCACGAAAACTGTACCGTGTATACCGGACTTTAAAGTATTTTAACAATGCCCTAAAAGCAAAGAAAAAGGACGTAAAATGTTATCAAAATCCGTTCAGATGAAACAACTCAAGCTGTTAGATATGTCACTGATGTCATCGAGGCTTCTTCCTTTCGTTCAAGTGAACTCAGCTTACAAACTTTAGATTTGGACTGTTCTTTACCAGGAAATCTCTGCCTTTTTTTTCGCGATATCGGTGAACCGACGTTGGCGCTGATAGGCGCCACCGAAATAGATTACGTGGTAGTCACAAGGCTGACATTGCAATATATGAACGAAGAAATCGAATAAGCTACTCAGAAATTCTGTAGAGAACATTTGTTGCATCTGTTGTTGCATTTGTTGCTAAATATTATTTGAAGCAAGTACAGTAAAACTTGCTCAATACGGAATCTCAAGGCACCAGTACTTTTTCCCGTATTAGGCAAGATTCCTCATTAAGAAAATGTAATAATGTAGTTTTTACGTTTGGCAGGACCTCGATTTATGTTGTCATTGGACACAATTTCGCATTGTCCCCGTTCCGCATTGAATAAGTTTTACTGTACCATTAAAGTGATATTAAAATCAATGAAATCGGCGAAAATGCATTACATATAACAGGGAAGTGTAAAAAAAATTACTCATTAGTCGAAATCGACGAAAAATGCAACGCAAAAACGACATAAAAATGGGTGATTTTCTTTTGTCAAAACATAACGTAAAATTAATGTCTATGGTAAACGGCATTGTCCTAATGTGGAAAGAAAAAAATGACATTTCATCAAAGTCCTGTGTCTAGTGAGGAGCGAACTGCCGCCCTGTGGAGCGTCGGGTGGGGTGGGCGTGGCCGCGGGGGCGCGTGGGGCGTCCAGTGGGGCGTCGTGGGCGCCAGAGGAACAGCGACGCCGGGGCGTCACCCGGGGCCGATTAGGGCTATTAATAAGCGCGGGGCGTGGGCGGCGGGCGGCGGCGGTGGGCGGTGGGCGGCGGGCGGCGGGCGGCGGGCGGCGGGCGGCGGGCGGCGGGCGGCGGGCGGCGGGCGGCGGGCGGCGGGCGGCGGGCGGCGGGCGGCGGGCGGCGGGCGGCGGGCGGCGGGCGGCGGGCGGCGGGCGGCGGGCGGCGGGCGGCGAGCGGAGGGCGGCGGCGGGCGGCGGCGGGCGGCGGCGGGCGGCGGTGGGCGGCGATGGGCGGCGATGGGCGGCGATGGGCGGCGGTGGGCGGCAGGTGTCGCGCGCAATCACCGCCCCGCCGACCGCGCTGCACACCGCTCGTTGGTTCACCCAGCCGCCAACAACGGCAGGGAATTGCGGAGGGAAACAACTATACTTGGGTTTTTGTAACGTAGCAGCTGAGGGTATTATCTTCAAAATGCAGTATGGCACGACTTTTCGCGTCTTTCTCCGTCGTGCCGCTAGAGTTGCTTGATCTGCAGCACTGCTTGATACGGTCGCGATTATGCGACATCTTGCTACAGGACCGAGAAAGACGCGAAAAGCCGTGCCATATTCCATCTTGAAGATAATGCCCTCAGCTGCCACGTTACGAAAACCCAAGTATATAGCCCGGGGAACTATATGAAATGCAGCACGTACTTTCACAAGATAGGGTGGAGGGTTCGTTGGCAATTTTATGGTAAAAAGAAAAGGTTTACCAGTTGAAGCCTTCAAGTGTCTTGACCGAGTTGGGTACTGCAAACAATCGGTGTAATAAATAACAGTGCAGCATTTCGTTTGTTTATAGCTTACTAGATTTTTACTTTGTCGCGTACTTTTTCCGCAGAAGAGAAAAGTATTGTAACTGTGCGGGAAACAAACGGCGAATTTTCGACAGAAAAACTTTGCTGGGTCCTAGTAACGATAAAACGGATTAATCTTGTTCCTATGTGTAGTAAATTACTTCCTCTAACACGTTCTGTGTAAAAACTTCAGGAAGACTTTTTTTTTCAAAGTACGAGTGCGTTTCGCAAAATTTCTTCTTGAAGTAAATGCAATTTTTCAAAAAAATCTCAAAAACATCTCCAAATTTTTGCTTCCGGCTAAGCCGTACGCACGGTTTTCACGAAAATTCATATTCCGTGGTCGATCTGATTGTTGCGGCTCTTTGAATTTGAAACGGATATTTTGATTGTTGAGGGTATTTAACACAATGGCTCAACATTTCCAAAATTTCCTCAAAAATGGCTCAATATTTTTTCTTTAAATATATTCCTCTAAAACAGTGAAAATCGTATCGAGAAACGGCGTTAGTTGCATTTTAGTTGAACTCTCTGAATTTTCGAAAATATAAGTAGTTTTTGCGTGAAACAGGCTATTTTTAAACAATTATTTTTTCAAAAAACGGCTCCCATAAAACAACTTTAAAATTTACCGAACACTTTGATTCAAAGTCATTCTAAGTCTTTGATAGTGATTAATGAAGGAAAATATTTAAAAAAAATATATTTATTTCATCCCAGAAACGTCGCAAAGACGTTACGTAAAGGCAAGCCAGTTTTGTTTCTTTACAATGTATGGACAATCTCGTAGTCGTTGGTGATGGTGATTCTTAGCTGCGTGGGCGGCTGTGTCGTAGGCAGCGGCTAGACGCAGTGGCGAGGCGTTGGGGGGAGGTGCGGCTAGATGAGGGACAGGAGTTGACGGGGGCGTGGCGGGGCGCGAGCGCTGGGGATTGCGGAGTGGGAACGGAGAAATGAGGATTGCGAGGCGGGCGCCGGGCGCCTATGAATAATGCATGTGGGCAAATTGGATGCGGCGTGTGGGCTGCCTGGATGGCGGCGCCCGCCGGCGCCCCCGCCCCCGCCCCCGCGCCCCGCTTACAGGGAATGGATGATCACAAGGGAGCGGCGGAGCTGTACCTACAGCAAGCGCGCAATGCCCTTGTAATTATCGCTGTTTGGGCGGGGGCGGGTGGAGAAAAAAGCGCCGGCCAAAGCAACAAGTAGATGAGGCGCGCGCCTATGAAATATGCAGCAGGCGACGCTCGGAAACCGCGAAACAGCCGCCGGCGCCGCCGCGCAGCCTCTGCGGCCCCGAGAGCTCCCCGCCTAGGAGCAACCGAGTGACTTGCTCTGGGGCGCGGATTTTTGCGACGCCTCGGCCCTGGCTGCCTCATTTCCCAGTGGGTGCTGGAGTAGTACCTTACCAATGACAGCGGAACGACTGTTGGTCGTAGGGGAGGATGAAACGAAAGTCGGATCATTGACATGTAGATTTTGGTTAGATTGGAGACACTCTCTGGTATTTCTTATATTTTCTCAGATGGATCGTTTCCTTGCATGTCGTATACCAGTTTCAGATCGATGCTGGAATAACACCTAAAAAAACGGGCAACAGACATCTGCCTAATCTTCTTTATCAGTTATGTCCACATTCAATCTGTAGAGTGATGCGTTAGTGTTATTACTTACATCAAATAGACCGGCATAGGTGGCTTAGGGTATCAGTTCATGTCGCTGCAGTGCCTTTGACCGGGAGGTCCTAGGGTTCGAGTCCCGGCGGTAGCAGTATTTTCGATACTTGCTAGATAGCTGCATCGAATTCAGCCTCTGTCTGGGGTAAAATTCTTGCTGCTCAAGTCGATAGTTTTCTGTAGTTTCTCCGATCAACACAGTACAGTACAACAGAACAATACCTCAACGAAGGGACCACAGACCGCGCACGATCGTTCCTAAATCTTCCTTGTCCTATCCTTACCCCTTACTTTCACACAAACCAACATACACTACACTACCACACATGCAGGGGGATTGATCGGGGGCTTGGAGCTTCTCCCAGCGGACGCGGTGTCCCGCTGGTGGGAGATACCTAGTTAGGAAAAATCCTGTTGGCCGACGGTATGTTGGCACCGAATATCGCCATCAAGCGGTAGAAGATTACCACCACCACCACCACCACCACCAGCAATAAAAATTAACTACACTTCCGGTACCTACGACCGTAGTCGTTGATGCGCTTGGAATCACTAACAATCAGTTCACCAAATAGCTCTTTAATCTACGAACTCCGTCGTTTCTATCAGTACGTTGATAATTTTGCGGCCAAATGAATTTTTGTGTTCCATAAAGAAGTGCTATTCGTCACTTCTTGACGACGAAGACGCCAGTAATAAATGAACAATGTCTTCATTCAATCGAGAAACCAAAAGCGTTCTCTTACAAAATTGAGAAATACCCGGTTCAGGATGCTTTTGACGGCAAGCAATCAAGACGGCTTAATCCTGTACCATGGAAGTAAAGAAGCATTGCAGTTTATATGAGTGGTGGATAACAATTTAAATGCTGCATTAAAATAGAAATTACGAAATGATGTCTAATGTTATGTTTAATAAATGTACGCTTGTACGGTAGTGGTTAATATCCTCGTATCTCTGAGAATTCTTGCTTAAATGGCTGTTACTGACAGACACGCGGAACCCAAGAGCACGAACGTGCTTTGTCGTTCAGAAGTAAAATTCTGGAATAACGGTGCGTATCTGAAGGAAATGACCTTTCAGGGGGTGGGTATTCTTGAGTTATGGTGAAGCTAAGGTACAGCTCCCTCGATCCTTTATACAATGGTTTCAAGAAACATCGAACAACCAATTAATGTTTAGTCGGAAAATACAATAGGCTACTACTATGCAGACTTACGCGGCCGCGCTCGCAGCACACACACACACACACACACACACACACACACACACACACACACACACACACACACACACACACACACACACACACACTCACTCACTCACTCACTCACTCACTCACTCACTCACTCACTCACTCACTCACTCACTCACTGTCACACTCACACTCACTCTCACACTCACTCTCACACTCACTCTCACACTCACTCTCACACTCACTCACTCACTCTCACACTCACTCTCACACTCACACTCACTCACTCACTCACTCTCACTCTCACTTACGTTGTTCGTTGTAATTAATGAAAGTACGTTGCTCAAATCGATATGATTCGGAAGAAAATGGACAGTATGAATGGAATTCTTACCCATCCATCTAAATTTAATATTCAGTACATTTTAGCTTATTCAACTCTGCGTTCCTCGCTCTACATACTTTAATATTTTCATTTTATATGGAAGTTGTTTTTTCACCCACAAAAAAAACTTCACGAATTGAAAATTCTTCCGTTTGCTAGTAAGTATTGTGTTTTATTCTTAGCTGTTGGTACGCCTGCGTCAAGTCGGGACATGGTTTCATTCTTTGATATCGCGTGAACATTTTTTTTATGGAGAAAGAAAATCTTGCGTTACTGAAGGAAACTTGAAAGTGTATTGTGCAGTAGTGGTATCGGCGTGTGCGTGGAATCCGGGCTAAACGCCTGCGAAATTCTTCGGAGCGCCTCGTCACCACAAGAAGTCCGCAAAAGCGCTCGGGTGAAGGGTCATTAATTTTGAATTTAGATCGGCGCCGAGTCGCCCGTTAAGTGCGCTCAGGTTCCCAGCAGCGAGCGAGCGGGAGGGCTGGTGGATCCGAAAGTCGATAAATGGAGATAAGGGCCTCGCGCTTCATTAGCCCTTCAGCAGCGGTTGCTCTCTGCGATTAAGGAAACCCGCCGTGATGACAGGTTTCACGGCTCGACGCAATGTCTTAAAATTTGACCCCCCGTCTTCCATTTATATGCTTTCTAACTTGGCTAAAAAGAATGAATTTTGAGAAGTCTCGAAGTGTCTGGTGCAAATCGAATGGATCTGAGGAACTTAGTCTCCTCATTTCAGTAAGCTTTGTAAAATCGAAAAAAATTTACAGAGCTATTTTTGTAAATCCTGGCATGACTCGGTTTGTGTGTATACTTGCTGTTGCATTCTCTACACATACCGTAGGTTCAGGAGTATGAACGGTGCTTTTTCTACAGGTATTATAAAATGTTTATTTTACATGTGAAATGAAAATTATCATTATGTTGCGCCACTTATTTCAAAGAATTGAATCGATCGAGAAGGAAACACATATAGCATAAAGACGTAAACTATTGCATCTGTTTTTAAACTTCAAAACAAACACTGAGTAAACGAAATATTTATGCATTTTCGTACCGTTTGGACCTCCACGGGAAGAGCTCGGATTAAAGTGAGGACACGGCCGATCAGAGCAGCCGGCTCCAGAATGCCCAATTAGGAGGTGGCCTGCGCCAAGCCAGCGTCTGAGCTGGGAGCGGGAATCTTCATTTCATTCTTGGCGATAATTCCGATACATCAATTCAAATCTTGCTCAAACACGACCAACTGCTCTTTGATTCAGATTCACCTGTGTCCTCGCTTGTCAGATTCAGATGTGCCCTCTGAACTATGTAACCGAGAGGACCTCGGAAAAGGAGTGTAAAATGTTGACTTTTCTGCAGTGTAAAATACGCTTCCATTAAAATAAACTCGCCTTTTTAGTTATTTACCATCTGGAAAGTCTCTTCGAAGTGAAACTTTTAAACTGAATTAAGGAGTAAAATCTTGTTATTAAGCGGCGAAATTGTGCGCTGAAATTGTGAGCGTTGCCTCGACCAACACTGGCGATTCCTGAGATTCTTCCTAACTACTTCGTTGCTTTAATTCACGGCGCATTTTTAGCTCGCGACTTGCTACCTCGCGACCTCGCTCTGCGCTAACGAGTAGAAGAGAGATGCAAACGAGATATTCATGTGGACGCACAGTGGAATCTTCAACTCCAACATCTCACATTTCATTAAATAAGATTCGTGACTTAAAATGGTGGTATGAAATGTCTGTAATTTGGGTGAACATCAAATTACTGAGTGATGATTGAAGAATGGCATAGCTTACTTTCAAAGCAGCCTGATGGGGTTTTCGATTAAACTAATATTGGTGGATGACGCGTGATGAAGTTGCTGGAACGTTAGGTCCAATCGTCGAATCCTAATATCTACCTGAAATTTGTGATGAGCAAAGCAAGTTCTCGGCACGTATTCGCGGAGCGGTCCATATACCCCTCCGTCTTCTTCCATCCTCATGTTCCATCCTCTATGACCACTCCTATCGTGTATTTATAATCATCTTTCCTCCAAATCATTCTAATGCTCCAGTTGTAGCTGTAAGGCGTTGTCTCTGGAATCATAATAAAGCATAAACACTAATTGTTCACTCAAGTACAAATTTTGGGTAATTTTTTCAGAGATGGATTTTGTGCTACTTTAATGGGTTTCCATTGATCTTCTACTTCTTGTCATGTTCGAAATGATGCATCATTAAATTGGTTCGCTCGCAGAATGATTATTCGATGTACGTGTTGGATTCGCATTGTCGCGCATTTTAGGAAAGTGTTTGATGAATACGCCCTGCAAGGACAATGCGAAATTTTGTTCACCTTAAGAGAATCCAGTTGACTTTTTGTGTAATGGAAATGCGTCGATCGTATAGTCGGCAAATCTTACCGGAATCTAGTGGGGTTAGGTCCGTGTTGAGAGAGAGGTCGTCTCCCCTGCCACTTCCGCTTGTAGCGCGCGTCCTCCTTGGCTGCAGTGGCGGTAGAGCAGTGCAATGTTGAGCGTTGCTGGTCGTGGCTCCTGGCTGAGGGTGAAGACCTTGCTCCGAGAGCTCCGTTGTCTGGCGAGCGACAGATGGCGCGTGCTCCACATGAGCTGGGAGATGAGCGTTCGTTGACGCGGGCGCCGTAGGCGGTCGTCGCTCTCCGCGCTTCTTTTGTCGGGCGGCGCGGGCGAGGGCCAGGTGGCGCCGCCTGCCTCAGGCCCTCCGAGCGGCCGCGCCGCCGCCTACCTTTCTATCTGCTTATACACACACACAGTCGACTCCGGTTATAGTGAACGTCTGGGGACTCGCATGTTTGATTCGCTATATCCGAAGTTCACTATTTCTCCACAATTATTCATTTTAGCAAAATTCATTAACAGCACGAACTGAAAATTTCAGTATCTTCATTTATACTTAAAGAATCAATGATTTTCAATTATTTTCTTTGTACATTTTTCATTTGAAATCCAGCCAGAGTTCGCGCTCTCTTCATATTTGACACTTCATTAGCCTCTGTAAGTATCGTAAAACAGTCTTGACACCTTTCAATGTCTCTTCCTTTGTTGGAACACCGTCCCACTCTCCGAAGGCCCTCCTACTCGCCTAATAACATCCGAGATCCAATTATCTTCCAGGACGTTGAATGTCGTACGTTCACTATAGCGGAGGTTCAGGTTCACTATTACCGAATCTTCTTATGCTTATTTGTAATGTAAGTGAAACGGGACAAGTGACTTAAGTTCACTATATCCGTGTTCACTATAACCGGAGTCGACTATATATATATATATATATATATATATATATATATATATATATAATGTCTGCGGAGGAAAAGTCGAAACTTCGAATTTTGTCTAGTTATTTTGTCTAATAAACTGTATCGATATTAGGAATGACTGAGTCGCAATAAGTACTCAAAAGTTGGTTTGAAAATATGCTTTCTAGGCAAACATTTGCATTGTAGAAGCAGAAATATGTAAATTGTTTATTATTAACAAAATAAATGAAGATATTTGCTGAGAAAGAAAAATTAACCCAGAAATAAAAAATCACCTAATTTACAAAGTTGGACTGCTTTTGTGTTTCTCGGTTGATTTTTCTTCCTTAACCAATCCATTCGCCGTGGAGGCGCCGGATGGCCTGCCCTCGGCGGCGGCGCGAGTGTCGCCCTGTCGAGCTGTGTGCGCGCCCCTCTCCGCCTCGAGTGCTTCTTTGTTTGTTTGTTTGTTTGTTTGTTTGCCCTCGTGTTTGAATGGCGGTGAATGCGTGAATTACACGTCATCGTTGCTTATATTGTCCTCGAGCCTTATACGACTTCGCTGTAGGTCAGTCCTCGACGGCGCAAAAAAGCTACTCGAAGATGCTCCTTGAGGTGCTGTTGTGTTACGTTTGTTACATGCTCATGTTCTTTGCGTCCACTGAGACCAACCAGAATAAATAGTATTAGTAGCGCATTTTTATCGAGTAATAGTGTCCCATTATCAGCAAAAAATTACTTTATATTCTGTACAATTACAATTATGTCTTGCTGTTCAATGTTTGTAGAGGATAATGATGTACGAAACCTTTAACTTGTTTTTTGCAAGACGCGTTAGGAAATAGTCTCGAATATTTACTCATCCTAAGGAAGTTGCGATACTACTTTGAGTGTCAAGTATTCTACGCGAAACAGTGTTCAATTTCAGACTTGTGAATCAGTAGTAACAGGAACTGGGGAAACAGAGAGGAACAATATTGGCAACTTATTTTTTCGGCGTCTTCCTACAACTACAATTATGAAGATGGAGATTTTTTCCTTAATTAAATCTGTTGTTTCAAGATAGATTTTGAATTAAGATCAAGTACAATTTTTCGAAAATTTGACTACTTTTCGCGTAATTTTGCATGAAAATACGGGCGAGAAAGTACGTGATGGTGTAGCACTACTAGTTGCTTCCAGTTTTTGCTCATGATGGAGTTCGTTGTTTCGTTATTGACGAAAAAATAAACTTGTTTCCTCTTTTGAAAAAATTGGAAAAATGAAAAGCTACTCTGGAAACTTTATTCAAAATAAACAGAAAACGTAATTAATTAAAACTGAAAGAAGAAAATTACTTCATTTTGAATATGTTGACGATTATTGTTTTCTTTTGAAATGATCAATTGAGTCCTATCGATATTCGAAGTATGGAAGGGTTGTGTTAAATTAACGGATTTTGCATAACCTGAGACACCTTAGCGTTCATCACATTTGACCCTCTGCGCATGCGCCAATTCGAAAGCCAAGAGATGGCGGAGCGCGCTTCAATCGAGGTCTCACGGATCACCCGATCACATGTGCAATTGGTTTCCAACTGTGGCGGTAAAATGTGCTATTAACTATATTCCCAGGGTGCAACATCAAGTCGGTGGAATTAATCTGTTTTTATAATTATCTGCGTAAGTGATATTAGTTGTTTTTGTTTAATCATAAAATAATTACATAATATAATTATAAATGCAGTTCTGTAGTTGACGGGTAGCTCTGGGCAAACAAAGAGGAAGTGGCTTTGTGGAAATTCGGTGCACACTCGGCCGACAGATCGCAGTTACTTCCATTTGGTCCTAAACGTTTTGCAAACTCTCTTTCTACACCTCACACCCCTTTGTACACTTGGGTGCTACGCTCTGCAAAACTCTCTAATTCTGTATTTTTGGTATCGAATGAAGTACGTCATTATCACGACGTCTTCCCGCATATTGCAACTCCAGGCAGAAGTATCAATAAGAGCTCACAAACCACACACCGCACGGTACAGGACACCGATGGAAAAGGAACTCTCGTGGGGTCCAAATGGGAATTAGGTTCCTTCCGCGAGCCAATACTCTCTAACATTGGACTCGTATTGTTCGTAGTAATTGCTACCTCCGTATGTAGTCCATGTTTTACTGTCAACGTATTGGGTTCCACGAAGATGTGACAAACATTCCTCCACTCTATCGCTTTGCACAAGAAAAGTGACTCATTGCAAAAATCGTCATTTTTTCGTTCTGAAAAATTGCTGCTAGAAAATTGAATATTTATCCATTGAATTCTATATTGATAATTTCGAGTTTACGCATAATTTGACGGAAAAGTTAGCAGAGGCTAACCTTATGAGAGGTGTGAATTTTTTTCATCAGGTAGCCAGAAAGACTGTTACAATAAAAATTTTGGATTTCGACAGAAAATTAATTTTTTTATTATATTGATCCTCGATTTCTCTTCCCTGATCTTACGACTATATTCTTATTCGTCGTTTTATATCACACATATTACGAGGAAGTTGCAATATTCACGTGTGCCGTTTTAAAACGCATTTTTTGGTTCACCTGAACCCGTTTTCCACACTCGGCTGCACTGTACTGTTGGCCACTAGCAATGCGTGGTAGTTCTGTTTTGCGCCATTCCTGCATTTAGCATATTTTGAAATTCTTTGTGTAAAATGTGACGACGCGGCCAGTCGCTGCGAGCGGGAAGGGGAGTGCCGCCCCCGCCCGCTCTTTGTGGCGGCAGAAGCGAAGGTCGGCGACCGCGCTGGAGGGGCCCCGTTCGAATCTAGATGCGCGCAGACGCGCTTTCTTTCGCCGCGGCCGCCTCGCGCTGTTCCCACGTGAATGCGCGCGCCCGCCTTCCTCTCCCCTCCCCTCCCCTTCCACACCCTTCTCATCCCCGCCCGTTCCTCCACTCCCCTTCCCACCATCCTCTCCTCCGCCATTCTGTTTCCCCTACCCTTCCTTCACTCCCCGTCCTCTCCCCTTCATTCCCTCCCCTCCTCTCCCTCCCCTCCCCTCTTCCCCATCCCATTCGTCCCCCTTCCCTTCCCCTTCCACTCCCCTCCCCTTCCTCCTCGTTCCCATCCTCTCCCCTCGTATTCTTCCCCTTCCCATCTCCCTCACCTCGCCCCTTCCCATTCCTAACCTTCCCCTTCCCTTCCTCTCTTTTCCCTTTCCCATCCCGCCCTCCCCTTCCCATTCCCTTCCCCTCGCTCCCCCTCTCATTCCTGCCGCTCCCCTTCCTCCCTCTTCCTCTCCCGCCCCTTCCCTCCCATTCTCCCTTCGTCCATTCCTCTTCCCCTCTCCGTCCCTTTCATATAAACACGAAACACAGTAATACACGAAGTGAAAAGCTCCTTCTCTATCCGTCTCCTCTGTGTGCCAGGTAATATTACGCGCCGCATGTGAGTACTTGGAAGTGCACGGGCGTATTGGTTGAACGGCGCTTCGCGCCGGCCACGCGCCCGCCTCGCCTGTGCGCATGCGCGAGCCACACGACCGCCCCAGCCCCAGCGCCCGGCCACGCGCCCCCCGCTCCCACCAGCGCACTGCGCCGCCAGCTCAAGCACTGCAACTTAAGATTTATTCAGACAACGAAAATGATCTTCTTGAAAATAATAATAATAATAATAATAATAATAATAATAATAATAATAATAATAATCTGCAAGGCTGGACCTTAACAACTGGCGCATTCATACAATGCAAAAGGCGAATCTCCTGAGTACTGCACGCATCGTGAGATTTTTATTGATATAACATCACCTGACTTCACCGTCAAATTCTGACCGCCAGTTTGCAAGCGAAGCAGGCACCTTGGTTCTTTAAAGGTCCCGGTGTCGGCTGTATGGCATCTCGCTAGGCCAGAGACTTGAAAATGAAATAATAATAATAATAATAATAATAATAATAATAATAATAATGATAATAATAACAGCAACAACAATATGGATATAAATACTAAAGGAATACAATATAGAGGCGAAAAACCCATTTCTTTGTCCAAATCCTGCAAATAGAAAAGATGGAATACCCTGCTACGTAAACAGCTTGAATGAATTCATGTGTATATCAATTTTTTAAATTGCCCTTTCTTCTCCAATTCCTATAGCGCAAGAATCGTTGGCAATGTTCTCTTTTGCCTTTGACTTGGCGCACCTCGGCCTGTCGTTTGAATGGGCGTGCGGGGGCGGCGCGTGTCCCCATCTGGCGGCGGGCGCGCGCAGCTGCTGCGAGGACGAGAGGAGCGGAGTGCCTGGGGGGGGGAGGGAGGGAGGGAGGGGGCGGGGCGGCGTCCTACATTCCCCGCAAGTGCGTCGCGGTGCCGCGTCGCTGCTGTTGCTAGACAGGCTCTGAGCGGCGACCTCTGCAGGCACGCGGGGCGGGCCCACTCGCCGCTCCTACTTCTTCCACTTCATCTTCTTCTACTTCTACTACTTCTTTAATTACTACTATTACTACTACTTTTTCTTCTACTATTTCTTCTAATTATTTGTCTTCTACTTCTTCTATTACTACTTCTACTTCTATTAGTATTCTAATTCTACTACTTCTTATTATTTTACTACTACTTTTTCTGCTACTACTTCTACTTCATCACCTTCTTCTACTTCTTCTTCTTCTTCTTCTTCTTCTACTTCTACTTATACTTCTACTACTTCTTTATTCTACTTCTGTTTATACTTCTACTTTTTCTTCTTCTACTTCTTCTAATACTATTTTTTCTTCGTACACTCACGTCTGAAATTCGCATGTATCGTCCGTACAATTAAACTTTTTTAAATAATCAAAATTTGAAAATTTTCGTATTTCTACCTATTTCAATAGAGATGAAAGTCCATAATTGTTGCGAGCAACTCATCTCAAATGTTACGTTTTTCGAAACCACTACTTTATCACAATCCGCTTCGCTCGTAAACTTCTCTTTCGAAAAACGTTTACGTTTGTGCCTTGTTTAATAAATAACTTTATTTTTTCGTGTGACAATTTAAAAACCAACAGTAGGAGTCAAATACTATGAAAAAACGTAATACCCGGAAGTATTCAAATGATGCGAATTTAGAAATCTTTCTGGTTCGACCGGGGATAAGAACATTTTCATTACTATAGAGCACCGGGCTGGGTGAGATCTATGCAAAAGTGATATTAGAATTAATCATATGTAACTCACCAGGACATTTGTAAATTTTAATGAATAGTATCTTCTGTGACGGTTGACTAAGAAATAAAATTTAGAATGCAGATCTTCTACTGATTTTTATCTCCATAAATTACATTTGCTCCAAAAATAATTAAAAATCTAAATGGAAATAGTACTGTTGTGGTAGTTGCTTAATTTGTTTTTATAGTGTATATTTTGAAAGAAGGGTGAATTTTTCTTTGCTTGAAGAGCTCAGATTACGAAAATCCAAATAACAAGAGTCTGTAAATTCAGCTTTAACTGCTATTGTTCTCAACGTTAATACTTCGCGCGTATTGTCAACATCGAAATTGTTTATGTTCTACTCCTATTGTATAATTCTGTCATTTGATGGCTGCAACCCGTTGCATAATGATCCTCATTACGATACAGATGACATTATGATACAGGTTCTTGACCAATCACAGAAGTTTACAAACCAAGTATTACCACTTCATTAATCATTGACAATCATTCTATAATGTATTCTTCTATTCTTCATTAATCATTAATAATCATTCATAATAGTAAATGTTTATTTCGATTGTGTACTGTAAAATTGCATTTAATGTTATATTATATTTATCAGTGTTAATTTCGTTTATTATCAATAATTTTTATGTGGAATATTATTTAAAATAAATTGAATCGTAATTTTACGTTGATCCTATTTTACTAGCACAGTCCAAGTGGTAGAGGGAACATTTGACTGACGTTAAGATCAGAAGTTCTTGTGTGTTATATGTTGCTGCCGTGTGTTTGTCCTTAAAAACCGACTAATTCTTTAGTTTGAAATCTATAGTGAATCAGAGGATGAGTTGACACCTTCATAAATGAAAGAAAAAGCGAAAATGGTGACCTCGGAATTATTGCCGTAACATCATCGTTTCCTAATGTACTATTTGTTTTTTTTAATTTATTGATTATCGCGGAGTGGATTGATTGATTGATTGAATTTTTCGTGTTTCCGGGCGCGTCAACTGCTTTGGTCATTAGTCCCGCTAGTGTAGTGCATGTTTTTCTCGGGAGATGGCGGTAATCTTCCCCTGCTGGATGGCGAGATCCGGCGCCGACCTACCGTCGTCTAGTGGGGTTTCCCCCTAACCAGGACTCTCGCACCAGCGGGGCACCGCCCCAGCCGGGACAGTTCTAAGCTCCCGACCGGTCTCCGGGAATATGTGGTAGTGTAGTGCATGTTAGTGTGTGTGTGTGTGTGTGTGTGTGTGTGTGTGTGTGTGTGTGTGTGTGTAAGGGGAGAGGATAGGACAAGGAAGAGGAAGGACCGATCGCGCGCGATCCGTGGCCCTTTTCGTAGGGTACTGCTCCGGCATTCGCCTGGTGTTGATCGGAGAAACCAAGGAAAACAACCGATCGGAGCAGCCGGCCGCTAGAATTCTCCTCCAGACAGCGACTGAATTCGACCTAGCTGAAAAGCTAGTGTCGAAAACCCTGCCGAACCTAGGACCTCCCGGTCAGAGGCGCTGCAGTGATATCAGTTGATGCCCTGAGCCCTCGTTCCCGGTTCGCGCAGTGAAAATGGCCCAAAAGCTAAGTTTGCAGAAACATCATGCACGCTTTTCGCAAAACTGCATCTCGATTCCCTTCATCAGGAATCACTTTTGTGTGTCAAAGACGTTGTACGCTGACGCGTTGCGGGTTGTCTTTTCTCCGTGACCACGCGTGGGCGAGCACGTGGACGAGCGCGTGGGCGTGCGCGTGGGCGAGCGCGTGGGCGTGGGGCTGGGCGTGGGCTGGGGCGAGCGCGTGGGTGAGCGCGTGGGTGAGCGCGTGCGCGTGTGCTAGCGCGTGCGCGAGCGCGTGGGCGTGGCGCGTGGGCTGTGGCGAGCGCGTGGGTGAGCGCGTAGGCGGGCGCGTGGGCGTGTGCGGGCGCGTGGGGCGACGCGCCCTTCCGCACGCGAGGCGCGCGGCGCGTGTTCGCGGGCGAGGGCTAATGACGCCGATGAGCGCGCGCTTAATGGCGCGGCAGGTGCGTCGGTTGTGGGCAACACGATAATCCTCTTGTCGTTTTTGTTAACGCAGTTAAACTCCCGACAGGTCGCGCTGCCTGCTCTTTCATTAGCTTTGATGTAACCGCGCGCTCGCGGCTTACTTCAACACGCCCCGCCCCGCACAGCCCCTCCCCTTCCCGCTTTGCTCCACCCCGCCCCACCCCGTCCAGTACCCACCCGTCCCGCTGCACCCAGCAGTGTCCTGTTCCACCCTGCACTGTCCCGTTGACTGTGTTTTCGTGCTTTGCTCATGGATTCACCTACGTGTGAACAGCACGTATTTTAATTAATTAGAAACACTTTTGTAGCATGAAGTTAAGGTCAGCCTCTTAGTTGCGATTTTTTGGTGTAAAATGCGTTTAAATTCTGCGGTGGCTGCGCTCAAGTATATTTAATGTAAATTGGAAGCCTTGCCGTGGACTTGGAAATGTGCGAGCGGCGCGAGTTACGGTGGCCGTATGGCATTGACGCTCATTTGGCTAGCCCACTACTTTAACGCGTTCTGTTTCTCGAATCACCACGCACTATACAGTGCACAGCGCACGTTGTACATGTACCCATTCGCTTTAACATTGAAGATAAAAGAAGTTGCTCCCGAAATTCGCACGATCAACACGGGGCCGATCCATCCTCGCGATAATTCATCGCTGAACTCAGAATGATGCCGAGTTTTCCAGCCCACTTTAGCCTTTTGTTAGAGGATGGGAGCCAGGGCACACGCAGATAGCGCTGACGTTGCGGGCCAGAACGGATGGCTTGCATCTGGTCTTAGTCTCTTGCTCACACAACTTACCGGGGAGAGGGAATGAATTAGGTTAGGATTGTAGTGTCAAAGTAAGTGCAGCTACTGTATATTGTTAGTGCATGATGTCGAGAGGGTGTCGCCGGCGCTAGTGTTGCCGGCATCCTGGTGAAACGCGCTTCACGAAGCCCTCGGGCAATCGATGAACTATTTTGGTTTCCGACCGCTTCAACTGCTATGCTCGACACTCCGCAAACGTAATAAATGTTATATGTCTGGACGTGGCGGAGTTCCTCCGTTACATAGTAATATGCGGCGCGGATCTAAACGCCAGTTGGCGGGTTTCTCTTTAGTATCACCCCTACCCGCGCACCTCCCAACGAAGGGGTCGCGACTTGTCTTCTGACATTTGTGGTAATGTAGTGAATGTAATTGTAAGTCGCGAGGAAGAAAAGATCGCGCACGGCCCATGGTAGATTTGCTACAATACTGCTCGGTCAATCAGTTGGTATTGCTCGGAGAAACCACGGAAATCTACCGATCAGAGCAGCCAACCGCTACAATTCTCCAGTGAGCGGACCGGGAGATGTGATTCAGTGTAACTGATGTCACTGCAGTGCCTCTGACCGGGAGGTCCTAGGTTCGAGGCCGGACGGTGGCAGGAGTTTCAACACTCGCATGTCAGCGAGATCGAATTGAGTTGCTGTCTGGAGGAGAATTCTAGCGACCGGCTGCTCTTTTTGACGTTTTCCGTGGTTTCTCCAATCAACACCATGCTGGAGTAATATCCCAACAAATGGGTCACGGACCGCGCGTGATCTTTCCTACCTCTTCCTTGTTCTATCGTCTCTGCTTACACACACACTTACACTAACATGCACTTCACTACCGCACATGCCGGGAGACCGATCGGGAGCTTAGAACTTGTGCCGGCTGGGACGGTGCCCCGCTGGTGGGAGATGCCAGGTGGGGTCGAATGTAAATCAGTGCCGGATCTCGCTATTCAGTGGGGGAAGATCACCACCACCTCCCGACCAAAAAACATGTACAACACGAGACTAATGGCCTCAGTAGTTGACGCGCCCGGAATCACTAACAGTCAGTCAGTCAATCAATCCAGTCGGCGGCTGAACGGGACTTGATATGGAGCTAGTGAGGAAAACCTACCTCTGTAGGAACCGCCGCTGCA
The DNA here is from genome assembly GCA_011170035.1 of Teleogryllus occipitalis. NCBI lineage: Eukaryota > Metazoa > Arthropoda > Insecta > Orthoptera > Gryllidae > Teleogryllus > Teleogryllus occipitalis. Next base: position 321,716 of record BLKR01000823.1, on the reverse strand, counting down.
GTGGCGACCGTCGTTGCCCTGAGCCATCTCAGTGGCTCCGCGAGGGTCGGGGAGGGGGGTGGGGGTGGCCCTGTGAGGGAGGGAGGGAGGGGCGAGGGGCGGTGGCTCCGGACGTGAAAATGCGACCTCGGCGCCGCGACGCCTCATCTTTTATTCAGCGCCCCGCGACCCCGCGCGCCCGCGCACGCGCGCGCACGCGTGCCCGCGCTCCCGGAGAGCGAAGGCGTGCGGCCGCTGCACCCCGCCCCCGCCCCCGCCGCGCCGCCTGGCCCAGGGACACCTTGCGAACGCTGGGGCTTCGTGCAGCCTCTGCAAGGTTCACACGTTCAGATCAAGAAATTTGCGAAACGAAACTACCCGAAGAGCGTTACTGTTTTCAGACTGTGCTGCGAATGCGAACACGCTCTTGGTTTCTCTTGTCGATTGATTGATTGATTGATTTTTTCGTGTTTTCGGGCGCGTCAACTGCTTCGGTCATTAGTTCCGTTAGTGTAGTGCATGTTTTCTCTCGGGAGATGGCGGTTATCATCCCCCGCTGGATGACGAGATCCGGCGCCGACCTACCATCGTCTAGCGGGGTTCTCCCCAACCAGGCATCTCCCACCAGCGGGGCACCGCCCCAGCCGGGACAAGATCTGAACTCCCGACCGGTCTCCCGGAATATGTGGTAGTGTAGTGCATGTGTAAGGGGAGAGGATAGGACAAGGAAGGGGAAGGACAGATCGCGCGCGGTCCGTGGTCCGTTTGGTAGGGTACTGCTCCGGCATTCGCCTGGTGTAGATCGGAGAAACCACGGAATACTACCGATCAGAACAGCCGGCCGCTAGAAACCTCATGCAGACAGCGACTGAATTGACCTAGCTAAAAAGCTAGTGTCGAAAATCCTGCCGCCGTGGGGAGTGTAACCTAGGACCTCTCGGTCAGAGGCGCTGCAATGACATCAGCTGATGCACTGAGCTACCGCTACCGGTTTCTCTCGTCGAGTTGTCTATTCGTCCCTCTCTGAAGAACATGGCCAATTTGTAGCCTGGCTGTTACAGAATGTTGGCTAGACTCTATAGGTGTTGCGAGTGTATTTTTTCCCCTTTTCTGTCGAGACCATGTTGCAGTACCGTGCTTACTTCTCTCTCGCCCCTTGTCCCCCGTTCGGACGTAATCTCTGCCCCACTCCTCAACTACCCCCTGGAACATTCATTGCCGACCCTGCCTCCACTGCCACCTTAAGACCAGGCAATTCTCAATTCTCGGAAATCCTCGCCCCCCAACCCCACCCCGGATCTCGAAATATTGGGACTGGAAGTATTGCGAGAAGGCGGATGTCAGCGGTGCACCATTGGAAATCCTGTCATCGCATTACTATTATTGTCGTCGCCGACAAGTGGCAGCAGGATGCTCTCAAGGCTTGGGCTGCCGGCGCCCTCCAAAGTGCTTTGGGTAGAGGTTCCGTTGGTCGGAAGGGAATATATAGTTACAGTGATGTGCTGATATTTTTCTTCACACTGCTCTGAGAAAAGTACTTGTTCGCAGTCAACAGACTGCTGTGTGCTAAATGCAGGCAGTTAGTGAGGAACGGCCCCAACAGTAATTCAGTTTGCTGAGCATCGTGGATGTTTGTTACACAACCGCACTCATCAGATTTCAGTTCTAACACGTTCATTCGTACTACGCTAACGTTGTTATCAGTTGCAGATACTTTTTCTTTAGAGTAAGTGTGAGTTGATTACAAGTGTGTGCGAGAGTTGGGTGCTCCATGAGGCAGGGGTTCGACTCTCCCTCGATCGCTGTGGGATCGTGGTGAGAAAGTGCTTTCTCGATCTCCTTGCCTTTCGTTTCACCACAACCATCTCAGGCCTACTGTCGAAAAGGTTTAGGTCTAAAGATCATAATATATTATTTATTTGCAGATTTGTGTGTACAAAACCTACATTTCCCTGTATCCAGAATTTCATAATGTAAAAAATATATTTAATGACATTATTCCTAATTATTCTATTTTCTCGGGATCTTTATTCCATTTTTCTTTCAAATATAATCATAATAAAGTACATAATAATGTACTTAAATTTAAAGAATGTTCAAATAAGAATTTTAGGTCATCCAACTTGTTAGTGATAAACCGTCATGCCGTATCGCCGGTCTGATTCTCCCGGAACAAGTGACGCCGAATTTGTGTTCGTCTCCTGGCAACCGAGTCGGTCCGAAGTATCTTCAATGAGCGAATGGCCCTTTAGTGCCCATGTTGAATCTTGTTTTCCTGCTTGCTTGAACGTTGTTGGGAGAAGAAGAGTAAATGTGGAGATTCAACCAAAGACTCAAACACTGGTTCCAGTCACGAAGCACATCGCGACCTAGAAGTTGAACTCAATTATTATAGAACTCACTTAACTTAAACTAACTGGTATATTATCATTTTTATTAGTAGTCAAAAAGAGAAAGCAATTGCAGTTTTTCAGAAATTTCAAGTACGTAGTAACTTGAGCTTGCACTGATGTTGCCTGGGCTCTTTGGGTAATTGTAAGGATATTTAACCTCTGAGTAGACAACAAATGTATCATATATCATATTAGTAGAGTATGTAAAGCAAATGTAATAATCATTAAGCATAATCAATCAATTGCATTTTCACGTGTGTAATGAAAAATATGAATAAGTAGCTAAAAGTTCTTCGTAATCAAGGTTTTTTCCGCTCAGTTTAAATTACCTGCAAATTATCTAAACCATTACGTATATTTAATTAACTCTCCTTTAGATCATCATCATCATTTCTTAAAACAATAAAGAAGGTGTCGTGATTGTGTTTTGATAATTTCTCGTACAGTTTGAAGTGTAATAACATCACGTACGTGATCGAAACGCTAGTAAGTTTCAATGAGTGCTGTATCGTAAAAGATTGCATAAATGATTCATTTCAGGACTCGCTTTGCATTTCATGCTTGTTTTATCACAAGTTGCTAATAGGCCAGTACCGATTTGGGGCAAAAAGCTACACTTTGTGTTCATTTCCACGATAAAATGCTGATGTAAAGAATGACTTATCTTTAATACCTGAAATTATACCTTTCTATACAATAATGGGAAGGAACCATTTTAAGCAGAATATTATCTCATCAAATCGGATCGAATTAATGAGCCTTTTATTTTAATCATCGCGTGAAATTTTAGGAGTGAATGGAAATTGTTTGTACACTTCCACTCCGGCTGGTTTACCAAATTAAGATAAAATAATAATTTCTTGTTAATGGTTATGTTTGGAAGTTATTCGGATTCATTGCTATATCATCTAACTACCGTAGTTCTCGAAGACAACTTTAATGTAAAGAAATGAAATATCTTCATTTGCATGAACTTTACTTTCAACTGGCTTACCAACATTACAAAAATTAAAGTTGCTATTGATCTTTAAATATTTAGGCTCTAAAATTCTACCTTTTCTATTATTTTCTTAAATACGCATTACATTGACATGAAAGTAACTTGTTGAAATCAATTTTATTTTACCTCAAATTGTTACTTTAGAAACATTTGTAGCAAATACAAAAGGAACACTGATGTAAATGTAAATGTACGTACAAATATGACTTTTTTCAATCATTTTATACGCATAAAATGAACTTCGTATTTTCACATTTGTAACTGGTACATATTTTAATGTTGACATTTAAATAGATTGTGCAGTAATTGTGTATATTTTGATACAAAGCGCAGCCAGGATAAACTGTGGTTTTCATTTAACACGGATTTTTCAACAATCAAATATTGTGCCGAGGAACGTGACTTTGTTTTCCGCCGCATGCATTATATCGAACAGGCATTTTTAGGCTTTTACTGGAAGAATATTCATTTTAGGGTTCTAATGGTGAAATCACCGTTTACGCTGTATGAACGGGGTTCCTTGAACGGGGTTCATCAAGTCATGAAGTATTTATAATCATTTTTGTGTGTTTATGCCAAGAAGAGTACAATAGGGATTTGCCTATGTGTGAAAAGTCTAGTTATCAATATGTTGTCCCATTCTCGTAAAGTATGCTTGGTACAACATGTCGAAGTTATGCATTAAAATATTACTTCAATTATTGCAAAATTTTGTTTCTCTAACTTTTTATCCATACATTGTGTATTACGAGGTTTGGAGCATGTTGGTGCGAGTCTCGTTAAAGTCTCAATAAAGTCCCTGTTAATAACCCTGGCTGAACCAACCGTCCTGAATAAGGATCAGCAAATATTGCCTCAACGACATGGTAAGTTTTATCCCTTAAACTTTGACTTCACTTCTTGCTCTACTTACGTCAATATTTTACTGACTCATCATTGTTTTGTGAGCACGATTCACTTGCCCAAGCCAGAACTCAGAACATTACCGTCAGTAACCACATTACTGTAACTCAACATAACATTACTGTAATTAATTTCTTTGTTACTCAGAACATTATCATCAGTAATATCACTTGTTTCTCGGCTCAATTTTGGGTACACAGAGGTACTACACAATTGACTTGAGAGCGGTTGAACAATGAGTTGGCAAAACCGATTCAACGAAAAGTGAGAAGGCTAACATCGGACGATTTATTGTTATGGTCACACTGAACATCAAGGGGGGGTAAAATTTGCCCACCAGCGAAGAATTAAATTCTAAGTTCATTCAATTGCACCCAGAAAGTGAAGAAATAGTCGATCCGGTGGCCTAGATCGCTAGGCGGTAGTGTCGTAGCGATCTCGGACCGAATGATCGCGGGTTCGAGTCCCGCCTCGGGCATGGTTGTATTTGTGTTCATCCTTTCACCCCTTATCACCGTATCGTTTCATCTTCACAGTTACCATAAAGTTAATTCGAATAGTGGTCGCTAATGATCTAGATGTTGATGCGAGCTTAAATAATGTTTAAAAAAGTTAAGGAATGTTGCTGTAAACCCAATTGTGTAAACGCAATTGTTTATTTTGTGAGTAGAAGGTGGGCGGGGGAGGGGGAGGGGTGCAAGAGACGCGCGCGCCGCACCCGCGCGGCTGCCGCGTGAAATAGCGCGAGTGCTAAACGGGGCCTTGGCGGCGCGGCGCTATTGATCCTCGCGGGCGGCCGCAGCGGCCTCGCGCGGCGGCGGCGGCGGCGGCGGCGGCGGCGTCGCGGCGCCGAGGGGGCGAGGGGGCGCCGGGCCCCCCTCCCCCTCCCTGCCTGCCCCCGCGCGAGGTCGCAGATGCACAGCGGCCGGGCCGGGCCGCGCCGGGTAGCCGGTCGCCGCCCTCCAGCCAGGTCGATCCGCCTGCGAGGACGGGGCCAGCACAGGCCCCGCCGGAGGACTCGAAGCGCCGACCGCCACGCGCCGCCTTCGTTCGCTCCCGGGAACGATGGTAAATGTCCAATGGAGTGACGAACGATGCCACCTTGTTCCTACTCTTTCAACTCCCGCCCTCAGGGTCTGGCGGGGGTTTGATCCCCATCCCCACAACATTTTTATTTATTTACGTATTTTACGTCAAAACTGTTAAAACCTGTGTGGACGTGCGATGGGGAGAAGTGAATTCTGTGCACGTTTTCAAAAATCTGTGATCCCTACCCTAAGCCATATACCAATGGAATTTTGAATACAGAAAGAAATGAGCGTTTTTTGTAAGGATTGTTAACAAAGTATTCGCTCCGATGTAAACATTGGATGTAAATACGCAAAACGATCTAATTATTGGAAACATTCGGACAGTACTGGGTATGGAGGGACGTCTTGGATTATTCTCCGTTCCCTCACCTACACCTAGGGTTGCCAACAATGTTCATGTAAAAGGAGGGACACTGGATAAGCCAAAAACAACATGCATCAACACATTTATAAATAATTTAGACCAATATCTGCTCTATTTCGTAGTTCTCTCTATTCACGATTCAAGTGAAGAGATTTGTTCACGAAACGCCAATAAAGATGGTCTGGGCGTCCTTTTTTTTTGTTTTTAGTGGCTAGACAGAGACCCTATCATGCATGCGTGTGTCAGCGTTCAGAAAAGGAATATTAATCTTTTGTGTTATAAAATGAACAATAATATATACAGCGTAGATGTTGGTTATACGATAATATAAATGATAACAAATATTAAAAATGTACTAAAAGTCGGACATTTAAAATACAAAGAAGGACGAGACGGCAATGACGCCAATGGTGGACTACCCTCCCAAATGGAGGACTGTGTTTTCAAACCGACTACTGGTTGTTTGAGAAAGCCACAGATCCAGTGACTTCCTCTATTCTGCCCCAGGCGCACTTCAAAACATTGCCGTAAACAACTGGTGACGAACCTCGTCATCCTGCCATGGGGGGGGGCGCCCTCTCCCATGATTTGGAAACATCCCAAAAGCATTGTTTTGTTCGTTGTATGTTGCCATTGTGGTCGAGAGCGCGTGCGTACGCAAGTCCGTCCAGTGCGTCGTGCGCGCCGCCTGTCGCTAGTGTTCTTTTCTCCCTGCCGCCGCGCCGCCGGCAGCCAGAAGAAAGCCAGGTGGAACGCATAGTGGATGGGGGTTATCGCTTAACATGTGAATCCCACACGCGGCAAACGCCGGATGCGCACACGCTCTCCACGTTGGGTGTACCACAGGGGCCATATTGTGTACATGACTTGTAGGTGACTATTCACCTTAAGGAGACTCGTAATCGCGTATCACTTTAATGAAATTAACGGAACAATAATAAGGGATTTGTTTGTAAGAATCCACTCCGTCTTTCCCCCAGAAACCGTTCCGCAGAACCGTGGAGGGTGAACGATAATAATTCATTTAAGATTGATTTGTCGAAGTAGCTCGTAACGCTAACTTACAAACTTTATTTGTCATTTAGGTGCAAGCAGTAAATAAGGAATTACTTTTATTTCTCATAACTTCGTAGCGACGTTACGAGGACATGAGTTTTCCGTACAAGCGCGTTGCTTTTTTAAAACGAACTCTAAGAATTTCTGGAATATTTCGTGTATAGTTTCAATAAGGTATACGAGAAAATATATAAGATGAACGCATGAACAATTCTGTGTGTACCACAATAGTCATTTTTAGTCGAGTTTTCTCTGTAGGAGAGGAGAGCTATTGCTCGTCCCAGTAACATTATACCTGAGCCTCGCCACAAATAAATGTAAATTTATTATTATTATTATTATTATTATTATTATTATTATTATTATTATTATGAAAGATGAGAGCGAGCGCGGTTCATCTCATTTATAATGTTTATTTTTATCAGTTGAACCCGGCTAGTAGCAGAAGATGTTTATTATAAAATATTGTGGACAATATGAAAAATATTATATACATTAAATGAGTCCTATTTAATAACCATTATTCAAAACAAAAGAAGTATAAATTAACTACAATAGTCCATCATCAGAGCATCACAGAGTTGCTTGTTGTAAGTGTTTCGGCAGGTACAATGTTTTCGGACGAGAAGATAATCGTGAAGAAATTACTGGTCAATAAAAGGTTTCGTCGCTGCCTGTCGTCGCGTTTCCTCTTATTCAACTGCACAGCGCAGCCTCTGGCGGGATGCAGCTGCTTACTCTTTGGAGCTACGTGCGAGGAATCGTTGGGGCATTCTTTGTCCTGTCGGCTCCACCTGTCGCCTTCGGCGGATACACGTCGTTATGACCAGGGTGGAAATGCGCGTCGGCGGTGAAAGGTTGGGTCGTAATTTGCAAGGCTCTGCTCGCCCTTGCAAATTGCAGACTCGATCGAAGGCGCCAGGAGAATCGTGCTGCGTGTCCGAGCAACGGTTCCATGAGAATGTCCGGTCGAAGAGGAATCGTGTTTGTTTTTTTTTAATATTTTATATTGTTTTTAATTATGTGCTGCATGCCTAGTATTGCGTGCCTTGCATGTCTAGTGTCATTACGAAGTAAATGAGGTACTTAATTGGGAATAGTGGGTTATATAGGTAAGCGAAAGTGTTATATTGTGAAGCGAGGTGTCGTGCAGTATAGAGCTGAGAAATAAAGAAGGAAGTGATTTAAGGGTCTTAGTGCTGTGAAGTGTCATGTAGTGTCGGTGCTATGTGGTCTTAATTTTGTTGCAGTGCGGAGTAAGATTATAGAAGTTTCTTTATCTTAATGTAATTTAGTGTTTCATGAATCAGTCAGTTTTTATATTATTATTATTATTATTATTATTATTATTATTATTATTATTATTATTATTATTATTATACCATTGTTTTTGTTATTGTCACATAGTTATTATTATTATTATACCATTGTTTTTGTTATTGTCACATAGTTATTATTACCATTATTATTATTATTATCATTGTATAACTTCTATGTTAGTTATATTACTCTATTTATGTAATTAGCTGCCACCGGATTATACCCAATTGCAACTTAAATTTATCTTATTTTATGCCATTGTGTCAAAATCGTCTTGGATGTTCTGTCCTAATCTGAACGAAATAAGATCTAAGAATGAACTCGGTCAAACAATTCATAGAGAAATTAAAAATAAATAAAAGGAAATTGTACGAGCACTCTCAACGAACGCCAGGCTTGTAGCATTGTGATCGAAGTATAGAACAGAAGGGAAAAGAGAACGGCCGAGATAGATGAACTCTGCAATGGATTCAGTAATACCTACTTTTTGAAGAAAAAAGAAAAAAAAAGTATTGTACTATGTGTGCTAACGTCATCACTCAGCTCCAGTAGAAACGAAATTCAATTATTAGCCAAAAAGTACCAACCAAGGTAAATAAATGAAGGTTAACCGAGTATACACGTAAACGACTATCCTCTTAGGGTATCTTTATTTTCTTAAAGTGGGAAACAGGAAGGACGTAGATTGGCATCTACTTAAACCGAATTCGAATTAGAATACCACCACAGCAGAGAATACTCAATCGTGGACACCCTTTCTCATTGTAAACTTTTTGAAGAGGCTATCAGACGTTAACTTACAGAAGTTTTTCTGCACTTGGCCGGTCATAAAATTCACATTAATGCAGAGGACTGAAATTCCGGTTCTCGATTACATGAAGACTCCGCCTTCTCCAGGTATCAGTCGCACAATTCCACGTAGTTGTAACAGCATTGCGCGAGAGTGCAGACGTTATGAAACGTCTCCGTGAGCATTGAGATGTTGCCCGTCTTCCAAATCCTGCTCGTCATCGCCACACCAAAGAAGCCCTCCACACCAGCGCGCTCACGGAGTAAAAAGAAGTGCTTGACCAGGGCTGGCCAAACTGGTGCTTGCGCTGAACGTGGCATTTTGGATCATTATACATGGCGTGATGCATCCTCACTGTAACGTATTCTTTGAACTGAACCCTGCTTCACGTTTTCAACATGAGACAGATTTCAGTTCCGTCCCCGCATACTCTAACCCCTCAGTGACTCCTCGGTAGTTTTACACCAATACAAGTAATCACAAGATCTGTTGCGATTGCACTCTCGTACAAGAGATCGCCCCTTGTTATAGTATATGATCCAGTAAATTTATGGCGCATCAGATCTCGGATATGAAGATTTATCTACTTTTCTGTGCCAGGGCGCCACAGAACGAGTTATTCCGACACAATTCGTCATTTTCTGCATTACAATTTCTCTTTACCATGTTCGTAGTAAGGTGAGAAAGTCAAAATTAGGCGAATGGATTCTAAAAGATGCTAGATCTTCCGGCTGGAGAACTGCTATTTTAAATAAATCCTTCCGCTTCTTAAAGGAACAATTTTTGTGGTAGAGGTGTTTGTAGAATTATAGATAGATTTCGTAATGCGCCAGAAGTACAGATAAGGCAAATGCGAATAATTTGGTAGATCACGTTTCTTCTTCTGTACCTTCTCGCATACGTAATAGATATTATTTTTGTAATGCTGCATGGAAAACGGCATTTGTTCACCAGAAAAATTCAAATTGTAAGCTATGACGGCTCGTGGCTGTGAAATTACGTGAACAGCTAGCGAAGGAAGTATAAATTTACACATGCTTATCTTAATAACTGAAATTGGTTATTTTTTGACCCCCAAATTCATCCTTTAGCCTTTAAAGGCATTTCGGTTTTTCTTTCAAAAGGTTTCAAATTAACCAGACATTTTATATGCTCGGCCAAATCTGTGTTATGCATCAATCGAGTTCTATTCAACTTTTATTGATACATTTTTGTTGCTTTTATTCAGCTTTTATTGCTAAAAATCAAGCTCTCCGAAAATGCCCGAAAAATGCTGAGATGAACTTTTGAAAATGCCAACATTATTACGCTCTCACGGATCGCCGTATGACTGCGAGCTCCTGACTTCTTGGACGTGAGGAGATAATGGAAGTGCATTTGACTGAAACCTCGATTATGTGTCGCTACTTAGTCCGAATTATTTCTGAATGGGATATCTGAAGGTTGCTTTAAATGTGAATGAGAATGTTGATAATTGTTTAGTTTTAAATATCGGAAACACAAAGATGAGAAAGAAGTTTTTTCATTAGGGTCCGCTCATGTTCGATTAACGCATTTTCATTCGTTCTTCGCCCGCGCCTCTTGGGGAAATGAGTGTCGGTGAATGTGGCAACCCTGGCGCCCCGTGACGTGTGCGGTGGCAGTCCATCGCTCAGCCTCGCGGATTCCTCAGTGGCGCTCCACAGTGGTTCGAGTGGAAAGCGGCAATGATTCACAAACTTATATTACTGTCTTTGGACCAGATAGGTTACGGTTGGGTGACAGCTGAAATAGAATTGCAAGTCAAAATTGTCAAATCCAAAATGTATTCTACAGACATAAACATCAAGACGTTAATTTCACTTGTGGCCAGAGATAAGTCCCCACAAAACTGACGAACTGCAATAGACCTTCGAGCCAGCTACAATTACATTACAGCTCATTAAATATTTTATTAACTAATTAATAAATTACATTACAGCTCATCCAGGCCCACAGACAGACGCTAGTAGGAGATACTCGTGCAAGAAAAATGAATGAGGATCTCTACGATGGCGCCCACAGATCAAGAGTGCCTTGGGAATATTATAGAAATGAATTTTAAAATTAATGAAATGTATAGCGTCTTGAATGGTCGAAAAGTGCGGACGGTGAATTTCGTTGTTCGTTTTCTGTGGCGTGAGAAGGGCCAAGTTTTCACTATTCGTCGCAACTTGGTCAGGATACAGAGAGGCAAACACCAGTTCAGGTCGACGTTCCGAGGAAAAACGATGTGGAATGTTAGAACGAACAAGAAGTGCTCGATTCTCGTCGGGACCTCTGTTGAAATACCCACTGCCTGGCGGGTGACTAATATCTTCGTGTCGGCGGCAGCTACTTGGCGAATGCTCCGCTCCTCCGCAACTGCTCGCACTTTTGAGAGGCGAGCTTCCTGCGTGTGCGTTTGTGCTCGGGTGCCCAAGTGCCCATGTGCCCATGTGCCCATGTGCCCATGTGCCCATGTGTTCGAGAGGATTGGCAGCATGCATCATGAAGCTGCCGTGTCCCGAGTGCGGTGTTTCTCAATGCAATATAATATTTATTACAGTTCGTGCGAAGTGTAAGCATTTTCTGGCTGCTGAGGATGTGGCACGTGGACTGAAGGGGACGCAGAGCTGTGAGATAGAACTCATGCCCCGCCTCGGCACATAGGGACGCGGGCTCGGATCCCGTGTCGGGGGATGGATGTTTGTTTTTTATCTTTCGTGTGTGTGTGTGTGTGTGTGTGTTTGTGTTAGCGAAGGCTTCGCGTTCTGCTGATTCTAGATCCGAAAAACCCACAAGCGTATTTGTGTCACTCTGTTATAGGGTTGCTTAAAAAATTCACCCTATCGTTTAAGAAGAAAACAGTAACTTTTGTACAGTACGTAACAGTCCACACAGTATTTCACGAAAATTAATCCTTCGAATATTTTAAAAATATTCTGTTAAAATATAATCTAAAACACAATTATTGTAATTTATCTTTAAACTTTATTATAATTGTTTTAAATAATTATTCATCTTTTATAAATGTTGTATGTTGTAAATGCAAGTTCTGACAAATGCCCTCGCAGAGGTAAAAGTGAAACATGGAAGGAATAAACGGGGTCGTTACACACGTTGCTGCGTAGGCAGAAGGCCTCCGCCGTTGCGAGCCACTGTGCGGCTCCGCGCCACCGGCCGCGCGAATTCATGTGGCGCGTCGCCGGCCGCCTTCCGGTTTTTGTCTGGGCCGATCCGTCTCTGTCCCCGCGCCGCCTGCCCACGCCCGCGACGCCTGCGCGGATAAATCAGGCGCCTAGCGGTGGCAAATCTTAACGAAACATCGATGCATCCATAAAGGGTTTTTGATGTCGATGAAAACATCGATGTTTTAATTATAGACTAATAAACATGCGATTTTCCATTCCATTTCTAATTACTGTACGTAAAAGGGATATATTTTATTGTTTGGTTACCAGCATGTTAGTAATATGTTAATAAAAATTATTATCGATTGTAAAGAATAAAATTAACAATAAAGAACATCGTGTTTTGCTATCGATTACGTGTTTCACTGTTGATTCAGACCTGGCGATAACACACATTAATAACACGAGAAGCTCGCAAACGTCCTCAGATTGCACAGGCGAAATACGCCGCGTGATAAAGAGGATGACCTAAAACAACGATTTTGCTGTGGAATGCTGCTACTCTACAACGTGTTTAAACCCTTTTATTTAAAAAAATTAAAAATTAAAAAACAATGGTTTTTGCAACAAAATGTTGATGTGAAGAAAACATCGAAAGCAAAATATCGAAGTAAAATATCGATGTCGCGCCGCTCCGCTCGCTGGCGGAGGTGACGTCTTGCGAAGAAGAGGAGCGGGCGCGATCAGAGTCCTTGTGGTGCGCCTTCGAATGACAGTGTCGATTTCTCGCAATTATCCAAGTTGCAGGGGCGATACTTCCAGTTTGATTTGGTAATGGTACGAGGGTTGGAAAAATCACAGACAAGATGGCTTTCGTATATACATACTTTATTTACGCATACAAAAGTGTCGTACCATTTACTGCAGGAGCATTTGATCCCCGTTAGTATCTGCTAACTGCCGAAGGTACTGTTTACATGAACCTGGCGCTCATACCCGCAAGGTTGCGGCCTCCCACGCACGCTTGTGTCTCGCGACAAAAGTTCGAGAAACAATGCTGACCCTTTTCAGGGCTCACCCGCCTTTATAGCCATAAGTTTATTTACGAAGCAAATACTTTGTTTGTGAAATCATACAACCAGAATCAATCGGCAAATGTTTTCTCCTTCGCTTTCGCGGATATCTTGTTCCCTATTTAAGAACCACCGCTCAATTTTTTGAATTACCTTCACCAACGTTTCGCCAAACATCCAATATCCCGAAGTCACTACCAATTCGTTTTAAATCAGTATTTCATATTAATGTTTAACCGGCCTACATTCCGACGTCCATACGAACTCAACACCAGACTCCCTCAATAGCCTTGCGTCCATGGTAACTGACTCTCCACCCCCAATTGTTCTTTACCACGAGTTCACACAACTCGAACAAACTTTATAGTTTCATATCGCAACAGTACTTTCGCAGGCGCGCACGCGTGAGCGCGTGCTGCAACTCGGGGGGGGGGCGGAGGCGGCGTCTGTTATTTCCATAATGGCCGCCCCATTACCTTTGCCGAGGAGGGGGCGCGCCGTGCGCCGTCCCCCGGAGAATTCCGAAAACAAAAAAAATTCTCGGCGCGCCTTATCATTTCGCGTCCATTAACGACGCAATTACCCACTACGCGTTCCCCCATAAATATCGCACGCTCCGATTTTACGCGAGACAACTCCGCATTAACCGGAGACGAAATAACACGCTTCTGCGCGGGTTTACCGTATTGTCTTGAATTAAACATTTAAAGGCGAGGCTGTTTTCTCGGCGTGTCTCCGCAGCAACCGCTCGCTGACGGGCAGTCGGCAGCGCTGAGGTCGGTCGTGGAGGAAGCGGTGAATTAATATGAAGGGCAGTGGTTGATTAGATGGTGACTGGCTAGAAGATGGAAGAGGTTATCAGAGTGTGAATATCGACTACCATTGTTGCTGCGTTACGGATTTGCTACGTACCCGATTCATGCATAAATAACTTCGTATGATGTGTACGAAGTGGAGCCATGAGAATGGGGTTTGTTTCAATTTAAAAGAAACTTGTTGAATATGATGGGGTTGAAATTTCTGTAAGAAATAGTAAGATAACGTAGCTACGTTCTACACGTTCACGATTGGGCTTCTCTCGACTAAGATAATATTAACCAAGTTTCTTGTTGCGATTAGAGTTTTGGCCATTTATTTTCTTCTCGTTTGATATTCAGCATTCGCAAATTTGAGGGATTCGTGATTCCATGAATTTATTTCAACTCCTTCTCAAGTAAATACGGGCCTGAATGTAATCCGTCTCTACTTTTCAATTTGTTCATTGCAGGTGAACTATTTGAAAGTGTGCATTTATGATTTAGGAGTGGAAGGAGGATGGGTTTGGGAAAGGGGGAAGCGATTTCATGACTGACATTTGGTGACAAAGATCTTTGGGAAATTTGGATCTAGTGCGTGGAGGAGGATGGGCGTTAGAGATTGTGTTTGAATTCTGACAATCTCACTACCATTCGCTGAGATAAGCCGATTGTTAAGTCTCGTTTACTTGTAGACCGAAAAAAAAAACGTAAAAAGATCTTTGATCGCTGTAGTGAGAGTAGGAATGCCACATCGACAAAAAATCAATGATTCTAAACATCGATGCTGAAAATTGAAACATCGCTGGTAATAAATCATCCACCCAAAACCTTCAATGTTATGAAACATCGATGTTTTTAAAACTGGTTATGTAACCATTGACGATTACGTGTGTGTGTGATTTAATTTGAAAATGATTTTATTTATTAATTTTTAATTGAGATTTATGTGATGGAGCAAAGTCTAATATTCGTCAAGATAATTGACAAAACTTTGATCACCTGATTGGATAGTTAAAAAATAAGACAGTCATTATTGACGAAAAATCGATTTTATTTCTTTTTCACTTGGTCCCTTTGGTGTGATGAGTTTTCAATATATCGATAACTGAAAATTGATAGAATTTTATTTTGATGGTCTGTTTTTCGTTTCAAATATATCAACCACGTAAAAACATCGAACACACAACTTCGATGTTAAACGAACATCGACATCAAAGTATCGATGTTAAGTACATCGATGATTTTATAAAAACATGGACATGGGTATCGCATCCTTAGGAGAGAGAGAGAGAGAGAGAGAGAGAGAGAGAGAGGGAGGGAGAGAGAGGGAGGGAGGGAGAGAGAGAGAGAGAGAGAGAGAGAGAGGGGGAGAGAGAGAGAAGGAGGGAGAGAGAGAGAGAGAAGGGGGGAGAGAGAGAAGGAGGGAGAGAGAGAAGGAGAGAGCGAGAAGAGAGAGAGAGAGAGAGAGAGAGAGAGAGAGAGAGAGAGAGAGAGAGAGAGAGAGTGGGTTGGCGGTAGGGGCGTTGTCCGCCCGCGGATGTTTTTCCGCGCGGTGCGAGAAAGCGCCGCGCGCCGGTGAAAGGAACTCGGGCCCGCGCGGCGCAGCACAGCGCCGCCGGTGACGCAAGCGCCCCGGACGATCGGGCGACCGCCCCGGGATCCAATGCCCTTGCGCAACGCGCCCACGACGGATGCGGTTGGTTGGTTGGTAGTGATTCCGGGCACGTCTTCTACCGACGTCATTAGTCCCGTGAGTGTAGTGCATGTTTTGTTCATCGGGAGGTGGCGGTGATCTTTCCCCGCTGGATGGCGAGATCCGGCGCCGATGTCGGCTAGCGGGGTTTTTCCCAACCAAGTATCTCTCATCAGCTGGGCACCAGCCCAGCCGGGACACGCTCTAAGCTCCCGCCATGTATGATAGTGTAGTGTGTTACTGTAAGTGTATGTGTGTGTAAGAGGTGAGGATAGGACAAGGAAGAGGAAGGAAAAATCACGCGCGGTCCGTAGCCCGTTTGTTAGAGTACTGCTCCGGCATTCGCGTGGTGTTGAGCGGAGAAACCACCGAAAACTACTGATCAGAGCAGGTGACCTCTAGAAGTCTCCGCCAGACAGCGACTGAATTGGACCTATGTGACAAACTAGTGTCGAAAATCTTGCCAAACTAGTGTCAAACATCAGGTGATGCACTGAGCCACCTCTCCCGGTGATACGGTCTTGCGGTTAAACTCTGGGCCTGTCCCAAAAGATCAAAATACGTACACATTGAAAATGTTACGGCATCAGTACTGAGTCTATTGGGTTGGCAATGTCAGTGATTGCTGACCGGCGGCGATGTGACAACCGAAGCATTGGCCAATGGGCCTAGGACGGCGTGCCTCGGACTGCCAATAATGACTCTAGCCTGTGACGATTTGTACATCCTTGTTTTTATTAGTTGAAATATCGAAGATTCATCAATCAATTTGAAGAAACCGCTAATTTATTACTCTGTCTGGAGAAAGTGCCTTTCCGCACTAATATTTCACACATTCACTGGTACATCTCCGTACGTTACTTGGGAGGCACACTACAAGTAACGTATCACTTTGACGTCTTAGAACCAAAATCGTGAAGCGGCTGAAATCTTAAATGACGAATGGGCGCGAGAGGAGTGCTTAGAAGTTCCGCGCCCCGCCCTGGTGCGCCGGGTGGTTGCGCATGCGCGCCGCGGGGGATTCGAGTGGACGAGCGTTGCGACGCAGCGGTGGCGCCTCCAGGCGCGCGTTCCATGCCCCAAGTTCGCTGGTGGCGAAGGCGGAGACGGAAGCGCAGGCGTAGACGAACGCGGTGGCGGAAGCAGTGGCGAAGGCGTAGACGGCGACGGCGGCGGCGGTGGTGGTGGTGATGGTGGTGGTGGGAGTGGTTGCGGTGGTGGTGGTGGTGGTGGTGCCGGAGGCTGCGGCTGAGCGAAGGCGGGGGCTGAGGCGCTCGCTGCATCACAGCAAGCATTCAGGCGCCTGGAAAGTTAGTCAGTCTTGCTTTCAATGCGAAATCGCTATGAAATCTCAACAAATAATCTTCTTGTCGATATTCAGCTCTTAAAAGCTTCGCAGCTTCCGTATTTTATTCCTGACCGCCTGCGAAGAACATATCTGGGTTTCTCATCGTATTCCTCTTGTTCCGTCTGGTATTTTCTTCTTCTTCATGTCTTACCCATCTTCTCGTTCCTTCCATTTTATTCTTATTCATCTTCATCTCTAGTCCAATTTAATTTTCGCTTGTTTCCTGATGGAGAAACAAAGTAGGGATGAACGAAATGTGTCTGTGGAAGCAGGGTAAATTGTAGTGAGGCGGCGTTGACCGGTCTTGTTTCTTTTCGTATCTTCCTTATATCCCTCTTTACCTCTTCCCGTGACCTTTCCTCTCCTCCTCTTTCTTTCTCCTACACTCTTCATCTGCTTTGAAACCTACCTCTCCTCGTTCTTCCCTTCTACTTGTTGCTCCTTTTGTAATTACATCCACTTTTTTCATTGACTTTTACCCCTTTCGAAGGTTTCGACTCTTTTTTCTCGTGCGTGTTTTCTTTACTTCCTTCACGAGCCTCCTTTCCTTCCTCCTCCAGTTTCCTCCGCATCTCCTTCTCTATCTCCTTCTTTCAGTCCCCTTTTTTCTCTTTTGCTTCTCCTTTTTCATACTCCTCCTTTTAACATGTTTATCTCCTGCTTCTTCTTCGCTGTTTCACCTTTGCCGTAAGTTTTTTTTCTACTCTTTGTTCCTTCTTTATAAGTGTCTAGTCCCCGCACCGAGTCGCGTCCTCGTCTTCCTTCTCCCCATCTTCACCTCTCTTCGTTTTTCTGACCTTATACTTCCCTTTTTTCGGCTCCTCTTACTTCTCATTTCCTTTGTTGACTTTGCTCTCATTACATTCTTTACCTATTCCTCCCTTTGCTTTTCCTTCTCCTCCAAATTCGCCTCCTTCCTCTTTCGTCAGTTGCGCGTCGGCGCAGCTCTCTCCGCCCCCGCCCCCGCCACCGCCGCCCGCCCGGCCGCTCGGCCGCCTCCGTCGCCCGCCTGCCCGCCCGCCTCCTTCGCCCGCCCGCCCCCGCGCCCGCCCGCCCGCCCGCCACCGTCGCCCGCCCGCCTCCGTCGCCCGCCCGCCCGCCACCGTCGCCCGCCAGCCTCCATCGCCCGCCCGCCACCGTCGCCCGCCAGCCTCCGTCGCCCGCCCTCCCGCCCACGCGCGCGCGCAACCACTTGACGCGCGGCAGGCAGCGCGCGTTGAGTCGCGTTTTTCCGCGCGAGCAAAAAGCGGGAGGGCCACTTTGCCCCTCGTTTGCGTCCGATGCCGCCTCCTGATTTATTCGATACGCCACATGACGCTCTCGCGGGCGCAGGCGTTCGACGCGACGCCGCGCGACGGGGCGGCGGCGCTGCCGTCGTCTTGCGACAGCGAGGGGCCTTCTGGGTGCTTCTGCCGACCTCTCGCGTGGAAAAGTATTTTCCAGCTGACTTTGGAATGTTCACGTTCGTTGGTATTGATATTGGTTTTGGCATTGATTCCATGTGAACAGTTCACTCTCACATTTAATTATCGATTTGCTAGTATCGAAACTTCTAGCATTGATTCATGTCAATATAACTATTTCTGTCACCGATTCAGTTGTTTGAGTAGATACCAAGATATTATGGATTCTGCTATAGTATCTAAAAAAATGCTAGAGATATCAAAGACAAGAGTCGTTATTAGGGTTGCTAACCGTCCTCCATTTGGGGGGAACGGGCCATTGACGTCAGTTGTCCTCTCGTCCTCCTTTGTATTTTAAATGTCCATTTAGTACATTTTTAACATTAGTTGTCATTTACTTTATCATATGGCTAACATTTGCTGCCTTGTAGTGTTTATTGTTTAATTTACATTAGAAAACATGAATATCCTTTTTGTGTACGCTGACACACGCATGCATGATAGTGTCTCTGACTAGCAACTATAATAAAAAAGTCTCTCAGATCATCTTCATCTGCATGTTGTGAAGGAATCTTTAGACTGAAGCGCAAACGAGGAGAAAGAAATAGAGCTCATGTTAGTGTAAATTCAATATTTATAAAAACAAATGTGTCGATGCGTTTTTTTTTGTTTTTTTTTTTTTGTTTTTTTTGTTTCTTATCGAGTGTCCTCGCTTTTACTTTAATATTGCTGGCAAGTGCAGTCGCTACTGTAAGGAACACGACGACTCGTAGAATATTTTTAGCGCGTAGGCATTAGGCCAGTGATTGCGCGGGTGGCGGCACAATTGAGCAAGAGGCGTCCTCTGCAAGAGGGAAGTTCCGTTTGCGTCGTGGACCGCTGCGCCGTTGTCTCCTTCACCGCGATGGCGGTGGGGGTGGGAGGGAGGGAGGGAGGGGGCGTGCCGGGCGCGCGGGGCCGTAGCCTTTCCATACCGGAAGTGGCGACATCCAGCTCACGACGTCACATCCGCTGCGCATCGCTGAGCCCTTCTGCCTCGAGGGCCGTCACGCCCCAAAGGAGTTGGGGAGGCCGCCCCGCCCCTCCCACCACTCGGCCTTGCCCCGCCCCGCCCCGCCCCGCCCCGTCCCACCCCGCCCCGCCCCGCCCCGCCCCGCCCCACCCCGCTCCGCCCCGCCCCGCGGATTAGGAGTCGGGACTATTTAAAAATTGACGAGTCGATTACTCCCGACTAGACAGGAATCAGGAGCGTATTTCCATTTCTGTTTGATTTCTACTTTTATGTATCAATGCACATTTATAAGACATTTCTCCACCATCATGTTCCAAATATTGTGTTCAGAAATGGCGTTTCTCCTACGTTAAACGGTATTCGAAAACCGTTGAAACATAACTTGAATAATGAAACTGATTGTGAATTGTTTGTCTTCCTGAAATAGTTATTTACATTACTAGAACAGAAAGTGAATCTTGACGTTCCGCGTGAATGAGATGTTGAAGCCGTTTTGCAATGAGTACGCCAAAGACACTTTTGTACGAGTTGCTTACAATTTTTAGTACAAATTCGTATACTCATTCCTACTCTCCAGTTGATTCTCAGTAAATAAAGCTGAAGCCGTATTGATTCATGTGGCCCAGTGCTTTGTTTATTTTGCAATGCTTAAATGCTGCGGTCATATAACCACGACTTCGTTGCTGTATGTGTAGCGCATCACAATCCATAGTCCTTGCGTGAACGCTGAAAAAAAATTTTTTGGAGGACATAGTGTGTCACTTTAGAAAGCAGTCGTCGATGCGCTGCCTCTGCGCCGGACGCATGCGCACTGTGTGTCTGCCGCCTTGCGTGCGCTCAGAGCACAGCGAGTCCATCTTCACACGACCTCCGTTCGACGGTGCGCACAGAAGCTGTGCAGATAAATGTAATCACAATACAAATAATGGACAATGTATTATGTCATATTATGTAGTGTATATCCCATTAATATTCTTATTTACTATATAATATGTGTATGTATTTGACGGTATTGGGTCGGGAGTTCGACTTTGTCGGCCAGTTACCGGTGTCCCCCATGCCTGAGCCTATTTAAATTCCCATACTTGGGGGGTAAGAGAGACATGAGGCATTTGAACCGCGGGATGAAAGGAGAGTGTTGAAAGGATGGGTTGGCGCGTGCAATACACACGCGGGCCGCGGCCGGTGAGGCGGTGGCCAGCCGGCCATGCGAATCGCGAGAGGCGAACGAATCCCAGAGCGAGTCCGTTGTCGGGGAGCGCCGCGCCGCGGCCACCCGACGAACGAGATGAACCCCCCTCCCTCCCCCTCAACCCTCGCGAACCGACCACCTCCACCCACACCACTCGCCTCTCCATCGAGTGCCTAACATCCAATCCACACCTCTCAGCTCTCCTCCGTCATTCGATCCCTGCCACCCGACTCCCCGCCACACTCACAGTTGCTTGGTTATTAACATTTTCTATTCACACTTTCACAAAACTTCGTCGAGCATCCGAGCGTTCAAAAAATTCTAATTTTTAATGTTGTTCTGGAAGATTCATGATACAAAATGAAAAAAAACAAAACAAAAAACAAGAAAAATGGGACTTCTCGGTTTGTTAAAGAACGATGCTAGGTTAATTCAATTTTTTTCATTAATTGTAAGAATCATTAATTCAGAATGTCAATCAGTTTTAATGATGAATATCTAATGATGGATTTCAAAGATAATAATTTTACTACTTGCGTTCTAAACTACTTTTTACAGTTGTATACTAGAATACTTTTTTCATCTCGTATGTATAATTTACATGTAGTTAGGCGGAAGAGCGGGCCTGATAGCCCGAGATTTGCCGTACCAATGAAACCAATATTATTATTATTATTATTATTATTATTATTATTATTATTATTATTATTATTATTAGATGCGATAATCAGTAGGTCCGCTGTTCACAAGACATGAGATCCTAGTGTTAAAACAAGTTAGCAAGCAGTAGGGACTCGAAAGTCGTTGACTGAAACTCCACACCTGTTGCATCGCCCAATATTCCCAGAATGACACTTTCAGGGACGGAACTTCGTCGCGAGCGCATATTCTGCGAAACGGGCGAAATCCCGATAGCGCTGTTCACTGAGTGGAACGACTCCCACACAATCTGTTCAATCTCTGGCAATTACACGTCTGCGTTCACATACATACATCGTCGTTAAGTAGGATGTTCATTTACATTCTTTATTTTCACTCTTTCGTGACGTCAACGAATGGATAGCCAGAACTTCACTTCTGCTCTTGATACGAGGTGCTGTATTCAACGCGATCGCCGATTGCAAGCACGTCTTTGGAGAAGTATCTTGGACGTTCGAGGGGTTGGATTATTTAAGGTCAGACAATTTTATAAGATTTTTCTGGCCCCTTCTCATGTTTCGGCGAAATTTGTTGGTATAGTAATGCGATTTTACTTCCTCGTCCTTATTTCGTAAGAAGAGAAAAAATTGTCATCGTGCGCCGGAAAAAATGGCGAATTTTCCACAGAAAAACTCTTGTTGCTGGGCTATGGTAACGAAAAAGTAGGTTAATCTTGTTTATACACAGAGTAAATTACTTTCTGTAACAATTTGTGTAACCAGAATCCTTGTTTTGTGATACTAAAAAATTGATTGACGACGAAAGTTCTGACAGCCCGTTGGTGGTCAACGATTGCGCCCAAATAATTGAGGCGATTTTCTCCAAAATTGATTTTCCCCAATCAATTTAAATGAAATCGAGGCCATCTGAGTTTCAAAGGGATATTTTGATTTTTGAGGGTACATTACATGAAACCTTAATTACCTTTTCAAACTTTCCTCAAAAGTGGCTCCAGGTATATTTATTGAAATAACTAGGAGAGCTTAAAGGACGCTTAAAAGAATGGTGCAGGTCTCATTTTCGTTGAACTCTCTGAATTTGCGATTATTTCCAATCTAGAAATAATGCGAAAAAATTTGTGCTGTTGAAGCGCCACTAGTTTGGCTTGTATTAAAATTGATTAAGAGCTTAAATAAGTGATGATAACTCTACATTACAAAACAGATAAGGCAATATAGACAACAATTCTGTAACTTTTATTCTCAAGTCGAACCCTACCCAGGACCCCAAGAGAACGTACGAAGCACATCGCGTTCTTCTGAAGACAAGTTACGTAATGGCGTTTTTTCTGAGAGCGGGAACTACGATTGCGCTGGGTGCGCGCGTGTGCCTTGCTGCAGCTTACGCCTGTCGCGGGCTTCCCTCTTGAGGAAAACGGTAGCGGTTCAATCCCGCCCTCCCCTTGGACTTTGGCTATGGAGGACGCGGGTTCAGCATTCAAACGAGTAAAATATCATCCCTTAACTCGCTACTCTTTCCAGGTATAGTCAAAATGTAAGGGTACTGAACTAGCCTAGTCACAGTCGCCTTATTCTAAGGGCAGAGGGCGATGTGCCTCTGGGCACAGGGGTCGAAACCCGGAACACTGCAAGTGGGGTTTATGGCGGTCTCATCCGGGTTTCCTCCGTCTTTTTCGCCATCTTTTGCACCATTTCATCACAATTATCTATCGAGACTGTAGTAATCATTCATGCACGTCCATGTATTGCCGTACGACGTAACTACAGTCTACTCCGGTTATTGTGAACCCTCGGTTATAGTGAACAAGTCACTGGTCCCATTTCACGTATATTACAAATAAGCATAAGAATATTCAGCTATAGTGAACCAGAACCTCGGGTATAGTGAGTCTAGGAAATAAGTCCTGGAAATTAGTTGGATCTCTTTATGTTATTCGACGATTAAAAGGACCTTTGAGAGTGGAGTGATGATCCAACAGTGCAAGAGGCATTGAAAGGTGTCAAGACTACATTACGATACTTGGAGAGAGCTTACGATACAATGCAGAATCGAGAATGTAGAGAAAACGAACTCTGCAGAAGGATCTAATGAAAAATGAAGGATACAAACAACTGAAAATAATTGACTTTTTTAAGGACAAATAAAGATATTGAAATTTTCAGTTCGTGTAGTTAACGTATTTTACTGTATTTTTATATTAATAAAATCAATCATTGTGGGGAAATTCCATAAATTTTTGACATCGGATATAGTGAACCAAACATGTGAGTCCCCAGAAGTTGACCATAACCGGCGTGTGGCCTGAGAATCCTCGGGTGGGAGCGGAGCGCGGAAGTGTCCGTGGGAGAGTTCGGTGTCTGCCGCGGGGCGATGCCGTCGATCGGCGTCCGGCGTTTGGGAAATTTAATTTCGCGGCGCTCACGACTCGCCGCCGCGCCGTCCCTTTCATGTGCGGGCGCAGGGCCCTGGCGTTACGAGAGCGTCTGCTCGCCACTGTGCCCGGGGCAGGCCCATGCGCCTCGGCCGGCTGGAAGAGAAGCGGCAACGCAGCCTCAGTGCAGAATGCGTTTTCTCGGTGGCTGATCGGTGTAAAAATCGCAGGCGGTTTGGCACTCGCAAGCTCATCTATACTTGCGTTTTTCTAACATGGCAGTTGACGTCAATCAACAGTTATGGTGTCCTGCAATCGAGGGCTAGAACGTTATGGTGACGTTTAAGCTCCGGATTGGACGAACTCATCAACAGCTGATTTACGTCAACTGTCACTTTACAAAAACCTGAGTATATACTGCGATTTTTCCATTGCTGTCTGTGACATTTCATCAGCTGTTACGGTGTCATCCAATCGTGACCTTACAAATCACTACAGTGGCGTTAAACTTTCCGAATGGATGACACCGTAACAGCTGATTTACTTCACAGGCAGGTATGAATAAATCACAGAATACATTGCCGATTAAGTGGATTGCTGTGCCAAGTCAGGAGGTCGCACAGGCAGGGTGGAGAGATAGCTCAGAGCAAGAGTCAGAGATGGGTAGAGGGAAGAGGGTTGAAGGGCGGGTAGGAGGTTCAGGAGAGGGCGAGAAGCGCTGCCGGAAGGACGACGCGGGGACGGACAGCAGGTGGGGGCGTTGGCGCCGCGGAAGGGGGCGGGGCGGAGCTCCCCCACAGAGCAGTGGGAGGCGAGGGGGAGAGAGGGTAAGTGAGAAGGGCATCAATTTGATGTTACTGCAGTGCCTCTGACCGGGAGGTCCTAGGTTCGAGTCCCGACGGTGGCAGGATTTTCGACACAAGCTTGTCGAAATACAAAGATAAACCTCCAAATTAAAAAGGTAGTAATGGACTCGTGCATCTTGCCGATATGGAACGAAAAATGTTAAATATTTCGCTCCTAGACAAAATACCATCTACAGAAATTAGAAAAAAAGACTAAAATTAAAGATGCAGTACGGCAAGCCAAAATCAGCAAATGGCTTTGCGGAGGACACATTATAAGGCAAGACCAGTAACGATGGGCATACACTACAACAACCTGGGACCCTCGGTATGGGTGGATAAACCAAGGGAGACAGGAGAAGATGGACAGACGAGCTATGCAAAGCAGCTGGTCCCACCTGGACGAGACTGGCCCAAGGGAGAACAACATGGAGGCAACTGGGATATGAACAGCAAAAAGATGATGATGATTCACAGTGCTATTAATCGATTTTAGTGAAATTGAGTGAACTTTAGTGAAATTGAATATCAACCTACTGTAACCCTGCTAAAGCAGGAGGCCTTTGCCCTTTACGGGATGTTATGGGCTAATATATATATATATATATATATATATATATATATATATATATATATATATATATGCAATGGGGATACTTATGTGGCTGTGATACGATCGGCGATCAGTATTGTTATTGTTGAGAATAAATGTAATGAAATTACGAGAACATATGGCTGGGAGGAATGCGAGGTCCCCGCCACTCCGTTTAGTCGTGCCTATTACGACAGCGGTTGTTGCGCATATTCTTTTACAGGAATAAGGGTTTTTGTCCGTAGTTAATCATTATGTGCGCGTATCATAAAACAACCATTAACTGAAAGAGAGCTGCGGCCATTTAAAGAGTTTTCTGTTATACGTCGTAGTTTCGTTTATTCCAGTTTGCTTTCTTATTCAAATGCAAAACAAATTATATTGCCGTAAATTGTATCTTTTGTCTGCGTAAGATACGATACTTGTTTTCGTGGTATTGAACTCCAACTGGTTGGAAACGTCAAAATTCGATGCTGTAAGTCTTTATTTCGTACACAATGAAAGTCAAATAAAGGCATTGCAAAACATTTAACATAGAAAGCAGAAGTGATACGTCAATCGTTTAACAGCGTTGGTTACAAACTGGCCCGCTAAAGATGTTGGTTGCAAGCGGTAAACTAATTACAGGATTTATCTTTTTATTTTATTTCTTTATTTTACGTTAAAAAAACAGTTAAAACTGCGTATGACGTGCTATGGGGAAAAGTGAATTGTGTGCACATTTTCAAAATTCTGTGATCCCTACACTAAGTCATATACTACTTAAATTTTGAGAAAAAAAAACACCCTCCCATGTGATAAAATCTATTTTCAAGGACAAATAAGCAATAAATTTTGGATCTTATCCATGTTGTCCTTCGGAATAATACTTCCTGCCGCGACAACATGGAAACGATAATTTGAATAATTGTATTTCCCACTGAATTCTAGAAGACGTGCACAGAAAATGAAGTTACATCTTGTAGTATTGCCAAAAAACTAGCAACCTACACCATGTGTCTCTCTACCCCATCAGCAAAAAACTAGGGTGCCCATATTGTGGCTACGTCTATGTATTTATGTTTAGAAGCAAAAGAGGAGGACATTATACTGAATGGATGAGCTGAACGGGACGAAAACGCCGATCTGGATGTGCGTAATGGAATAGGCAGTTACTTTAGAAATATACTGCGATTTTTACTAAGCTGCCTGTGAAGTAAATCAGCTGTTACGGTGTCATCCAATCGGAAGGTTGAAGGCCACCATAGTGTCCCGAAGGGACGGCACCGTAAGAGCGGATGAGATGTCCCGCAGCAAAGTAAAACCCGCCGTGTAAGCTCTTTAATTCCGCTCTCGCCGTCGGTGCTTGGCGTCGGCGCAGTTGGTGTTCGCGAGGCGGTCTCGTGCGCCGCCGCCGCCGCTGCCGCCACTTGGAGCGCTCGGCCGCGAGGGCGGCGCGCGGCCAGATGTGGCAGCGTCGCGCCGTGGCGTGGCGGGGCGTGGCGGGGCGCGGCGTCGCGTCGCGTCGCGCCGGGGCGGGGGCGGGGCGGTCGCCCGGCCCACGTCACGCTGGCACGCGCGTCACCGCCTCCGCAGCCACCGGGGGGTGGAGGGGAGGGGAGGGGAGACACGCTGCGCGCGCCTTTGAGGTGCGCGTGCCCGGCCGCCAGCGAGATGCGTTCGGCAGCCGACGGCCTCGCTCGATAATTGTGGGGCGTTACTTGCTGCACTTGGGGTTTCGTGAGGTGTCGTCACCGTCGCCTTACACTTGACGATATCACGTTAGACGACGCACCATGTCGTCAGCCGATGGGTATGATGAGGGAACGACTGTCATTGAAAATTCGGGCGTATGGGTAGTTCTTTTCATTGAGGGTTCCGGACGTGGCGGTCTATGTGTATAGAGAATTTTTTGTATGAAGGGACCGCTTTATCAGGTATTGTTTCCAACATAACTGCGGGTCCATCCTTTCAATTTGTCAACCCGTTAGTTTAGTTAGGACATTAGTGAATTGTTTTCATCACCATCTCTAGCAAAGCCATCGCTGTACATGACATTCATTTGTATCCCGACCTCTCAAACCGGTCCCTTCTTAGAGAAACTCTAAAATATATACTTGGGTTTTCGTAACGTGGCGCCTGCCCCGCTGCGGCTTTGTTTGCGTTAAAATCCAATGAGCCGTTTGGGAAGGCCGCGCCCGACGTAATCGCGATGATGGCGCGCGCGGCGCCCATTCCATGAATCACGGGCCGCCCTCCAGTGCCCTCTGCGCCTCCGTCAGTATGAGAATGCAGCCACAACAATAGGTATGAGGAATTGCAAATACACGCCCTTTTCAGTCAGATTCGGAACTGTTTCACTATTTTTGTATTTTTCCCCAATTCCTGCGCGTATAACGTCGAGGCATCTCTTACAAAACCAGCTACTGCTTTGCGTTCCGTCAATTAATGCATAGTTGATCAGAAAAGGTTAATGCATACGTTGATGACAAAGAAAAATTAACCCAGAAATAAAAAAAAAAGCACTCAATTTCCACAGTTGGACTCATTGTTTAGTTCTCGGAAATTTTTTCTTTCCGAACAAATATATTCGTTTATTTCGTTAATAATAAACAGTTTATATTCCTGGAGTGTTCATATGCTTGTAAAAACGAGGCAAATTTTTGTGTAGAAAGCATAAATTCAAACCAACTTTTCGGTGCTTATTGCGGGTCAGCCATTTAGAATATCCATGTAGTATATTAGAAGAAAATATGCTTGAAATTGTCTTATGAGCTTATTTTCGAAGTTTCGACGTTTCTCCTCACCCACCTGTATATACAACATTTATTTATTTAATTATATATATATATATATATATATATATATATATATTGATTAGTAAATCCACCCTATTCCGCCAGAGGGCGAGTGGGCGGTGCCCCCCGAGCGTGGGAGCCGAGTGGCGTGGCGAGGCGGCAGCGCTTGGAATTGGGCCGTGGCGCCGGCGGAAGGAAGCCGAGAACTGGTTGCCCCTTCCTCCGCCTCTGGAATTAGGTGCAGAGTGCGCCCCGCCCCGCCCCCTGCGCTGCGCGATGCCGCGTTGCGATTAGCCGCCACCCGCGGGCGTCTTTTGTTTGGGCGGCGGCACGCGCCGGTCCAGCCTTCGCCCCCCCTCCCCCTCCCCCTCCACCATAACGACTGTGGGTCGCCATGAGCTAGGCGAACGGTGGCGTATTGTAAGTCCTCTGCATTGGCATCGTAGTGTTAATGACCTCTTAGGAGGGATTCCTTCCATCAATCTTGCTTATTGGTATTTGGTATATGGAAATTGGAATATTGCTGCCCCAGATGAAAATTGTATATCGTTTGACTCTCTCTCTCCAACTTCAGCCTTTGGGAGTCGTTATATTTCTATATTTTAACTAACTAGTTGGTAAATAAGGATGGATATGTTTGCATTTGACGATCTTTGTTCCTACCCTTCTCGGTGTCCGTAAGAGGATTCAAGTTTCTGAAAGGAGGTCAGGATACATTTCACTGAGGTACAAATTTAATTTAATTTCTACTTTTTCGTCTTGCTACCTTTACTTAGTAAAGGGAAAGTATTGTAATACTGTGACGAGAGTGGGTGATTTTTCGATAGAAAATCACTTTATTATCAAGCCCTGGTAACGAAAAAGTAGATAAAACGTGTGTGCAGTGTTTCTCTCACCTTGTGCAGTCTCTTGTGTAATCCAGGTTTTGTGGATCCTTGATACGGCATTGACAGCAAAACTTTTTTCTTTAGGTTTTTTCCTCGTATGTAATGAAGGACAGTGGAAGAGTGGTGCTGGTCTCATTTTCGGCGAACTCTTTTTTTTTAATATATAAAGTTAACATTGTAAAAGAACAATATTGAAGGTAGAGATTTTTGTTTTAATGAGTAAAAAAATATACCTTTAAAAAAGTCATGAAAATTAAAAAGAAACGACTAGTTTTCTCGTAATTTCCGCTTAATATTAATTCAATTAATAATATAATTAATAAATAATAAATATTTTCATTCAATTGTTTCCTCGGATAGAGTAAAGGTCGCTTAAAGAGGTACAGGTGTCATTTTCGTTGAACTCTCTATATTTTCTAAAAATGCATAAGTTAGAAACAATGCGATGAATGACTAGTATTTTAACCGTGTGGAAAGCTGAGTATAGCCTTGCGAGTGATGGTGTAGCGGGGACATGTTTGGCGCGTCGATTCAAAGGACCTGAGTTCAAATTTCGGCTCGTTTTCAAAAATTGGTGATTGAAAACCTTTTGCAGATATTTGTAGAAGTATTATAATATTCCGTAGCTGTTCCAAAAAATGCAAGAAAATATCACCTGTTGTACCGCTAGTTTTCTTTACGTTTGATTTTTATCTGATATTGTGTGTGATTATTTAAAATATTCATGTAAAGATGTAATGAAAATATATGGAAAATATGTTCTTAAATTATGGTATTTCTTAATGGACTTATATTTTATAGTTAGTTTGCAGAAGAAATTGAATCCTTCCCTCGTGAATATAGTGTGGATGAAAACATTCATCTGTAAATATGGATGACGATGCACATTCTTGTGAAATATTTAATTTGGTAGATGCTATCTGTCATATTACTGGAAGTCATCGTAGTAATACCGTGATTTTTGTCTCTGTAAAACGTGACAAGACTTTTTGATTTCAGTACTTTTAATTTTTTCCCCATTCACTTTGCAATAATGTGTGGCACCTGAAGTAACAGCTGACCAGCAACTAGGTTTAAATATACGCAAGATATTTCTCACTTTTACTGGATGTCTTTTTTTCGGTGGAGTAATGAGTGACAAACTGCAAGTCGCTCCTCTCTCTGAAAATTGTTTTTGTGTAGCAATGCCAAGATTTTCGTCTTTGTCTTTAGATTTAAGTATACAGTTAGGATTAGTTGATTGTAGACTCTCGAAATCCTGTTGTTATTCATTCCATAAAAAGTAATAGAAAAATGAATAAGAGAAAGGGAGAAAATAAAGGAGAGAGAATAATTGAAGTGAAGAGAGGAAGAAGAAGAAGAAGTTAGTGAAAGCGATTATAAAAGCAAAGAAGTTAGAAAGAAAACAAAGATGTGAAGATCCTAAAAAAAGAATAAGAAGAAAAATCTTTAGTGAATCTGCCATGTCGTTGTGCGAGGGGGAATTTGAGAGTTCAGAGGCATCCCCCAGCAAATTGCTGCTTCCCGAGTACATTCAAGGGATGATGAAGCATAAGGAAGAGCGCGAAGAAGAGAAACAAGGCGGAGGAGGAGATGAAGAGCGCAGAATGCGATTAAATTAATGAGGGAGAACGATAGTAGAAGGTTATCTTTCGCCTACCTCGCACTTGTACTTTAGCAAGGGGGATTAACCCCGGAGTGGGCTCCTGTGCGTTAGACCCAATCCCCACCCCCGCAGATGTCAAGTACGCCCTTGGGCTTGTATCTGGGTTCCGCAGTTCATCGTCATGGTAACTCCATACGATGCCTGGGTCGGGCAGCCCTGCAAGCTCAGAGCTACTATCCAGACTAGTACCGGAGTCCAAACAATGCGCTACTCACATGCGCCGGGAGCACGTCTCTCCTCTTTGCCCAGTATATCGGGCCCGAAACCGAGAGCCCATCATAGGGGCACCCGCGCTTACGTTCAAGCGGCTTGGAGGCCCTTTCTGTCTCCTCACTGCCTACACATTTAGGCGATTGACGTGAGTATCGCCAGTATATGGGCAATCTGACGGATGGTGTCAGTTTCCGCCGGACTTCTCTCTGTGGGATCCGGAACATTCTGAAGAACGTCCTTCACCCAATCCTGCCCAAAGGTCGACGCGCCAGAGGCATAACTGGTGGGTTACCGTGCAAGGTCCGGCAACATAGAGCTTGGCATCGTCTACTCACTGCCTCCACTGAGAAGCTAACGACGTGAGTGCCGCCGCGATAATCAGGTCCCGGGTGGTCGTCTACAACTCCTCACCAGAAATCGCAACAACCTCCGTCCCCGCGATTCCTCCTGCGGGGAAAGGGAGAAAGATGGAATGGTAAGCAAAGGGAGAAGAGGAGAGTGAGAAGGATAGGATGGGAAGCGAAGGAAGAAGAGAGGAGGGAGAAGGATAGAATGGGAAGAGAGAAAGGAGGATAGAATGGGAAGAGACGGAAGCAGAGAGGAGAAGGATAGAATGGGAAGAGATAGACGCAGAGATGAGAAGGATAGAATGGAAAGAGATGGACGCAGAGAGAAGAAGGATAGAATGGAAAGAGATGGACGCAGAGAGGAGGATAGAATGGAAAGAGATTGAAGCAGAGAGGGGAGGATAGAATGGGAGCGAAGAAAGAAGAGCAAATGAAGAAAGAATGGGAAGCAAAGGGAGAAAGATAGAATAGTAAGCAAATGGAGAAGAGGAGAGTGAGAAGGTTAGGATGGGAAGCGAAGGAAGAAGAGAGGAGGAAGAAGGATAGAAAGGGAAGCGAAGGAAGAAGAGAGGAGGGAGAAGGGTAGAATGGGAAGTGAAGGAAGAAGAGCCAAGGGAGAATGGTAGAATGGTACGCGAAGGAAGAAGATCAAAGGGAGGATAGAATGGGAGGAGAAGGAAGAAGAGAGGAGGGAGAAGGATAGAATGGGAAGAGAGGGGAGATAAGGATAGAATGGGAAGCGAAGGGAGAAGAGCAAAGGGAGGGCGCGTGAGGGGCGTGGCGATCAAGCGCCACTTGGGGTGGGGGAGGGGGAGGGGCGAGGCGGTGAATGCGCGCTAACAAGCGGCGCCCGAGCGGAAATCGCGCGCTCATAACGACGAGCGCCGTTCGTTTGGAGCGTTCAGCCAACCCCGCTCCCTCCTCCACTCTCTCTCTCTCTCTCTCGCCCGCCCCGCCCCATCTCCTCCTCCGTCACTACTGCCGCTACCATCGGCGCGAGTTGGTGGGGGTGGGAGGATCCAGCAACTCGTGCAGCGAAAAGACAAACAGCCATTGGTACTACAGCGACTCCGGTTATAGTGAACTTCTGGGGACTAACAGTTTGGGTTCATTGTATTCGATGATGTCAAAATGAAATAGAATTTCTGCACAATTATTCATTTTACTAACATAAAGAAACTGCAAAATTCAGTAACAGCACGAACTGAAAATTTCTATATCTTTATTTGCCCTTAAAAAATCAATTATTTTCAATTGTTTGCTTCGTAGATTTTTCATTAGAAATTTCTTTAGATCCTTCTCCAAAGTCGTGCTGTTTCCATACTTGATTCTGCATTGCGTTCTGTTTCTAAGTATCGAAATGCGGTCTTGATACCTTTCAATGCCTCTTGCATTGTTGGAATACCGTCGCACTCTCCGAAGGCCTTTCAACCCGCCTAATAACATAAGAGATCCAATTAATTTCCAGGACTTATTTTTTTATGTTCACTGGATCCGAGGTCCAGATTCACTGTAACCGAATCTCCCCTAATATATTTACACATATTATTGACTTACCCAGGTAGCGAAGCCTTCTTACAGGGGGGGCGCCAAGTGCCTGCGGCATCTCAGGTGGAAACAAAAGACGAGACGCGAGCTACGAGGCGCTCGCGTTTTTCTACCCTCGGGGAGCCGACGTCGACAAAGGTCGAGCGCGGTCACTTCAGGCGCGGTGGTGGCGTGAGGCGAGGGTTGGAGGGCCACATCGCGACACCACCTCGCCTCCGCCTTCGGCCTCTCTACGACGCCACCTGCGCTCTCTCCTTATCTCCTCCGATCCTTCTTCACTGCATTTCCCAGCCTTTCCTACACCTCTTCTTTCACTCCCGACACTGCCCGTCTGCATCTTTATTTCCATCCCCGCCCCAACCCACCCCTCCCCTCCCTGCTGCAGCTGCTCAATCGCAGCAACGAGGCTGAGGAGCCCTTGGGCGAATTTCAAGTCTCCTCGTAACATTGAATTTACATTGCAAATACACCCCTGCCCCCTTCGATGCCTTACGTAATATGTAGGTGTGGCCTTTTTCTTCTCCCCTTTCTGTACTTGACGAAAGGGCGCAACCGCAGGGTCCTCCGCTGCTCGGCCCTTCGTCGACGCTTCAAAGATTTCTCCCTTTCTGCGCGTGGCTCCACAAGGCTTTTGATCTCTCGCGGCCGCCACCGCCTGCTGGGGGGAGCTGCCTTTCAGCGTTCGTAGGAGCAGGACTTGCCAGAAATCCGGCAATACATCGGTGTGTGGATCCGGCAACACGTCGTTGAGAAGTTTTCGTGATGTGAATTTCGCAGTCGGGGATCCATCTGTGGTAATTTCGGATGACCGCGAACCAACTCTCTGTTCGCGCATTTGTAGTTGTCAGGCATGTCGCTTTCATTGTGTTCAGCACTCCGTAGCTCTGACTTATGTTCCGGCAGGGGGTGATGATTTCAGCAGATGTTAACCCTGCAGCAGGAGTTCCCTGCTGCAAGTGTAGACGTGTTCTGAGCCACAGTGCCTCTCCTGCAGTTCTACCTTCGATCGCATTAGCGCACTGTTGGATTGCCCTCCCCTCACTGAACACTTAAAGACTATGTAACTGTGTTCGCTAGCAGTTGTCGTGTTGGAAGTGCATCTAACAAATACACTCTGGGGCAACTGGCAAGCAACAGTGCTTTTTTGAACCCATGCAGTAGTTTTTCATCTTTCTCACTCATCTCTCTACGTTCTCTTCTCTGTTCCTCTCTTCTTTCCCTCTGTTCTTCCTTTCCCTTCTCATCTCTGAGAGACTCAAATTGTTACTAATCATAAAAATAATTGAATGACATTTGTGAGCATGTTGTAAATTAAGCGAAGAGAATGAGAATGACATGTTTTCGTAGTTAGTTGAAGAATTTTTTTTTCTCGTTTTCCTATTCGTTAAAGGAGATTGCATACTGTCTTATTGGCACATGCCGTCATGAAAGTTGAAAGAGTCAACATGGGTTTAACCGAAATATTCATTGATGGCCGATTATTGATAGAAGCAAGTGTTGGTCTTGGGTGTTCCGATGTAGGGGCTGGGCACGTGGGTAGCATCGTCGCCTTTGCGTCTGTGCCCGCTCCGGCGCCTAACTCAGCATCCAGTTGTTGGCTGGAGAATAAAGTAGCAGTTGCTGGCGGAGTCAAGCTGCGATACCCACTGCCTAATTACTTCTATTGCCGGCCGGCCTACCACCATGCTATACTTGAGTTTTTATAACTTGGCAGTTGACGTAAATCAACTGTTGATGGTTTCGTCCAATCGAGAGCTAAAACGTCATCACGGTGTCGTCATTGGGGTGACATTAAAGCTCTGTATCGCCAGCGCGTCCAATTTCGTCCAATTTCGCCAAAAATTGGACGAAACTGTCAACAGCTGATTTACGTCACCTGCCAGGTTATGAAAACCCACGTGTATGTTGCGATTTTTACAGAGCTACATTTGAAGGAAACCAACTGTTACGGTGTCATTGAATCTGAAGGCTGAACGCCACCATTGTCGTCATTGTGGTGACGTTCAGGTCCAGATTGGACGGCACCGTAACAGCTGATCAAATGTCAAACGCAGCTCTTTAAAAATCGCAGTATAGACTGTGTTTACGCCAGCCACCGCGCCAATTCGGCAACATCCAATATCTTCCCTCGTGGGCTCCTTCCAATTGCGACCCGTCCCATCGCCGACCCGGGCGAAGGCTCCGCGGTCGCCACAAACGAAACGGCCTCTGCCACGCGCTCAGCCGCCGAGCGCTCCGGCCTTTCCCTCGTCGCCAGCGCACTCAGGCGTCTGGAATGCGCCTGGTGGACTGCCCTCTCGCTGCCTTGTGTGCGAGGAGCTTCACCGCTGCCTCCAGCTACCCTCACGCGGAAAAACATTCCAGCTG
The DNA here is from genome assembly GCA_011170035.1 of Teleogryllus occipitalis. NCBI lineage: Eukaryota > Metazoa > Arthropoda > Insecta > Orthoptera > Gryllidae > Teleogryllus > Teleogryllus occipitalis. The sequence continues at coordinate 286,898 of BLKR01000823.1, read as the reverse complement.
ACCCACGTTCTGCACGCTAGTAGAACAATATGCCTGTAAAAATGGTAATATTGCTTTAGCGATAAATACCCATACACTGCAAAATGCGTTTGCTCTGCTTTTACAGCAATGATAAATTTGGATTATAACTTTCTATCACTGAAATATCACACCAAATAAATATTCTGACAGTCAATATTCAGTCAGTTTTGTTAACAAACTATTGCTAGGAGACAACAGAAATGGTAACTATTCATACGGTCTATCCAAGAACAGTTTTAACGATCAATGGAAGAGCTCTGAAAAATCAGTTCAATTGTGACTGTCTTTGACGTTTGTTGAAACGATGCCACGAAACAGCAATTTCAACGTTTCGCTTTTTCGAACTGCGTCAGTTGCTTGTATTTCACAATGCCAAAGGAACGACCTGCCGTGAAATTGCAAAAAATGTAGAAATGAAGAAAAGCTTCGTTTCAAGCTACTTAAAACATAAGATAGTATCGAATCACCAAATTAAGTCCGCGAAAGAATGTTGCAGGGGTGAGAGAAGAACTAGTAAAGGAGAGAACACGCAGAAACTATTACAGTAATTCCGCGAAAATCAGAATTTCATGGTCGCTTGGTTCGAAGAAAGCCTTTCATGAGCAGAATCAGCCAGAGGAAAGGGTGGGAGTTCGCAGGAGACGTTCACAAGGACATTGAAGGGTGGAATGGAGTAATATTCTCGGACGATAGTGAATTCAATGCGTGTGGACCTGACGGAAGATCTTGTGGATGTCTAAAGGCAAATGCAAAGTGACAAGAAAAGAATCTGGAGCCAAAGGAAACATGGAGGTGGCAGCGAGTGGTGTGGGTGAGCTTCATTGTAGATATAAAGGACAATCACGAATCTAAATGTTCTCAACGTACCTAATGTGCCGAAGGACAATCTTAAGAAAACTGCTGAAACGTTGGGTATTGGGCATGCTTTTAGTTTCTATCAGGACAGTATGCGTGTTCCAATTGGCTCAAGCGTAGCTCTTATACAACCGTCCTAAAGTTTTACCCTCCCCTCCTAGTCCCGTATATCAAATCCATTGATTACATTTGACAAAAAAATGAGCAGTGAAGGGAGAACGGATCCGATCGCCAACAAACAACAGTTGAAAGTGAGACGACCCAAGAATGGAATAACATTTCAACAGTATTCCTTTTTTGATATTACGTGCCCGAATATTTTGTTGACATTCCGGAGGCTTACATTTTTATCCCCTTTTATTGTAATTTAATACTTTTTAATGTGAAGATTAAAAAAGGAGTGTCCTAACGTTTAAAATATGCATAGTTTATTATTTATAATCTAAATTACAATAAGTTCACATCCCATCATCCCCGCGTCATTCAGAATCGCCACACCATCCTCCTGTAAGAGATTCTAGTACTTCCACCGGCAGCACCACTCAAGTCCTCCGTAACCGTCGCCTGTCTCTACCCAATCGGGCCTCCTCAGTCTGCGTCGCCGCCGCTTCCTCCTCCACCTTCCTCCCCTTTTCAGCCCGCTCTGTATCGCCAGCGCCTCCTCCGCCCAAGTTCGCCCCGCCGCCGCCGCCGGAGCGGCAGCGCTGCCTGCGAGCGCCGGCGCCGAGTCAATCTGCCGCGGCGGCGGGGGCGGCGGCCGCTCCGTCATTTGCATGGATATGACGCGTCTGGCGGCGAGGAGCGCGTTCCCTCCCCCTCCCCCCGCCCACCGGAAGCTCTTTGGCGCCTCCCCTCCACGCGCCCAATCGCGGAATTTTTGCGTCTTCCGCTTCGGAACTCGGCGAAACCTCGCGAAACGCCCGTCTCCACTAGGCGCTCACCTCCAACAACGACCGTTGTTTCTTGGGACCCATTCATGTTTCCAAAAGGCGCGTGTAACTATTTCCGTTTTAAGCCGTCAGTGGCCATGCACATATCCTGTATTCACTTGTTTCAAACCATTTCCTGTAGTCACAATTTTCAGACAAATTTGGGATTTTGAGCCGTAATTGTATGAAGCGTAAGAGTATGAAAAATTAATTCAGTATCTTCCTGCGTCCACTAACAGTGTCTGGTTACGTGCAAAAGAGAAATCTAGCTTTGCTTTTCTCGCTGGGTATTACACATACTGTTTCAGATCAGAAGAGGTATTATACGATTGGGGGAAAATAGTCGTGATCTGGAAGGCAGAAGGAAAAAAGGAAACAAATGCATTTTTTTTTCATTCATTCGTTTTCACACAGCTTCATTGTAAATGCCAAATTAACTTCCATGTGCCCTCTCTATATTTATGCAACATCCATTCAGCAGCACTTTGCTTTAACGAGTTTTTGCCAGTGGTGACTGCTTAAGACAGTTTTCCTGTACTCGGGCCAGATGTCGTGTACGGAAGAAGTTCCTAGTCTTTGGGTCGTGTAAAAGATTGGCAACATCCAATGTTCGCGAAGTGTAGTTCCGGATGACAGCAGTACAGAAGAAATTACGTTCTTGACTTAACAGTACTTTTCTTTCGATCTAAATAAAATGAATTGGTTATTAGGAAAGACGAGAGCACAGAGGTAAGGTGAGAAAAATGCGCAATCATGGGTTATGTGGAGTGATAAATATTCTAAAATCAAAACTACACTTTAATCCAAAACTCTTGTCAAGGAGAGAAGCCGGGCAACTTATCACATTAAACTGGATTTATTCAGAGCTGCGTCTGGTAGATCATCATCTGTTACGGTGTCATCCAATCGGGAGCTTACAAGTCACTACAGTGACGTCATGATGGCGGCGTTGAACGTTCTGATTGGATGACACCGTAACAGCTGATTTACGTCAGACGCAAGTTTGAATAAATCCAAGTTTAACGAACACGTTACGAAGTTGAAGACCATACATCTGACCAGGAAAATGAGTCGGTGGAAGGTGGATGATGTAGTGGTCCGGGCAGCGCCCCGCCCCGACGTGCGCGGGTGTCGGCCGCCCCATCTGGCGGCGTCTGCCCGCGGCGCGAATCGCCGCCTCGTCTGATTCATTAATTAACGCGGTCGCCGCGCCGCGCGGGGGCGGGGGCGGGGGCGCAGGAAATGAGACTCGCGGCGCCGTATCAAGCGCGGGGTTGCCGCCTCTCGCCGCTGCACCGGCGCGGCGCTGCGCCGCGGCCGCTCGCTTTTCTTTGTTGGACTCCTGCATGCAACACAATCGATTCACTTGGCAGTTTTTTAAGTTCGTTTCCGTTTATATGTAGTCATATACGTGCCTAAATTTATGTTTCTATGTCTTAAATTGACTGGTTGAATATTTTTGTGAAAAAGATTATATGTGGAATTTTTTATTAATATAAGCAATTATCGAAATGTATTATATACATGTTAATACATTTATTTAACTAACTTTTGAACATACGACAAAAATAAGTTCTATATTATTTATGACGAATTATAGTAATGACGTGATTTTTTGAAATTATGGTTACTAACAAAGTTTACTATTGTGCTCTTCAGTTATCCTCTTCAAGATTAATAATTCTAGTTTCTTCAGAAAGGCTGTAGCATTTTTTAATTATTATTATTTTAAATTTCCCGTTAGAATTTGCCTCAAAATGTACAACATAAAACATTAAGGTGGACTCCGGCAACAGCTCACTTTCGATCTACTTTTTCGTATACGGAGTTGGTTTTCCAGGAATACAGAGAGATACGTGTTGGGGACGTGCGTATTGCAAGGGCTGAAGCCAGTGCTGTACTCTGTATCTTTCCATCACCTTTAGATTTCCTTCTTGGCGCAATCAGTATCTATGCTACACATTTCCAATGCGCGCAGATATTAATAAAACAACAACAACAAAAAACAATGTGAGAGAGGTTTACAATTTCGTTAAGTTCCGGGAAAAATACAAAAAAAAAAGTTTCAATTTGACCGAAAACATGTGTTTTTCTGCCTAATCTCGTATTGCGCATGTCCACCAAATTCTCGTACTCTCTGTCACTGCTTGCGACACGTCTGACGTCATGCAACGCTCCAAGAACGAGACCTCCCACAATTAAATATTTGCTATTCACGTGTTGCGTTATGAAACACCAACTTTTTTGATGTTTTTGATCTGCAAAAGACCTGTTACGTTGCATGTATGCGTACAATACTAGGTTATTGCATTATTCATGAAAACATTTTTACGAAAATGTTTAATTCATTGGAGTTTTACACGAGAGAGTTTTATTTGTAATTGTTGAGTAGTGTGCGTGCTACGTTTTGGAAAACCATTTTGTGTGGTTTTATTCAGCAGCATTTTTTGCTGCCGGAGGCCACAAGTTATACTAGTTAAAAATGATGTCATGTAAACTATTTGCAAATTATCGGTACTCTTCGCGTACTTTTTTACGATCGAACTTTCCACGAATACCCAAAGGACAACTTCGGATTTGTCCTTTAAACTTTTTGTTCGCGTTAGACGAGGTGGCACTGAGCACGAAGACGAAGGCCGTGGAATGAGACGACGAGGGATCCTGGAGCGAAATTCTTAGCCCTTGGCCCAGCGAGTAGGCATTCCGAAAGGGGTGCACAGCCTAAAACGGCAGCGAGCTACATTTCTGGACCCCCCTTTTCCGTTAAACAGTTTCATTTTCATATGACATATTTTACCAATAAATCGATAAAACATCCTACGCGTAAATTGAAGTTATAACTTTCAAGATACAGTTAATAAATACAATGGATTTTATTTTGAATTGTTTTTAAATTGCCAAATAGCTTGAAGAGCTTCTTCCCTAAAAGAGGGCCAACAATTCCCCAAATTATCAGGTTAAGAAAAGGGGGTATTTAGGTACTGAACGTATTTACGAAAATAAAATGTTTAATACGCCAGGGTAGGAGGCCCTTTCAAAATTTTCAGAGGGGTAGGGGAGGCGCTCGGCCCCACCAGCGCGGCGGGAGGCGAGCCCAGGGCAGGGGGGAGTCAGACGGGAGGAGACAGCTTCAACCCGCATGCAGCGCAAGAAGGGGCGGAGCAAGCCGATCATTTAGGAGGTGCCCATCATAATGTTCGTTAAATAATAATCCTTTCTCATTATAGTGTATATATGACACTACCATACAATATTTTCTAAATAAACACATACTTTTAATATAAATAAATATTTAATTAAATTTTGTCAAATAAAAGGTTTGGCCGCTAATGACCTACATGTTGATGTGACCTTAAATTTTTAAAAAAATTAAAAAAAGATGACAAACGATAACTCTAGGCCTTGGGGGTGGGGGGCCCTCATGGCCCTCATAATCCGCTACTGAGGGCAAGCATCATACAGAACAAATTTCTGCGAACAATAACCAAAGCTCCCTGGTTCATTTCAAACAAACAGCTTCATAAAGAAATTCAAATAAAACCTATCATACACCACATCACTAAGTTATCCCACAATGTTTACAATAATACGTCAACAATTACACAACAATCCTATTAAAACCTAGGCAAAGCACCCATAAACCCCACCAGAATAAAAAAATAGATTTCCCAAACCAGTATTTTACATTCAATTTGCAGATTTAGATGATTCTTTGTGAGGTGCTCAGTGGGTTTCCTCTCCCTAAGAAATTTTTTTTGTGTGTTTTTAAATAGATCATAAGCATCAAAAACATGTGAAAAAGTTTGTGTTGTAAAACTGAACCATGTATTCCATTCAAAATAATAAAATAATGAAAGAGAACTGAGTGGCTCGGGCGTGGAGCAGCGCGGCGCTCGGCGCCACTCACCTCGCGCGCGCGTCACGGCCTCCTTTATCTGTGACGTCGCTGGGCGCGACCTTCGTTGACCGCGTGTTTGTTCACGATCCGTGAGCAGATAACAGCGGAAGTGACTTACCCGAAAAGTTATTCACTGTGTTCTGCGGAAGAATTGTACTGCGGCGTTAAATCTCACATCATTTAAATATAATAAATGATTCTAGTTGCTTGTCAAGTCAAAGTATGTCCATTAAACTGGACATGTATACAAAATGAAGGTTTTCAGCTAGGTCGAATTCAGTCGCTGGTCTGGAGGAGAATTCTAGCGGCCGGCTGCTCTGATCGGTAGTTTTCCGTGGTTTCTCCGATCAACACCAGGCGAATGCCGGAGCAGTACCCTACCAAACGGGCCACGGACCGCGCGCGATCTCTCCTTCCTCTTCCTTGTCCTATCCTCTCTCATTACACACACACACACACACACTTACACTAACATGCACTACACTACCGCATATTCCGGGAGACCGGTCGGGAGCTTAGAGCTTGTCCCGGCTGGGGCGGTGCCCCGCTGGTGGGAGAGTCCTGGTTAGGGAGAAACCCCACTAGCCGACAGTAGGTTGGCGCCGGATCTCGCCATCCAGCGGGGGGAAATCACCGCCATCTCCCGAGAAAAAAAACATGCACTACACTAACGGGACTAATGACCGAAGCAGTTGACGCGCCCGGAAACACGAACAAATCAATCAATCAAAATGAAGGTACTATATTTCGATTTTTTTAAAGTGGCCTATCAAGGTCGCGCAGGCAAAAGGGGGCTGCAACATCACTACGTGTGGTGACGTTGCAGCTTTCTGTTGGAGACTGCTTTCCTGCTCCCTTTTTCGTGCGTAATCTTAATAGGCCACTTAAAAAATCGAAGTATAGTACCTAGATTTTGTATACAAGACCAGTTGCACGTCTAGATATGCAATAATTATTTCAAGCAAATTAATTTCTATTGTTTATGATTCTTGACAAAACTACAGTAATAGAAATAATTACAATGCAGAAGTTACATCCCACACTACTATGTGATGTTAAATCCGTGTAATTGAAAATGAATAATAATTTGTGGAAGTTTAGCGGGGATTAGCGAATCACCTTCCCTTGCGCGTCCGCTGCTCCGCGTCAAGGCGCCGGGGGCCAATCCAATAACGCGAAAGCTAATTCGAATTGACTCACGACGACTCCACTTTGAATGAGCCCCGGAGTGCTTCATAACATTTTCTGCCCGTGATTAATTTTCGCTGGCAGCTCACGGGCAGGTCTTCGCCTTTCTGCCCCGCCCCGCCCCGCCCCGTCCCGCCCCGCCCCGCCCCGCCCCGCCCCGCCCCGCCCCGCCCCGCCCCGCCCCGTCCCGTCCCGTCCCTCTCATCACGACTTTTCGTCCCCAAGCAGGCAGGGTTCCTCAGGTGCCCATGGGCGCTGCGGTTAGAGTAGAGGCTGGAACTGCTGTAATGCTCTCGGCGTGTAGCCATCTGCACTATTCAGGTTGGTTGTTGAAATTTTAGAAGATACACGAGTCAGATCAAATCTCCGGCTCCAGCACAGAGTGATTTGTATGTCAGCATATGCACTATTATTATTTATTTGTTTAACGTCCTATCCACTGTGGATATTGGAGATCCATCAGTGATGATCTGTGAGTGGATGATGGAGCAAAGGGGTAATGAGAGGCCGAGAAAACGGGTAAAACTCGTAAAATCGTACGATTTGGTCATATATCGATTAGCGTAAAAGACTGTTGAACCCAAGTTTGCGGGTTCAAACCGGATCGAAACCGTGTCGTTTTTAAGGGAGAAAAAAACCTTCGTATGCTTTTCTTCAGTGGGGAAGTATAGCCGGCTGTGTCTCATAGTAGATTTACTACATGTTAAAGATCCTCAAGCCCAAAAGAAGCCTCTGAGCTAAATTCAAAACAGGAACCCCCGAACCAGGTACTTCCCACCAGCGGGGCTAGCTCTAAACTCCCGACCGGTGTCCCGGCATGTGTGGTAGAGCATGTTAGTGTAAGAGTGTGTAAGGGATGAGGTTAGGTCAAGGAAGAGGAAGGAAATATGATCGGAGAAACCACAAAAGAACTACCGATCAAAGCGGCCGGACTCTAGAATTCTCCAGACAGCGACTGAATTCGATCTCGCTGACAAGCTAGTGTCGAAAATCTTGCCGCCGTCGGGACTCGAACGTAGGACCTCCCGGTCAGAGGCGCTGCAGTGACATCAGTTGATGCACTGAGCTCCCGCTCCCGGTTGCAAAGTTGGGATGCGCTCCGCCAATCTGCACGGGGCGCCCCTGTCGCCGTGCGGGGCGTCGCGGGGGCTGCGACGGGGAGCGTCGCGACGCCCCGGGCGCCGGCGCCGGCGCCGCTCGCTAATTGAATGTCAGCGCGATGTGCAGGGGCTGCGCAGCGCCGGCGCCGCGACGCCCCGGCGGCGACAGACGTCGGTTGCGTGTTGTTGACCGGTGGTAGGGACGAACGGTCTCCAAGCTCGGTCCTGTATACGCTTATGCGTATATTTTTACAATTTATTTATTATTATAAGCTTTGATCGTGATATCATCATCATCATCATCATCATTATAGACTTTGCATCGTGATATCATCCTAACAAGAACAGGAGTTCATTCCCATAAAATACACACTCCGTAAAATCAACACTCCATCATACGTATCAAGAAAAACGTATCTAGTTTCCACCTTTCAAGTGTGCAGTGCGCAGGGGGAGGACAACCGTAACGGGATTTTATTCAATGACATCTCATCACTTATACGCTTTGTGCAGGCCATTGGAGAATTTTTTGACCGATCATAAAAGAGTTGAGCCTCACTGAAGACACAGCATCGGTCTGCGAAATGAATTTTTCTGCCAGAGGCGTGTGGTCTGGAGCACCAGATATCATTGCCTCTTGATGTGTGGGTTCGGAGCGCGCACTTAGGCATGGGAGATTGTTTCGTCGAGTGATTTATATTATGCCCATTTAGTAGCTAATAATAATAATAATAATAATAATAATAATAATAAAGAATTGATACAAATGATGTTTTAAAGCAGGTGGGAATATGTATGGGAGTGATACATAGGGTGAGACCATAAATGCCCGTTTTGAAAGTGTCTTATTGTTAATTTTCATCACGCTTTTAAACTCTTCATAGACTAAATTTGAAGCACATAATTTTCCATGTAAATAATGTTTCGTAAAATAAATGTTTTTTGAAGTGTAATTTTCCTGCATTATAGTAGCGGAAATAAATTGATTCCGTGTGAAGATTCTCCAGTTGGTGAAATGAGAAAACTAATAGAAAGTATAATGGCTCCAGCACAAGTTAGCCAAAATTTGTGAAATAGATGCGATACCTTTGTACGTGTTTTACACTGCGACGATGACACCTATTTTAATTTGGCATCAGTATCAAAAAACCGCTCACATGTCAGAACATGCCATACGTTTTCCCCATATTATTTCAGCACTGGCAGATTAGTTTTAGTATTGCCCACGGTCTCCTGGAAACGCTGCGATTGCGTGCCGTTCAGGATTGCGACTGTGAAGCATTGAGGCATTGCAAAGCAACGGTGACTTTTCCTAGAAAATTAATTCCAGGATCTTTCGAGGTTATTGGCACAGTAATGTAACTCTCCCCACTACAATCTTGATTTCTTATCATAATATGCACGTATGTGTGTACTTATCTAAAACACTTGGCAGCAAAGATTTTCCGCATTACCTTTTGTTGCACAGTGGCAAGTATATTTCCTTCTCTGTGTGTATTTGCTGTGAGGTTGTCCGCACAATAAACGGCATATAAAGACACATTGCAAGCTTGCGAGAAGAACATATTCGAGTGGAATACACCACCAATCTGCTAAAATAACAAGTAACTCCCAAGTGTTTAGAGGCGTCTTACTGCCCGAGCAGCTACTCTTTTACGACGTCCGCGCTCCCAAGGAGATGGAGGGGCTGGCGGCCCGTTTCATAAAGGTGTAGCAGGGACTTTCGGGGTCAGCTTCCGCGAAACGCTCGCACCGCGGCCAACGCCCCCTCCGCCCCGCCCCGCCCGCCGTGCTCCCCCCACTCCACCACCCCGGCCTTCGCCCCACGACCACCCCCGCCCATTATTCGGTGGTAAAACGGTTAGCGTACCGGGCTGTTGTACCCAAGTTTGGAGGTTCAAACCCGACCGAAGCTGCGGATTTTTAAGGGTGAAAAATTCTTTCGTACCTTCTCCTTTGGAAGGGAAGTAAAGCCGGTTGTTCCATGTTGTAGATTTACTGCATGTAAAAGATCCTCAAGATAATGGTTAGCCCAAGTTAGCGGGTTCAAACCCGATCGATGCTGTGGATTTTTAAGGACAAAAAAATCCTTCGTACCTTTTCCTTCGGAAGGGAAGTAAAACCGTCTGTCCCTATGTAGTAGATTTACTGCTTGTAAAAGATCCTCAAGCCTAAAAGAAACCTCTGAGCTAAATTCAAATCGCCTGTTTCCGTCGCGTTGTGAGTAATGTCCGAAGCGTAGTGTAATTTGCGTGGTCAGACGGAAGAGCGAGCCTGATGGCCCGAGTCTCGCCGCGTAAAATAAGGCATTAAGTAACTAACTAACCCCTATCCCACCCCACCCCACCCTGCGCCAACGCTATCACCGCGCCGTGCCCCACTTCACCGCCTTGCTAGCAACCTCATGAGCTGCCGGCGCCGCCGCCTTGCTGCCTCGTGGGCCCGCGCTTGAGCAACATGCCATAAAACGTGAGGCCGCTGCCCGTTGCGAGATAGTGGGACGTGCGCACTCAGACCTCTAATACGCACAGACTCGGACAACGCGCCTTGCTGAGTACGTTCGGTGCGGGATGAGTCTGCGCGGAAGAAACAGCCGAACAGAAAGAAATTCGAAATGCCCGGGCTATTACAATCTATACCGCTCTAACTACATTATAATTGTTGCAAATATGTTGATATATTCATACATATGAAGAAACATCACATCGTCATAGGTCATGAAGAAAGATACATTCAAAAAATGTTTTGATTCACGTAATTGTTATCAAGATTTTGATATAGTGTCGAACTATTTCTTGCGTGAAGTCTATCCACATAGTTAGTGTAGGGATAGAAAAGAAATCAGATGAAGGTTTGAGGTTAGTGGCGAGAATCAAGTGTGACATTATTCATCAATACTTGGCCATTTTTAACTTCGAATATTGGGATAATTTGGAGAATTCTCCGGGAAATACAAATTTTCTGACGTAATCCTTAATACTCTATGATTCATTTGTTTAACAAACCGACTCGAATTGGAGCCATGAGCTGTGTTTATATCGTTTGTATCGTGTCGCCATTTGATTGGTGAATATCTGATCGTGCGCGGATTAGAAAAAGATTCGTCCAATGGTGATTGTGGCGACTGCATACTAATGTGACTCGAGTCGCAAAACATCTCAGATAAGTTGAATGTCAGAGTCACTTTTTCTCCTTGTCTCCGTGTTTATAAACAAAAATATCAGTATAAAATGAGTTCGACTTCTAACATGACTCTTAAGATATGATAGTAATGAAATGTGTGTTCAGCAATGACTATATTGAAGAATTATATCAATGTTTTCGTGATGTTTTGAAGGACTGCGCAGATTTTAATTATGAGTATCTGAAAAAAATAGTGAGAGAGTACTAGATTACTCAGATTATAAAACATCAACCTATTACCCAGATTATAAAACAAATGCCCGTCGTTTAAAGATCTAAGTTTAATGAATTTATGGAGAAAACATCCAAGCAAGTAATATGGAAATCCGGGACACTTCTTAAAATGTCGAGCCGCACGGATGTACGCCGAAAATTAGATATGTGGGGAATGAGACTCTACAAGAGAACGGTTACGAAAGTTTTACATTTTCGCTATAAGAAAAATAGCAAATCCCAGATCACGTTGGCCGTGAGCCAGCGAAAACTGATAGGGAACCATTGCTCAAAATTGGTGTTACTGATTTTTTAGAACGCACTAGAAAAAACTGTTTCACGAATAACGACCGTACAGACAATGTAAGGACTCCAGCGAGTTCAAAGTGTACTGGCGGTGTATCAGATGGTCACCTACCACTCCTTTATGTCACGTGTACACAGTGTTGCCAGACAGGACGTTGGGGATCCAATCTCATTACTTAATTTACAAACCTCGCAGGTGTGAGCATTGAATTGAGAAATGTCTCAGCCCAAAATCTTCCATTCCTAAAAGGTTAGTTGAAATCCGCTCAGTTCAGAGAAGAGGACAGGTAGCGCCACTTGTATTACCCCTCTTTACTCTTACGTAACCGTCCACGCAAAAACGTTTACGCCTTGCGCGAAAACAATTCTTTGTTCCAACATTGGCGATATAAAATGGCCGCCCTAGAAGGTGAGGGATGGTGCATTTCCGGGTCCTGGATGGAGCTGATGCCCGCGCAGTACGCGGGGGCGCCACTGCGCCACCGTCGGAGGCCGCGCGGTCACCGCGAGGTCTTGGAATTTCGTACGATAGCTCATGTCGCCCCACTCACCACCTGTTACGCGGAACCAGAAACACACCTCTCGTGACCTCAGTCCCAGGGAACATTTGGCTTCGTCTAATGGCCCTATTTATAAACTTCTGTCAGGGGCCTGCCAGGCCTAGCAGGCTGCCAGTGTTCGGTTTTGCGATTTATGAACGGCCCCCTGCCAATTCCCGTCGCCCCTTGTCCTCCCAGCAAGCCCCCAGATGGCAGGTCCCTAAGAGCTCTGCTGCCAGAGCTTCATAAATACGACCCTAAAACTCACTAGGAACGCGGACGGTCGCCCATAGAGCCCGCTCCGCCGTGATCTGGGTAGACGGGCGGGCCAAGTCTTCGGACGGGGCATAGACGGTCGCGCGCTGTCACTGCCTGGCTCGCAGAACGTCAGTGCGCTCGTAGGAAGGCGATTCGCCGCCTAATCAGTTAATAATAATAATAATAATAATAATAAAATTGTCTTTATTAGTGGCGAGACTCAGGCCATTAGGCCTGCTCTTCCGCCAAACCACATGAAATATTTACATTATTTCTTATACTATGAAGAAGATCGAGGAGGGCATATTTTACATTTATATCTGGGATGCAAAACTAGGGACCATCCCGGCATACGCCTTAAGCGATTGAGTAAACCCAGAAAACCTCAATCAGGATGGCGGCTGAAGGCCGAGGGAAATTGGCAATAATTGAAAAATATAAGAATATATACATTAATTAGAAAAAACAATGGTAATACAAAGATAGTGAAATTAAATAACAGACCTATACAATAAGAATAAAAGTTGCGTAATGATAAGAAGTGACACAGAGGCTGCAACAGTGCGGTAACATAATCAGATTGAAAACAAAGATTACAATATTTTTAGTTTCCATATCAGTTTCAATTGCATAAAATTATAATATAAACTGTCAAGCGGAATAAAATTTGAAGTTTCAGGTCAGTTACGCAGCGAGAGCACCACCAATGCGTGCAACCGAGAGAGGTGGCTCAGGGCGTCAGCTGATGTCACTGCAGTGTCCCTGACCAGGAGGTCCTCGCTCGACGGTGGCAGGATTTTCGATACTACTTGGAGAGTTAGATTGAATTCAGTCGTTGTCTGTGGGAAAATGATCCTGGCTGGCTGTTCTGATAAGTAGTTTTTCGTGGTTTCTTCGATCAATTCCAGACGAATGACGGAGCAGTATGCTAACAAACAGGCGGCGGACCGCGGGCGATCTTTCCTTCCCCTTCCTTCTCATATCCTCACCTCTTACTTCCAGACACACCTAAATGCACTATACTTCCACACAGGTTGGGGAACCAATCGGGAGCTTCGATGTTCTTCTGTCTGGGGCGGTTGCCCCCTGCTGAGAGATACCTGGTTGGGGAAAACCCCGCTAGCCGATAGGGAGGTCGGCATCGGATCACGCCATCCAGCGGGGGAAAATCACGACTACTTACCGAGGAGCAATCGTTTATTACACTAAATAAAATGCCACGAAAGTGTCGAATTTATAAGACACTATTATCCATACCCAATAAGCGTACACTTTGGGGAATTACTCCCCAGAATGCCGCAAAGAGATTCAAGACAAACTATTTGAGTGTTTCCCAAATTATGATACGGGGATGCTGTAGTGCCCATGCAACCCGCATCACGGGGCGTTCTCGCGTCGTGGACCTTTAATGCCCGGCTTTTGTGTCTCGTGGGATGCCGGTTATCTTTGTGTTGCTATAATCTACAAAATAAGACCGTTTAGAACGTTTTATTCCAGTTTTAAAGTATTATTAGCACGGGTTGTCAGAAACACTCGAATTTTAGCCCAAATACGAGGATGTTTTCATTTCTGAAACTGATTTGAATGCTGGATCTTGTGAAACGCACTTCTCACTGGCGCGAAGCGAAGTGGTTGTGGCGCGTGGCAGGCGCCGAACGGACGGTGACGTCACCGCGGAGGTTCAACGCGCGATAAGGATTTATTAGCCCCCCCCCCCCCGCCTGGGCCTCCTGCCACCCTTCGGAGACGTCTCGTCGGCGGCCGGCGCTCCGCCCCCTGCGGCGTGTGGCGAGCAGCCATCGTCAGCACGCACTAGCTTAACAAGAATTTCCTTTAACACGTCCAACAAAATTGGGGTCCCGCCAAGGAATCAGTAGTAATATGGATTTACGGTATATAGTAATCGGAATAACACGAATTTTTAAACCACGATCACCGCTCATGTTGGTCCCATGGAATATTTATTAACGAGGGTTTACTGTTTCTAGTACGAGTCGATTGAAATCTCCAAGAATTGTTAGCACGTCTGTCCAAAGTAGAAAAACGTGGCGGCCTTTAGTATTACAGCGACCGTGAAATACATTAATAGATCCATTTCATGATCTTCACTTTGTCTCTTAAGCTCCAAAATTCCAACCGTCCGAATACAAAAATATAATTCGTAAACCGTGTTGCAGACACGGGTTCTGGTGTTGTTCTGACGCTAACGCAGTGACAAACTGTGAGAATAGCCTGAATGAAATTGGTTGAAACAATAGATGATGTTGTAGTCATAGTAGTATGTTTACCCCTATTAAGTGACGCATTTGAACTCTCCCAACAAGAAAATGATCACACATGAAATGTAATATGAGTACATATAGTAAAAGAATATATAAAATTGCAAAGCGTAAAGAACAAACAATTTATGCCTCAGACGCTGCAGCAAACTGCGAAAACCGTTCGATAAAATACAAGTACAAGTACCTTCCGCGGCCGGAAGCGGAAGTACACCGTCAGGTTGGCATCCACCTGAACCGGGCACCTCCTCAGTTAAGCTTGGGCGCGGCCACCTTGCCAGCTCACAGCTACTAGCTTTCCACGCTAGCATCTGTGATCGAATTAATCGTCACTCACAATATGCCGGAATGAATCCTTGCTCATTTAGCTATGGGAATTGGGCACCCCCACAACGAAACCAAGAGCCCCTCTGAGGGTCGCCCTGACCGAGGACCTCAGCCTGTCCCCCACTGCCTCCACCTTGAAGCTGTCGACGTGAGTACCGCCGGAATCTAGGCGACAGGGGATTCTTGCTCCTTGTCGGATTTTCATAAGTGGATCTGATTCCTCGCGCAATCCTACCCAAAGGTCGGCAAGTAGGGGCCTAACTGATTGGTCACCAGGCGAGCCCGGGAACAAGGAGTTTATCAACGCCTTCTCACGGCGCCCACCTTTGCACTAACGACGTGAGTACCGCCGAGAAACTCTGGTCTGGGTGAACGTTTCCAACTCCACCAAGAGACTCAAACTTTCAACCGTTATGGTCAGTTGACTAATTTACCATCTTGGCCAATCGATCCAACGCATTTGAAGCCTCCAAGAAGAGAAGTGCGTCGTAGGTAAGGGGTGCAATTACCACGCGTTGCGTGGCGCCGCCGCGGCGCAGCAGCAACCTGCGGAGCGCGCTCCGAGGGAAGTGCCCAGAAAGGCTGCAAATGTGATGCAATATCCGAGAGGATTTCTCCGCGCGGCGGAGGGCGGGCCCTCGGAGGGGGCGGGGCGCATATCGATCCGCGCGGGGCATTGTGTGCGGGCGTCCGCGCCCAGGACCTGCCCCCTCGCCCCAGGCGCCTGCGCCCCCCTCCCCCCTGCCCTCTCCCGCCGGCCGCTTGCGTGGTGGAGCCCCACAAGGGCCAGGTACTTGCCCCAAGCAATGCGAAACCACCAGGTCACCAAGATCGGTTGATCCGCTCAAGCGCCCGTGCACTTTGGGGGTGCATACCGTTCATACCGACCCGAAATCGCGCGTGTCGGGTATAACCAAAGGCGCCCACAATCATCCGGGTTTGCCCGTCCGATTTTTTCATAGAACAACCTTCAGACTCGTATGTTTAACAAAACTACCGGTACAAATTTACGTTTGCAGATCATCAGCGAACTTCGCAGACTATCAGCACGAACTTCAACCAGCAGAAAATCAGGAGCCGTTTGATGCGATCGAGAGATCAATTTCTTACTGCAGGAGTTTGACAACACGCGCTAGTTTTTGTGCAGACATGTAAAATGGTGTGCATGTATGCAGTATGAGCATATATGGACTTGATGATAGACGCACAGCACTTATACTGCCTGTAGTATTACGTGGTTGCTTCGTAGAGACTGATAAGATTCGCGCCTTGGAACGCGAACCCACCGAAGATCTGATTTATCTGACCGGTTTGGCTTGTCTTACTTCTAATGACCCCTGGCTTCCCGTTTTGTCCGTTTGGGTTTATCACGCCTTCGGCTTAATGGAGCAAATTACTTTCGTAGGTTTAGAGGTAGATACACACAGGCGTTCGAGATTCGAGCAATTATGAAATTGATTCGCGGAGAAATTTAGAGCCGACTTTTTTGATGGTGTGAATTTTATCTGCGGAAAATCGCCTAAAGCTGCTCTGGTTGTTACCCGGAATAGTGAACGGTATCCCTAAAACCTGACATATACTTCTAGCGTGTTTCGGCTCTTTTACGCTTGCCATCCATCACGGTGTGGAGCCATGTGACGTCATCCAACGATTGTTCGGGTTGATTGATTTCTAGTGATTCCGGGCGCGACAATTGCTAACGACATTAGTCCCGTAAGTGTAGTGTATTTTTTGCTCGGATAGTGGTGATGGTGGCGGTGATCTTTCCCCCTGAATGGCGAGGTCGGGCGCCGTCCTACTGTCGGATAGCGGGTTTTCCCCAACCAGGTATCTCCCACCAGCGGGGCATTGTAGCAGCCAAGACAAGCTCCCGACCAGTCTCCTGGCATGCGTGGTTGTGTAGTGCGTGTAAGGGTAGAATAGGATATGGAATGGAAAGAATGATCGCGTGCTCTCCGTGGCCCGTTTGATACGGTACTGCTCCGGCATTCGCCTGGTGTTGATCGGAAAACTACCGATCAGAGCAACCGGTTGTTGGAATTTTCCTCGACAGCGAGAGAACTGGACCTAGCTATCTAGCTCGTGTCGAAATTCTTGCCACCCGTCGGGACGGGCACCCTAGGATCTTCCGGTCAGAGGCATTGCAGTGATATCAGTTCGCGCGCCTGTGCCACCTCTCCCGGTACGATTGTTGGGGCGTAGCGCCCTCCTTCAATCCCCACAGGACGCTTGTGTGCAACCGGTGGAAAGCTGGCGCGATGTCCGCCGCTCTGCGCCGCGTCGCCTTGGCCTCCTTGCGCCGCGGACAGCGAGTGCGCGCCGCGCCCGCTAGATGTCAGGCATCGCCAACTTCCAACTTCCGATCCGGGTGGAGCCTGGCGCGTTGCCGCTCGTCGCGGTGACGTTGCGGGTGGCACTTCCGCTGGCGGTGATGAGGCGCGGGGCGCGGGGCGCCTGCGGTGGGCGCGGTCACCGAAGGGATGGTGGGGTGGGCGGTGGCGGAGGCGCGTGTCAGGCGGAGGCGGCCAGAGCTGTGATTACAGAGGTTTTGCAAGTTGTTGATTTGAAGGACTAACACAATTCTGTGTTGAACTGAACTGCGCAGGCGCCGGCATCAAATGACGGGATTTCGCTTGTCGGGTCTCTTCATTCTCCCTGTTGTGTCGTCTACGACAAACTTACACTTTACGTAGTTTTCGCCGCCACCACCAAACACGAATTCAACACTAACATACAATGAACCTGGAAGTAATGAAAAATAAAATATCTATATTACCAATATAATACCTGTATGGCAGGAACTTAATGGCTATATTTTAAAGTTAATTCAAATATGTCGGAAATAAACTAACGTAATTGTTAACGATTTGGAGGTTATGTTTACATTGAGGCTCCTTTGATTTCATATAGGTGGCTATCGTACGTTTTACTATCTTGTAATGCTTTTAAAAGCAAAAATGTATTGAGTTCACAGTCAGTCAATGTATTCAGTCACAGATGTTCAATAAAAGCTTTTAGATCCTGTTAGAGGTATTCATTTCCAATTAGTTCCTAGATTTAACGTATGTTTTCGATTGTACGACTTACAAAAACTCATTTTTAAGTACGTTAATTCCTATTGACGATAATGTTTACGTACTTCGACAGATTTCCCGTCTTCCAAAAACTATTGTTGCGATGGCCGAGCGGTTGGGAGACGTGGCGGCTAAGAATGTGATATCAATGGTGTTGTTCTCAAAACATCGATTTAAAAAAAAAATCGATGTATTGAACATTGAGTTCTGAATGTATTTAACATTGAGTTTTGATGTACAGTCGACTCAAACTTCTCGGGACTAACATGTTCAGCTCACTATATCCGATTGTGCAAAATTTAATAGAATTTCTCCAAAATGATTGATTTTATTAATGAGATACAGCTACATTCATTAACAGCACGAACTGAAAGTTCAATATGTTTATTTGAACTTAAAAAATCAATTAATTTCAGTTGCTTGCTTCGTACATTTTTCATTAGAAATTTCTCCAGAGTTCTTGCTCTCTTCATAATTGATTCTGCATTGTCCTCTGTCTCTAAGTGTCGTTCTGCAGTCTTGACACATTTCCATTCCTCTTCCACTGTTGGAAGCCCGTCCAACTCTCCGAAGGCCCTTTTAATAGGGTAATAACGCAAGAAATGCAAAGAACGTTTTGGACTTACTTCCCTCGTTCACTATAGCTGAGGTTCAGGTTTACTATGTTTTGAAATGATTGAAGGCGTTGTCATTGTCAACAATAGTACTATTACTATTATACTACAACAATACTATTATACTATTGTTGACAATGACAACGCCTTCAATCATTTCAATTATGTAAATGTCAACTACAACTCATCACTACATCAATATTACTATTTTTTTAATGTCAGTGAATCGGGACCAGTGACTTTAGTTCTCTATAACCGAGGGGTCACTATATCCGAGTTCACTATAATCGTCGTCGACTATATTTAACATTGAGGTTTTGATAGCACTTCTAATACGAATTTTTAGACAGTCTCGCTGATTTTCATTTCTAATCAAGTATATTTAAGTATATTTTGCTTAATTATGAGCTCTGATACATTATGGTCAGTGGTAGCTGATTCGCTCAGATGAAAGTATTTTGTTTTCTTTCCACTATTCTCATTGTTTTGCATGAATATTTGAGCACTGTCTCACTTGATGCTTCAAATTGAATTTTTAGCGCGCTCTGCATGTCTTAAAAGTCTGTTTTACTAGTTGCTGAATAGTAGTTTTTGCAATTAGTTTAGAATGTTAAGCTTTATTGCACGAGTGCATGTTTTGAAAACGAGTGACGTTAAGAGCAAGTTTTTAAATTTGTACGAATGCATTACAGCAACATTATAAGCGAGTTGCATATACTATTTTTTTGTTTAACAGCATTCTATATTTAATAAGTAATATAAAATATAAAAAGCCAATCAAACTTAATATTGCAAAACAGCTTCCTTGTGACGTCTCGGGTATTTGACATCTGTACGACAAAACGGTGGTCGACTTAAGTACTACTTCCTCTCCAAAATTCTCTCGTTGCGATTGGCTGAATGTGTGATGATGCAATCATTCGCGTCATCATTTGTGCCGTAAAAGGCCCTTTTCTGAACGATTTCTTGCAGCAGCAAATGTGCATTATAATGCTGGTTTAGAGAAGAAGCGCTTGCAGGAGGCGGCTGGCGTGCTGGCTCGGAGGCGCAGGCGCGCCTGGAATTCCGCAAAACGAGCGGCTTGGCGGATAAAGAGTGCGGTCGGCCAAGGCCTGCCCTGGCGCGGGGCGGGGCGGGGGGGGCGCGGGTGCTCATTACCGCCGGCGCGCGGAGGGGGAGGAGAGGGGGAGGGGGAGGGGGCTCTGGTCGACTCCAGGGGGCTCTGCTGAGGGAGGCCGTCGTTGCGCTGGACGGATCAACATTCGCCCCCTTCTCAAGAGAATCGGTTCCCTCTGCTGGTCCCTGACTCGGGCAAAATGACTCCATTTTTATTTCATCCAAAATTACTGTCATTTTTTGTTTGTATTTGTATTTGACCATTGACTTTGGCGCCATTAGATCCCGGAGTTTCGAGGTCGGCTCACCGAACCCGCGATGTCACGAAGTTGGCTAGAGACGACTGTTTCGCGGTCGTCATCTTTCAGTAGAACGATCCCAGCATTCGCGTGGGTGGCCGAGGTAAACCACGAATACCCTGGCCAGGATGGCCGGCACGGGGATTGAACCCGGGCCTCCCGAATGCGCTGCGCCCTGAGCCATCTCGCGCTGCACTTGTGGTTTACTCCGCTTCAAATGTTTGAATCGTAGACTTCCAAAACCAAAGAACCGGAAATATAGGTTTTTGGTCGATCGTTTTGACTGTTCAGACTACTATTCTGCGAAATTGACGATAGTTTTCGTTTCAGTGTTGGTTCCTGTTGTTATGTCATATTAGGTAGGTATTGTTATTGAACGTCCTAAATTTAATCAAGTCTTCTACTCATGACCAAACATTTGCCATAGACTTCCGCCACTCTCATTTGTAATTTTGCAAGTCATTTATAACAATATCGTTAATTGTATGATCACAATTTTCCCTGTGTGTTAATATTGTTGTTACGGGAATGTGTGCGCTTGTACGTTCGTTAATGTATGAGTGAAATGCGGTCCCGCCCCCGGCACGGGGGTTGGTGAATCGGCCGCTGGCCTTCCCTCGACGCCGCCGCCGCCGCGTGGTTGGGCGGAAGGCGAAAGCCGAAAGGCCCAAGCGAGGCCGAGGCCTCCGGTGGGCTTCCGATTTTATCTCCTCCCGGCCGCCGGCGGCGGCGGCGGCGGTGGCTGCGGTGGCCGCACTTTGCGCTTTTATCCCCCGGGAAGCGCCGTGCGCCCCCCCCCCCGACGCCCTTTGACCTCTCGGCTCGCAGGGCGTTCGGGGCGAGCCCTTCTGGAGGCGCGGATGGACAACGAGGACAGACGTCGAGTGGGTGAAAGGCCTGAAAGAGCCGTCCTCACGTATTTTCTCCTCTGTAGGACGAAATGTAAGAAGGCAAATAACTGGGACACGCTGGAAGTAATCGAAATGCTTCCTTGAAGTTGAGAATAAAGCCAGTGGATGTAGGAGGTCTGTGTGCCTTCCGTAATATTGAAGGATTGATAGTGATCTTCATTCGAACGGTGAATGCGCCGAGTGAGTTTAGCACTTCCTATTCTTCTTCTTCTTCTTCTTCTTCTTCTTCTTCTTCATTATTATTATTATTATTATTATTATTATTATTATTATTATTATTATTATTATTATTATTATTATTGTTATTGCAGCAATTATTTCTCTGCTATTTTTTTCTCCATCAAGAGGAGATTTTTCGGGCTAGTTTCCAGTTACAAGTTTTAAAACTTGTAATCGAACTAGTGAGGTAAAACTGTGCCGATTGAATGCACAGTAATACAAGCGCACTTGAATACTTTAAGACATCTGGTGACCAACGAACGCGGAAGCAGAGGTTTTGGAACTACCAATTTTTAAATTTCACATAGTATAATATGAGAAGCATGTGTGTCAGCAGAAAGAAAGATTTTGTACATGCTGCATTGCAGTTCACAAATGAGAACTTCAAAGAGGCCAAGTATAAAAAAAAGAAGAAATTGTATGCACCTCGACGGAAATGGGAACGCTTTTAACTCTGGCGCCGCTGTCTGCCCGCCTCGTTCGGTAAACCTCGTCGAAAAATCTTCACGTTTCGCCCTTCGTGTGCAGACCCCTACTGCGAGTGCTCGGAAGTTGAGGGAGGAAGAATTTCTCGTCAGCAAACGCCGAACAGCGCTCGGCAGAGTTGATTCGAGGTGTTTGTGGAATCTACCGGCGCGACAGGAGTCGCCCTTTTGATTTACAGAGATTGGCGTGCTTTACAGAAGATCCTCGAGCGGGGGAGCAGAGTGAGAGGCGCGGAAGTTGTGTTGTTTCGCTTTTGCGGGCTATTGCCGGGCTCTCCCTTCCGCCTTGCTCCTGACCTCGCACCTGACCCATCGCCTTGGGATCTCTGCAGGTGGCAGCACTGTACAACGCCCCCCATTCCGACTGCAACCTACTGCCCCTGTCTCCGGTAAGAAGTTCATTTTAGAGTCATCACTTAAATTGGAGCAGCAACGTGGTTTTCTTTCACAAATATTACGTATGCTGATTGTTCCATTACCCGCCCACGCGAACGCGCCCCTTCTACCCACTGACGCCCAGTCATGTTCTTCCGGGGGCATGAGCACGTGACCTTTTTGTTGGGGGAGGAGCAGTACTTCTACGCCGAATCCACTTATGCACCCCAGGGTTGTTAGCCCTGGGGGAATGAAATATGAGATGATGATGGTGATGATGGATGAATAGTCAATCACAAACAGAAACACGCATAGACTCATGCCCTAGTCGGGACTCGAACCCGCGATCCCTCAGACACGAGGCAGCTGCGGCTCTTCAGCCTTAGTGGCCTCGGCTATCCGGGCTAGCCATTGCATCATCATCATCATCATCACTCAATCCTGGCGCTGTACTTGCTTTTTGATAGAGTTGATTTGAGGTGTCTTCTGGCGAGACATTTGCCGCCCCGTTTTATTTCGAGAGGAGTCCATTGAAACGCATTACAGACTCACCCCTCTTCCTGCTCCTTCTACAGTGCCCCCACCCCCACCCCCGCTCCGGCTCACACCCGCAAAAAGTAACAATTTGCACATAAGCTCGCTGGACCTGACGTCAGGAAGACCTGGCGCTAAATGTCTGTTTAAGCATCGAAAATAATCCTCTCTGGCAGCCGGTCGCTACCGCCCCCCTCTTTTTTTTTTTTGCGAGCTGCACACCCACTCGCCTCTCGGCCTCGTTTTTCTCCCGAAGCTCGCTTCTTTCCGCGCTCGTTGCGCTGCTCTTGGAGTAAATACGCAGAGACCCGAGATAACAGACAGAGAGGTCCTTGCGAGGAGGCGGGATGCTGGCGGCAGTGGAAGGTGGATGAAGGTGAGAGATGATGGGGCGTTGAGATTTACGAGATCTGAGAGAAGTTAAAGAGCTGCAGTTTATTCTTCATTGTGAATTCCGCTTTCAAACTATGGCATATTGTAGTATACATATGAACTTGCAGTGTCCAACTTAATAGATTTTATTGCTTATGTTGAAAGGTTAACTTTAAACATATCTACTTATTTGTTGAATTAATTTGACTTTAGGAGATTGATGTTTCTTCGAATCTACGTACGATAAATATTGCTATTATTTTCTATATTATTATTATTGTTATTGTTATTACTATTATTATTGAACACGAATTACATCCCTTGGAAGAACTGCTGTTCTTGTGAGAACCACACGGCCTTAGTATGGATTCATGCGCACTGACATAGCGCAAATTGTCAACCACGAACAGTTCGTGACACTTTTACCTTTCGGCTTGAGGTCACAGACGCTCAGGTCTTCCGAATGAATTCGATGGTAGGATTCACCTGACACGTATCCCGAACGTAAACAAGCTCCCTAAAACCGTTGTGAAAATGCCCTGTATTCCGATCGTGTTTGGGTGCCTTTACATGGCTCTTCACAGCGTCCGTTTTTTATCTGTAGGCACATCAATGGGTATCTTTGTTAAAAAAATATAAATAAATAAAGAATGAAAGAAAGAAAGAGAAGCATTCCGCGTGACTTGTGAAGTTGACTGTGCGGAGAGGTGAACCGTCTGAGACACGAAGGTGAACATCCCAACCTTATTGATTGAAATTTTAATTTGTATGATGTAAAAAATGCATCTATATTAATGTAATACAAAATCTTAATCGGAGAATTGTGTATTTTTAGTCAGCCTTACCACGTTTAAAATATGGTGTCGACGCAGCACATTTGCGTTTCAAAAGATGCACAAATGATTTTCATCGGTCTCACGACTGAACACTTACGGCAATCGAAGAGCCGATTTCTCGCGCGTGTTTCGGAGAGAGGACCCGCCGCGCCTGGGAGTGTGAGCTGGTCTTCGCCCCAGCGACGCCATAACCGTCGCGTTTCGTGGAGTCGCGGGCCGCAAAAGTGGACTGCCTCTTGCGGGATCGTTGCCGCGTTGTTTGTACGACGCGGGGCGGGGCGGGGCGGGGAGGGGCGGGGCGGGGCGGGGCGGGGCGGGGCGGGGCAGCGCGGGGGGCAGCGATAAGGCGCTGCGATGTCAACAGGTCGCCCGCTGCTCCTCCGTCGCCCGGGGCGGGCGTGGGCGTGGGCGTGGGCGGCGGCGTGGTCGCCCCCGCGCCTCAACAACCTTTGCGCGCGTTTCGCCCGATTCCAATCCCTCTGCCCGAAAGAGCGAGCGGCTCGGCTGCCGAGTAGGGATGCGCGATTTAATCGCGATTATTTTGTACGATTAATCCAAAAGTTGAAATCGATTATTTTTACGCTGATTAATGTACATATCGATTAATTTGTCCCATTTTGAGCTTGATTATTTTCATTTAAAATATAAATTTCAAGAGTAGCAAAATATGACTGTACATATCTACTTTTGAGCTTTAGTGACGGAATTCCTCGTCTGTTCATCTCTCCAACTGCAGAACATAATAGAGACAAACATATGCCATTAATTTTATGTTAGTAAAATTAATGTAATGAAAAGTCCCTATGTATATTCTAATATTTTAATAGCGATATTATATTCAGTAGGAAATAAGAAAGAGACAGAATTACCAGTTTTCCTAAAATCATCTTTAACCAACTACATCGTTAGGTTACAATTATTGGTGTTACAGTATCTATTATGATATATAGATTTTCTACGACTATTTTCATTTTAAATTAGTTACAATCGTTTCTCAACAAAACGTTTGTGGCATGAATATTATTTAAATAAAGAATAAACATTTATAAATTAAATCGTGCCGTGCTTCTAAAAAATTCTAAACGATTAATTAATTTACAAATTAAGAATGAACGGGTTTACGCATTTTACACATTATTTAAAAAATGTAAAAAAATAATCGATTATATATGATTAATCTCTTATTAAGGATTAATCGATTAATTTGGAACGATTAATCGATGCATATTAATTTAATAAAAAATCGTCTATTGGATGTTAACAGACTATTATTTAATAATCGCCCATCCCTAGCGCTGAGGGGCGGCGACGCGCGACGCGGGGCGAGTCGAGTCGAGCCGTGTGGAATCGCGGGGGGGGGGGGCGTGGTCGAGAGGTGAGGAGGTGGGAGGGGGCGGGAGCTTCGCCAAATGGAGCGCGGAAATGGAGACGTTAGGCGGCGGCGGCGGCGAGCAGCGTTTAGGGCCATCGCCCACGTCGCCCGCGCTTCGCCCTCGCCCTCGCCCTCGCCCCGACCTGGGGCGGCGCGGCGTGCTGCTCGCTCGCCCCGCCCGCGCCCTCAAACGACTCGCGCCGTCGCTCCCTGCGTCTGCACCACCCCACCCCCTCGCCTTTCCATGCCTTTCGCTTTCCCCCCGATCCTCGACCCGCTCCACACTCGCATCCGCACTTCCCGACTAAACGGGAGAAGAAGCTCAGAGCAACCACTCATATCACTGCCTCTGACCGGTTCTAGTCCCGTCGGTGGCAGGATTGTCGACACGAGATACATAGGTCGAAATTAGCTCCTGTCTGGGGAAGATTTCTAGCCGCCGGCTGCTCTGATCTGTAGTTTTCCATGGTTTCTCCGATCAACACTAGGCGAATGCCGATGCAGTATTCTAACAAGTGGACCACGGACTGCGTGCGATCTTTCCCTCCTCTTCCTTGTCCGATCCTCACCCCTTACATTCACCTACTCTTACGTGCCCTTCACTACAACACACATGCCGGGAGACCGGTCAAGAGCTCAGAGCTTGTCTCGGCTGGGGCGGTTCCCCGCTGGTGGGAGATACCTGGTTGAGTAAAACCCCGCTAGTCGACGGTAGATCGGCACCAGATCTCCACATCCAGCATGGGGAGACCACCGCCACCTCTCGAGAAAAAACATGCAGTAATCTTACGGGACTAACGATTCTAGTAGTTGACGCGCTCGGACTCAATCAATCAATCACTGCTCTTCCCACTCCCCTCCCCTTTGCTCTCCCCCACCCTCATCTTTCCTTGCCTTTCGTTTTTCTCTCCCATCCCCTCGCAGCTCCTGAACTCGCATCCACTCTTCTCGACTTTGCCCCACACGCGCCTGACTCCGCATTCTGAAACGGTTTGGTTCTTTCTTCACCAGCGACTTAGTGGTAACATCTTTGTTTCTACATCATGAGTTCTACTATCATTGCGCTAACCCCATTTCTCCCACCTTCACAACTTATGAACCAACGAATGGATTCCGACGAAGATCTATTTTAGTTAGTATCTGGTGTAGGGTGTTATTTCAAAACCTACATAGTGGTCATTAAGAAGGATTTTTTAAATATATTTATAAACACAGAAATGGAGCTCTCTCGTGTCTTATCTATCAGGGTGAATCAGGTGCGAACGGAAAAAGAAAATTGGTGTCTGTTCAGTCAGTCAGATGCGATGTTTTTTCTGATGGTCAGGAAATTTCTTATCTCGCCTACAAAAGCCAAGGAATTTTACCAGAGGATTTGTGTCAACACTCGAGCAGAGGCCCTCGGCGTTTGGTACTAATATAGTCGTCGTCGCCGCCCTCGATTTCATAATGCAGTGCTGCGGTCGACCATTCATTGCATCCCGATAACCCTGACATGTGTTTTGTTGGTGCATCTCGGAAGATAATTGGCAGCTAATTGTGGCAATCATTTATTACTGTAATAATATTGTTTCAGAATAATGAATTTATGTTTAGTAAATCAGCTTTTGCAGTTAGTTGCAAAATTATAAGAAGTCATTTCTTCTAATGGTGTATTTGTAATTTTAATTCTATCATTGCAGTTTTAGATTAGATCATGTGAAAGTACTAATTAATCGGGCGTCATGCAAGTCGCCAAGAGCAATGAATCTGTAAGAAAATATGGAAAAAGCGAAGTCTAAACATTGGTTCTCTCTTTTAGTTCAAACGTGATTTGGATTTGAATAAAAAAATGGTCTGAACGTTGGTTGAGAAAGGATTTTAGCGGCCTCTGAAACAGTCTGTGGGCGTATCGTGGAAATTATCTACACCAGCGCTTCTCGACTGCATTACCGTGAACGGTGCACCGTCACGGCCGCTTCCTGCCGCTCGCGCGGGGGTTAATAACAGAAGAGCGCGGGGATTAAAGTCGCCGTCCCTGTGATGCTTCGCGGGAAGGAACCCGACGGGGCGATAGGGAGGGAAGGGGGCCGGAGGAAGTCGTGGGAGGTGGTGAAGCGGGGCAGGGAGGGGAGTGAGGGATGGGAGACTGGAAGTGGTAGGGAAGGGGCGGGGATTGACGGGAGAATGAAAGTGGGAGTGTGGGGAGGGGCAGGGAGGGAAGTGAGGGGTGGGAGACCGGTGGGGGCGGGGCAGGGAGGGGAGTGAGGGATGGGAGACTGGAAGTGGGAGGTTGGGGCGGGGCGGGGCGGGGCGAGGCGGAGCTGGGAAGCCGGAAAAAGGCCGTTTCGCCCTGCGCAAATAGAGCGAGACATTTTAATGAGGTTTCTCGCGGACGGGGCGGGGGGGGGCGCCACGTTGCTGGCCGCTGGAGGTTTCCGAGGCGGCGCGGCGGGCCTACTCATGGGAGACTGCCTTCCTGGGAAGCAAGCGTATTATTGTCATTACCGTGTGTGTGTGTTTGTGGCTGTATATGGGGGGTGGAGGGAGGGATCCTGGAGACTTCCCAATCACTACCAAACATTCGGAACTCAACTCTTTATACACTTATATTAAAAAGTTTATTGTAAATAAAGTAGATATTGTTCTTTCAGTATGCATTAAACAAAAAGACGGATTGAAATTGGAATTTCGTGTTTTGCAAACTGTTCTAAGATAAAGACGATGTGTTCATCTTATTTCTCTTGAAATTTCAAACGGTCAAAACCTGGAGGATCCGCATTAATCCAGAAAAGAGTTGAATAGGGGGCTTTTCTTACGTAAGAATGTGTTGATGTTTTGGCACTGGGCATTAGTTAGAATAACTGCTGTCCTTAATCTGATTGACGCCACTCCCAACGCGCGCCTGCAGCCCCTTCCGTCGCCCCCCCCTCCTTCCCCCCCCCCCGCCCTCCGCCTTCGTCCTTCAGCCCTCCATCGCCTCACCGGCGTGGGCGTCTCAGGGCATCGTACATCAAACCTCTACAGCGCCTCAGACCGGGACGTCCCAGGTATCGAGTCCTGACGGTGCGGTGCTAGGATTTTCCACAATAGCTAGAGAACCAGGTCGAATCCAGTCGCTGTCTGGGGGAGAATTCTTGAGGCCAGTTGTTGTGATCGGTAATTTTCCGAAGTTTCTGCGACCAACACTAGGCGAATGCCGGAGCAATACCGTAACAAACGGGATATCGGCACGCGATCTTTCAGTCATTTTCCTTCTTCTACCCTCGCCTCTTACACGCACTTTCACCCACTACACTACTAAACATATCGGCCGCTTAGGCTTGTTCTGGCTGGGGCGTTACTCCGCTGGAGAAATGTAACTGGAAGGTGAAATCATAGCAACCCGACGGGTAGGTCAGCGCCAGATCTCGCCATTCAGCGGGGAAACGGTTGACGCGACTGGAAACATCAATGAATCAATGCCATTTCCTCAATCTCATGCTGTCCCCATCGCCTGTCACCCAGATTGATGGATTGATTGTTAGTGATTCCGGGCACGTCAACTACTAGACTACTTTGTCCCGCAAGTGTAGTGCATGCTTTTATCTGGAGGTGGCGGCGGTTTTCCTCGCTGGATGGCGAGATTCGGCGCCGACCTACCGTCGGCCAGCGGGATTTTCCACAACCTGGTATCCCCCACCAGCCGGACACCACCCAGCCGGGACAAGCTCTAAGCTTCCGCTGGTCTCCCTGCATGTGCGGTAGTGCAGTGCATGTTAGTGTAAGTAAGGGAAGAGGATAGGACAAGCAAGAGGTAGGAAAGATCGCGCGCCGTCCGTGGCCCGTTTTATAGGGCACTGCTCCGGCATTCTCTTTGTGTTGATCGGCGAAACCACAGAAAACTACCGATCAGAGCTGCCGGCCGTTAGAATTCTCCTCCAGCCAGTGACTGAATTCGATCTAGCTGACATGCTAGTATCGAAAATCCTGACACCGTCGGGACAAGAACCTAGGACCTCCAGCTTAGACGGACTACAGTGACATCAGTTGATGCCCTGAGCCATCTCGTCCTGTGCCCGTTTCCCATTGCACCCGATCCTCACCCACCTGCCACCTCTTATCTCCCTCCGTCGCCCA
>BLKR01000823.1:0-252500 GCA_011170035.1 Teleogryllus occipitalis | reverse complement strand
GTGGGCTTATTTAACCTGTTTTCATCCAGAATATGGTGAAGACGTAGAAATAAAATATAGAGCAAAGCTCCACATTCCATTAACCAGGCCAATGATAACATTATCGTTTGATAAGTTATCGTTGAGGAACTCCGCATAAATCCATAAAAATGAGATAAGAAATTCAAGAACATTCAGCAATCCTTTACTTCAGTAAAGAAGTACATGAATCTCAAGATTCTGGGAGGAACAAAGTTCCCGGATCTTCTGCCGATGTTCTTGCTTCTAGTTTTCCTCTGAACATTTTCTGTAGATGTGAAATAGAGGCCGTGAACGTCGAGTGGACTGCCACCGAGGCAGAGGTTTGAAGTCAGTGCAGTGCACAAATGTGTGTTCAGTATCTAAATTTTATGTCGATATTTATTACTTTCTCGCGTACTACATACATAGAATAGAGGAAGTTAATAATAAAAATAATAATAATAACAACAACAATAACGACATATTATCATTATTTGTGGGGAGGCTCAGATTGTAAGGCCTGCTCTTCCGCCTAACCACTATGTAATGTATGTAGATATGCAATCCTGCAGCGAAAATCAGCGATGTTTTCGAAGGGAAATGCGTGTTGTAAGTCTACGACACGAACAAAGTGGATAATTATTTTCCTATAGTAAATTACTTCCTCTAAAACGTATTGTTAAAATCCATGTTTGAGTGTCCTTGATACCGAAAAATGAGTACATGGCAAAACTGCCTGTCTGTCTGCCGTCCATCCATCCGTTTGTCCGATAGACCTACCCGCCGATCCGCCGTTTGTGAACAACGCTAGCTGCTGAACTGTTAATAAGATTTCCACCCAAATTGGCATTCCCCAATCGATCTGATCTGTCTGATGTCACCTACCCTTGATTTGAAATGGATATATTAATTTTCTCAGGCCTGTTGCACGAAGCCTCAACGATTGATCAGTAATTCCGAGCGCGTCAACGGCTAAGGTCATTGTTCCCGTAAGTGTAGTGTATGTGTTTGCTCAACCTGTGGCGGTGATCTTCCCCCGCTGAATAGTGAGTTCCGGCGCCGAACTACTGTCGGCCAGCGAGGTTTTCCCCAACCAGGTGGTTGAGGTACGAGCGGGGAACCGTCCCAGCCGGGACAAGCTCTGAGCTCCCGACCGGTCTCCTGGTATGTGTGATAGTATAGTGTAGTGCATGTAAGTGTGAGTAAGGATATGTTAGAACAACAAATGGGAAGGAAGGATCCCGCGCTGTCCGCGGGCTCGTTTGTTAGGACACTACTCTGGCTTTTGCCTAGTGTTGATAGGAGGATCCACGGAAAACACCGATCAGAGCAGCCGGCCGCTAGAATAGCCTCCAGACAGAGACAAAACTCGACGTATCTAGTTATTGTCGAATATCCTGCCACCTGGTGGTCCCGATCCTAGAACCTCCCACTCGTCGGGACTCGAACGTAGGACCTCCCAATCAGAGGGTGTGCAGTGACGTAAGTTGATGCCCTGAGCTACCTCTCGCGGTAAGCCTCAATGATATTTTAATTTTTTTTCTAAGAA
The DNA here is from genome assembly GCA_011170035.1 of Teleogryllus occipitalis. NCBI lineage: Eukaryota > Metazoa > Arthropoda > Insecta > Orthoptera > Gryllidae > Teleogryllus > Teleogryllus occipitalis. The sequence goes on along the minus strand of BLKR01000823.1, from coordinate 250,951 downwards.
ATGGCTTCACGTTTTTTGGATTAATTTTTTTGTACGGTTCTTTTTTCTTTCTTTCCGCCCCTTTTTTTAACGAAAGTGGGTCGAACTAAAAATGGAAGTTGCCAAGTGTTTGTCCTCTTTCTTTAGTTTATATAATACCTATTACCTGTACAGGAAGAAAGGTAAAAAGATCTAAAATGGATCCACTTCTTTCTTTAAATATTTTTATCGATTATTGTAAAATGCGCTTATAACAATGGCTCAAGTTCGATTTACAGTGATCTCTCTAAATGTTTGAAAGTTGCGAAACTTACAAATGATGCGAGAAAATGTGTGCTGTTGTAGCATAACTAGTTTAACATTATTGAACTTTCATGCCAAGTAGAATGTATTTTTCCTCATTTTAGTCTGTTGAGTCGGTAAACTGTGTGCATTTTTGTGCACGATTCAGAGTTACAACTTCAGTTGGTGCTTTTGTGCCCGTCCTATCGTAATAAGAGTCTTAACTTTTGTTCGTGGCGTATCTCGAGATGCAACGAATCACAGCATTGTCTGCAATACTTAGCGACGGTCATTTGTTCAAGCGTTACGCTAGTCATTTGCTTTTCATAGGCAGACTTGAACCATTTATATAGGCAAGGCAATTATTCGACCGTGTGCGAGTTTACCTCGATGTTGTGCTTGCGCCACAGGAAGGCAGTAGCGGACAGTGTCTGAAGGTAGTGTGTTTTGATTCACCACAGTCGGTAATAAACACTCAATACTTTCATTACTACTTTGTTTAAGTTTTAGTTAAGCTGATACAACGGCGATCATTAGAGCAAATAGTAATCATGAGACATCGCAAAATAGAGTTTTTATTATTTCATTTATTTCTTTTCTGCTCTAAAATATTTTTATAAAACAAATTGAGTAAAGACAATGTTTGCTCCCATTACTTTTGAAAGTAAATAATGTTCCCACTTTGGGTTTTGTCGTTTTGGTTGTTATTGTTTTGTTTGTTTGTTTTTTTAATTTGGAGAGAACAAATTAGTAGGATCCCGGAGGTTCGTGTCCTCATGCCTTTTTCCTACACTCCTCACGAATAACAGTTTTGTAAAAGACTGGCCTGAGTTGCGTTCTTGAAGTGTTGGATTTGATGTCCGTATCGATAAAGGAAGTTTTCCGCTGTTGACGAAACGTAGACGTCATGTGCGGACGGAGTTTCGAAACTCCATTGTTTTCCTGGTGGGACTTCCACTTCCGCGAACTGCTGCGGCAGGCGACGGTCTCCACTATGCAACAGTTGCCGAGACGGGAGATAAGCGATATTGCTAGGTACTTTCGAGGAAAACCAGCCTCTTATTTAAAAAAAGTTGTTTCTTGTTTTATGCATCTGCTTCTACTTTCTCGCACTTCGAAAGAACAGAAAGTTATGTAATCATGCCCCTGAAAAGCCGAATGTTCTATTGGCGGGCCATGGTGACGAAAGTGTGGATACATCCTATTGCTGTATATAGTTAATTACTTCCTCTAACACTGGTGTAGCCAGAATCCATGTTATGTGGGTTCTTGATTCCGAAAAATTGATTGACGGCAAAACATCCATCCATCCGTCCGTCCATCTTTCTCTCTCTCCTCTCTCTTTCAGCCTATTTTGTCCAAATTCGATATTCCGCGATCGATCTGAACGAACTCGATGCTTTGGAAGTTTCAATTGAATATGTTGATTTATGAGGATACTGTACGTAAAGCCTCAAAACATTTTCAAATGGTTCTCAAAAATGGAGCTAATTTTTTTGATTAAACTTTGTCCTCGCATAGCGTAAAGGACGCTTTAGAGAATTCTCTAATTTTTTAAAAACTGCAAATGTGCCATTTTTTGGTGTCTTCTTACAACTAAAATATTCAAGAAATGAGGGTTTTTTCCTAAATGAAATCTGTTCCTTAAAGACAAATTTTGAAATGAGGTCACATACAATTTTTGCAAAAAAGAGGAGTTTTCGTGTAACTTTGTGCAAAATATTGATAATTTTATTTTTTTAAATATTTTTTTCTCCAAAATAGCACCAAATTTTTCTTTAAATTTTCTCCTCGTATGTATCAAAGGACGGTAAAGAATATGGTGCTCTTTCCATTTTCGGCGAACTCCCTGTATTTTCTAAAATTGCAAAAAGTTAACATTTCATTATTACAAAATTAAAGATACATATTTATGCCTTAGATAAAGTCTGTTCCAAAAACTCAGCTCTTAAAAAATATCGTTTACAATTTTTTGAAAAAACAAATGAGCGTTTTCGCGTTTTGTTTGCAATTTCTAAAAAACTTATTTTCTCAAAAATTGCTTCAAATGTTTTCTTCAATTTTGTTTCTGGAAAGGAGGAGGAACGCTTAAAGAAATAGCGTGGGTCTCATTTTCGTTGAACATTTAATTTTCGATGATTGCCAATAAGAAATAATGCGAGAAAGTATGTGATGTTGTAGCACCAATAGCTTACATTTCATCTTTTTGTAACTTTACTGATTGTTCTTTCTTGCCCTGATGATTGTACTGGACGTGTTCGCGAAACAGCAACTGGTGCTAAGATACCGTAATCCAGTGTTCCCGAATCCCGAAGGTGGCATTGCTCTAGCAGCTGAGCAGTTCAAACAAAAGATGCGAGTTTCTACGGAGAGGGTTCTAGCTACTGACTGCTGAGTTGGATCTATCGTGGTAGATGTTTCTAACCTTCTTCTCCCTCAAATCTATTGCCTACGTCTACTAGTTTTTATGAATTTTCTATTTTTTTTCATTTATTTTCGACTTAGGGTTTGTGTAAAATCGTTAGAGAGTGCCATTCATTTCATTTCTCTATATACAGTTCAGGTATTTACAATATAAATACCTAAATTGGATAACGTATTTATAGGATTACAGGAAATTGGAAACAATAGCCAATATTGTATATTTCTTGTGATTTGTTGTTTTTCATTTTAGTTTAGAAATATGTTGTACATACGTAGTTTTCTTTCTTTGCATTTAAAAAATCATTCACAAATAGAGGATATTTCATTCAAGTGTAAGTAATTTTTTTAGGTCATCATGTCATTTAATAGAGATAAGCATGTATGTGATTTTTGGCAACTTTTAAGTCATTCCCATTGTAGACTCGTTAGCACAGCCTTGTCGACTCATTGCGTCTGGAAAGTGAACGCGTTGAGTCACTGCGTCTGCGATTGGAGAGCCTCGGGAGATGAGAAGGCGTAGCCATCGCGTTCCGTTCGTCCGCTGTTTCCAAACAAGTAAACATAAGTTTCCATTCAGAAGTAACGCAAGTAGAAGTTCTCGTATCAGTCCAGAGAAAACGTCACAGGTGAAAATGGCAAGAATCATCGGAAATGTGTTTGTGAAATCAGCGAGAAGATGTTTGTAATAGGTGATGTCATGGTTTGTTTCCATAAACCTTTAAGTGCAGTTTTCAACGTTGGCAATGCTCTGAAACGACGTGCAATTGTTTCTTGAAAACAGAAGTGGCTCAATTAGAATAGAATAAGCAGACCACGGTAAGCGAAGGAATCGATCGTCACAGGAGGAGGAGAATTCTAGCGGCCGGCTGCTCTGATCGGTAGTTTTCGGTGGTTTCTCCGATCAACACCAGGCGAATGCCGGAGCAGTACCCTAACAAACGGGCCACGGTCTCCGCGCAATCGTTCGTTCCTCTTCCTTGTCCTATCCTTTCCTCTTACACACGCACTTGCACTAACAAGTACTACACGACCCCACATTCCGGGAGACCGGTCGGGAGCTTAGAACTTGTCCCGGCTGGGGCGGTGCATCACTGATGGGTGATACCTGGTCGGGGAAACCCCGCTATTCGACGGTGGGTCGGCGCCGGATCTCGCCATCCAGCGGGGGAAGACCACCGCCACCTCCCGATGAATAAACATGCACTGCACTTACGGGACGAATGCCCTCTGTAGTTGACGTGGCCGGCATCACTAAAAGCGAAGCAATCCCAGGAGGAGGGAAGCAGCGCGGGCTGGAGACGGAGTCGGGCGAAGGGCGGAGGGATGCAGGCGCTGCAGGCCCGCGGCGCGTGCGTGGCGCCGCGCCTTCGGAGACGCACGTGCGCATGCGCGGGCGGCGGCGGCGGTGGCGGCGGCGGCGGCGGTGGCGGCGCGGCTGCAGTAGCACTAGCATCGAGCGCCGCGCTCACTTCGCTTCGCCGCCGCTCCGCCGCCGCTCCGCTCCCGTCCACACTGCAAAGGCACAAGCTCAAATCCCACTGCAGTTAAAAGATGACGTTTTAGAAATGTGAAGGCTGATTCTGAGACCTTCTGATGGGCAAACAATAAATAAAATATTATTATTATTATTATTATTATTATTATTATTATTATTATTATTATTATTATTATTATTAAGCGAGTATTTACAGTTCTAATGACCGTTTCTCGCACTCTACACGCCAATGTTCTTTATTCCGCGAAGCATCTTCCTCTATTCTTCTCTTCATTGTCGAGTCGACTACGGACTTCCAAGATTTCCTAGGCCTTCCTCGTTTTCTTCTTTCGAAAGGGATCCACTCAAAGACAATTTTTTGTATTCTGTCAGCTTGCATTCTCATTAGATGGCCATACCATAGGAGTTGTTTGGATTCTACGTTTTCGATCACTTGTCTCTCTATCTTCATTATCTGTCTAATCTCTTCGTTTGGTATTCTATCAAACTGACAACATCGTCTCCAAAAATTCATTTCCATAGCATTTAACCGAGAGTTTATTGCATCTTTTTTAACCCAAATTTCAGATCCGTATCTCACACAACTCTTCACCATTCTCTTGTATATTTATCTCTGTTGGCTTTCTAATATTCGTGTCCCATAAAATATTATGGACTCTGCTAGTAATTGCCCTTCCTTTGTTTTTTCCTTTTTTTATAATATCATCAGATCCATCTGAACTAAGAGTCACTCCAAGATATTTAAATTCTTTTACTACTCGAAGTATACCTATTTCTGTTTCTAGATCATTCCCAGATATGGGAATAAATAAATTTAAAAAAACAAGAACAAAACATTGTGGCCACTATTTTTCCTTCGTCAATTGGATTAGTTGTTGCCAGTATCGCTGCTGTCGTTGTCAACACTGTCCTGAAATTTCTGCCCTTCTTCATTACCAACATTGTCGGAGTTTTTGTCGCCACCAATATCATTATTGTTTAGTCTTCGTCGACATTGTCGCCGTTGCAGCCCTTTTTATTTCTCGACACAATTGTAGCTTGGGTTACTTTGGGCATCGCCTACATTAAACTACTTTGTTTCGTCATCATCGATGTGTGCATTTTTCGAAAATATTTCGGATTCTTTAATTGGTTTAATATTTTATTTTGCTTTTAAAGTTTCACCGCGTATGTCTGTTAACGTAATTTTCAGCTGTATTGATTTTTCGATAATAGCTTCATTTTACGTTGAACAATCAATTGGAATACCTTTCTATTTTAATATTTGGTATTGGGTGCAACCGTTGGAACCACACCATAATTTGATGCAAATGACTCATAATGTTTCCGACCAATTAAAGAGAACTCATTGAGTCCCGAGGCGTCTTTGAAATACAAACAACATCCATAAAGTATACGACTAATTTTAGTCATCTCCTTAATGCTTAAGAATTTCCCTACGTTCTGGATAGCCATTGTGGAAAACTGGATTTTATTGGTATGGAGAAGTGAGGAAAAATCAGGGAATGTTTAGAAGAATCATTAGAAGACAGGAATATTTTTGAGGCAATTATAAAACTAGGTATCGTCCTTTAAATAACTTTGATAGGCACGTTGCTATTTTTGCATTATGTTTGTTCTGTAAGCAAATATTATTATTTTTTCTATTTCACGGTGAAATCAAGGAACTGACAAATACAGTAAGTAGCGATGTTAAATTTTTGAATACCTTGGCCTGTGCGCTTGGCATGCAAATAGTACGTCTCCACACGCTGCAGACCTGCACTCTCCAACAATGAGTGATAATTCGGCGTCTTCAGGCCGACATGCAAACGACACTGCTGATCTCCGGCTGGAACGACACGTGAGGAGTCTCTTAGAAGAACAAAGCTATTGGAGAAATAGCAATTCACTGGCTGTTCATTGAATATAATTGTAAATGATTTTGAGTATCAATGGATGGGGGATCTGTACAAACTTGCAACTGAGCCAGAAACTGTCCCTCACAGACGTGTGTTGACGGTGCAATAACGGCTTTGGGAACTCAACGAAACGATGTATGTGTTTATTCATTGCGGGATTTATGGAGTAAATAAGACTCCAGGGGTACATTTTGACGATTAAAAAAAATGCCGTTATTTGTTAGAATTTTGTGTGAACCAATCAAAAGATTCTGGTATTATCGATTGTTGTTTACATTTCATTTTCCGTTTATCTCGTCTATCAACCCCGTTCAGTTCAGTTTTACTGCCCACCATCCTTTCTCAGGAGCATTCGCAACACTCGACGAAGTTTTTTCAATTCAAGCCTTATGTTCCAATTTATTTCTAATATTAAATTTTATTTTGCAATGCACTTTATTTACTCTGAGAGAATGTTTTACCAATTTTTAATAATGCAAAGACGAACCACAACAAAACGATGTAACAATGGACGAGGCCAACTATCGGAGAGCCCGCTCACTGTGTCGCGTCTTTCCGCGTTAGTTCTGCGATCGGCCGTGTGGCTGCGCGCATGCTGCATCGAGTGCGCTTTTTTCGGTCGCAAAGGGCGCGTGCCCAACCCACTGTCAGCGCAGGGGATGTCGTAATGCGGACAATTGCGCAGAAAAATCTCGGCTGTGCGGAAGAAAATTAATTTTAAATATTCAACTAAATTCATTGTTTATTGGGATCATTTTTTCTTATGGTGTGAAGTGTTTCCTAATAACTAGAAAAAAAAAGATTCTTAATGAACAATAATATTTAGTAATAAATCGTGTGATTTATGAAATGGATCCCGGCTGTAGCATACCGTCTACTCCAAGAATAGGCACGGAGCTCAACTAAAGTAGTTATAATTTAGTGTCGTACGTCTCAGCCACCCCAAAAGATGCGAGTAGAAATGACTATGGTGGTAATATTGAGAACGGTTTAGTGGTGTTTTCTTTTTTCGTCTACTCAGCCCCATTGGGCAAAAATGAGCTGTTTTTTTATCCCCAGAGGGAGCATTTTCCCAGTTGGGATGCCTGTGGAGTCAGTGTGGATTGTCGTGGGGGGCGTTGCGGTGGAGGCGCTCCGCGAGGAGAAGCGCTCCAAAGTGTGCCAGTTGGGGGTTGGCCGCACCAACCCACCTGCAAGTGCGGAGGGCGCCAATTGGGGGGCGGGCGTTAGCGCAAGCGAAGGAACCGTCAGCATCGTGGTGATAGCTATGGCGGACGTGCCAAAACAAGGGATGGAGAAATGTTCAAATCAAAAGGACACAATTATTTACTATTATTATTATTATTATTATTATTATTATTATTATTATTATTATTATTATTATTACGATAAAATTACACAGTCATGAAAGCTAACACTCTGAAGTGGAATATTAAAATTATTATTTATTTTTCTGTATATAGATCTCTCTCTCTCTCTCTCTCTCTCTCTCTCTCTCTCTATATATATATATATATATATATATATATATATATATATATATATATAACAGTTATCCTAAACAAAAATTCTGTCTTGAAAATAAAAGACCAAAAACAGTCTGATAAGTAGAAGTGGAATAGAATGCAAAAAATATATTTTAATGCAGTATAATTCTGTTTACTGATACTTTTACGGAAATTTCAATTTTGTTCTGAAATAATCTTATTTTCCTATTTGCAGAATAGCATCCAAATTTTTGAAAACTGCAACAGAATAACTTTATTTTCGTTGCGTGCATATATCATGTTCGTGTAAATTTTCGGTGTATTCTGCGAAAAGTAAAATAGTGAATAAAAGTAAACCTATATTAGAACACGATTTGACAATAATTCGCATTGGAAACGAACGATTCAGTGAAGTGGGTGACGGAAATAAGCTGATTGAGAACATTTTCGTAAAGTTCTAAATATTAAAGTCTAATTTTGTTAAATGTTAAAATTGCATAATTTACTATTTAAAGCAAGTTGTTAATGGTGCCGGTTGGCATTTATTTATTCATTCTCTCCTAAACTATAAACGGTCTCGTATTAGCGTGTTGCAGCGCTTTGCAGGCCGTTCCCAGTGCGTTGGGATGCGAGGCCTGCACTTGTGCCACGCGTCGTGTGCGGGGGCCTGGCCGCCGAGGGGCGTTTTTCAGCCGGGGCGCGGGGCGGGCGCTCGCCAGCTGGCGGGAGATGACGGGCGATATGGCGGGGCGGGGCGGGGGCGGTGGGGGCGCGGAAACGGCGGCGCGAAGTGCGCTCTCGCGGCGCGGCGCGGCGGTCGCCAGCAGCCACCGAGATTCGGCGGCGGCGCGTGCGTGGCGTGGCGCCGGGCGGGGGCGGAGGGGGCGGGGCGGTGGGGGCCGGGGCGCGCGCGGTCTGCGGCCGCCCCCAGCGCGCTCCCGGATCAATGATCCGACCTGATAAACCAAGCGGAGCCGCCGCGCGGCGCGGGTGCTCGCGCAGGGCGCCAACGCCCCCTCCCCTCCCCTCCCCTCCCCGACGCGCCCCCGGTGCTAAACAGCCCCCCGCCAGCGGCGGCGCCTCAATTATTCCGCGGTGGCGGAGAGGCAACGCCGCCCCCGCAGCCCCACGTTGGGCGCCACCCGGGCGCCGCCCCCGCCCGGTCAGCGCCGCCGCCGCTTCGCACGGCGCGACGCCTGCTGCTGTGCCTCCGCCGCCGCCGGAGGGAGAGAGAGAGCGCGGCGGGTGGGGCGCGCGGGCGGAAGAGTGGTGGAACTCGATCTGACAACAGCGCAGCGCAGCGCAGCCGAGCCGCGTCGAGCCGCGCCGCGCCGCTAGCTCGCGCGCGGGGCCCAGCGGGCGTCCACCGAGTGGAGGAGGTCTGTGAAAACGACCACCGAGCAAGCAAACACTCGCGCACCGCGGCGGCGGCGGCACGCGAGGGGCGGGGCGGGGGCGTCTGGCGGCGGCGGCGCTCGCGCAGCACCGCGCACGCTCGCGCGCGCTCGGCGGCGGCGGCGGCGGCGGCACGTGCGGCGCGTCGGCGGAGAGGGCGGCGGCGGCGGCGCCGCTCGCCAGTGGCTGCGCGTCCCCGGTCGGCGCCGCGTGCGCCGTCGAGCTCTCTCGTCGCTCGGGCGGTCAGGCAGTCGCCCGCTGGGCTGTGTGTGCGCGGGCGGGCCATGGTGCAGTGCGCGCGTGTGCGTGTGCGGTGAGGTGCGGTGCGAGTGGAGACGGAGGCCCCCGCGCTGCCACACGCGCCTGGGATGATGGTACGTACTGCGGCCCGCGCTGGCGCATGTGTGTCGCTCCCGCGTGCTTCCTCCCGTGCAAGGAGAGAGAGAGACGCGCCTGCACGCGTGCCGTCGGGAACACGACGTGCTGCAATTGACGACGCAAGTCCTCGTGGACGCTCGTTTCGTGGAAGCGAACGTCGTCGTGCGTGGTTACATCCCGTTGAAGGTTGCGCTGACGTCTATTACACTGTCGGGCACTGCTGTCCTCGCGTATGTATCTGTAGCAGAAGGCAACCACGATCAACGACACAGTTCGTCTACCCGCCTGATGTACTCGCGTGCGCAAGTGATGTGGAAGGTAGTCTTTTTAAAGCGTGCGCCTTGCAGTGAGCTAGGAGCTCCGAATGCCTGGAATATTCGTGTACCTACCTGCCACCGATACGAACCTCCCTCTGGTGAAATGACGTGACAATGTAATTCGAGTATGTGCGAGTGCTCACACGTGCAGAGGGTGCCTCCGAAGACGCCTGCGGCGGACTGAGGGACGTACTCGCGCACGCGAATGTCGCAGAAGCCAAAGTGCTCGTGTAAGGTTACTACTCACTTGCACGGATGCGAATCTGCTGTTGATAGCTTGCGTCTCGGTTATCGCCTATTAGACTCCACTCCCCCGGAGGTACCCGCGTACCCTCGTTCTGCGGAGTGAACCTCGTGTTATGGCCTGTTCTGCGTCCCAGTGGGGTGCGTTACCCGCGAATCCACCGGTATCTGAAGCGAGCCGCAGTCAGCTGGGAGACTGCCTAGCGAGTGGCATTTAAAGCTCCGATTCGGCGTTTCCGCGACATAGAATAGAACAACGCATCCGGTGAAATCCAGAGACTATCTCCGCCGTCCAGTTGAATTTCGCGCCTGATTCTACAGCCCCGATTGTGTGAAGTACTTGCGTACCCGCCTACACTCTGCAGTCGGCTACAAGTGCTTGTAACCGAGGGTTGATTAAAGTTCTGATTACTTGTTCTCACGTGTAGAAGTGAACGCCTCAGCCCGAAATACAGTCGTCTCCGGTTAAAGTGAACTCGGATATAGTGATCACACTGTTATAGTGAACTTTAGTCGCTGGTCCCGTTTCATTTACATTAAAAGAAGCATAAGAACATTCGGCTGAAGTGAACCTGAACCCCCGCTATAGTGAACGTACGAAATACAACATCCTGGAAGTTCATTGGATTTTGGATGTTCTTAGGCGAGTAGAAGGGCCTTTGGGGAATGGGACGGTGTTCCAACAGTGCAAGAGGCAATGAAAGGTGTGAAGACTGCATTACGAAACTTAGAAATAGAGGATAATGCAGAATCAAGTGTGAAGAGAGCACGAACTTTGGAGAGAAATGTAGAGGAATTACAAATGAATAATACTTATTTTTCTCTAAAAAACAATTGAAATAATTGTTTTTTAGGGACAAGTAATGATACTGAAATTTTCAGTTCCTGCCGTTAATGAATTCTGCTGTATCTGTATAATAATAAAATGTATCATTGTCGAGAAATTCCATTTAATTGTGACATCATTGTATATAGTGAACCAAACATGTGAGTTGACTATAAGCGGAGTCGACTGTACAATTGCATGGTGCGTGGACACGAAATTTCCCGTAGGTCGTCGGGCGTTCGGACGGCGGAGGCGCCGGGCGCTGGGCGCGAGCGCGAGGGGCGATGTGGGCGGGCGGGCGAGGCGTGGGCGGCGCTGCTCATCGCGTGCGGCGCCGCCGGAGCACGTGCCGCCCGCCCCGCCCCCTCTCGCGCTTTCGATCGCCGCCGCCGCCGCCGCATTCCGCGCTCCTCTGCCGCCGCGTGGGGCTTCCGCCCTCGCAGCGCAGGGCGACTCGCTTCCTCTCTTCGCTCTGTTCCAGAAAATCGCACTATTTCGGACGGAAAATTTCTTCTTCAGTGCAGTCCGTTCGTGTAAATGGAATTTGAAATGTCGTGCAGTATGAATGTGTGGTGTATATATATATATATATATATATATATATATATATATATATATATATATATATATATATATATATATATATATATATATATATATATATTGGCGTTATTGTGTCGGTAGTCGGACTTCGCCGGCCAGCTACCGGTGTCCCTCATGCCTGGACCTTGTTAAGTTCCCATGCTTGGCGATAAGAGCGACATGAGACGAACATGATGTATTCTCTTCACCCTAACTAGCAAGATCCCCCGGCCTCAGCTCTTTTTTGTCACACACGGACAGAAACTGGGACGATTTTAAAGGAAAGCTGCAACTCCATTTTTGCCTCGACCGGGAATCGAAGCACAGCACGGGAAGCTAGTTTCCTACCCATGAACCTTCCCAGAAGATTTTATAAATATTTCATTGGAATAGATAGTAAAGTTCTGAGAAAACCGATGGACTAAATAGGAATACTAATTTGGAATGTGATGTGTGTGTGCAATTGGATTTTGGGAGGACCTTCGTGCGTGGTGTGTGTGGCAGAAAGGGCGCGTGCTGGGGCGTGTGTCGGCCGGGCGGAGGGCGTGGGCGGCGTGCGCGCTGCACCGCCTGCGCCCGAGGCGTTTTGGCCGCGCGCCGCGTGCGCCCGGGGGGCCACTGCGACGCCCAACGCGGTGCGCTCAGCCCTTCATGAACGGCCGCTTGTGCTTTTACTTTGTTAGACACTGTTTTATTTTGGAATGGGAAATTATTAACAATTTTCATACATCGGGAAATTAAACATTCTTCAAAGTGGCCTAACCAAAGAAGAGCAAACATGTTAGTCGGGTTCTTGTCGATAAATGTGTTGTATTGTTTTTTTTTCCACTATCTAATAATTTATTTAAGATTTTGTCAATTTTTCTGTCAACTGTTTTAAGTTATAACTCCATTAACTGTTAAAAACTTAATTAAAATATAATACAATTACAATGTGTGATAATAATGTTAATTAAAAACACTTCCTAATTAAATTACTCCGCGCGGTAATGTTAGAGATTACTAAATCATTTTCTTGAAACGTCCCTGTTTTAATTTTGTCGAGGTTTTACGACAGTAATGTTTGTTGTCAGCATCGCATCCCTGCCCGTTCAATTCCCCCATTGCCCACTGCGAGTGACTGACTCAGGCGGTGCCCGCCGTTAGATTTGACCTGTGCAGCGTTTTGCTCCATCTAATATGCTTCGTGAAATCTGGCAACAGTGGCAGGCTTGGAGTGCCACCTACAAAATTCCCAGGATTTTCACCCAAGCCGGGAGTGGAGAAATGGATCAAAGTCCATGTGACAGGAAAAAATATTCGTTGCAGAGATAATGCAGAAAATTGCATTTTCTTCCTTGTAGTAGTCACAGTATATGTGATTTAAAACAAAATATTTTGTGAGTAAAAATTGCAGAGGTTTGCCCGTCTTCTGTTAAAAATGTTTGTGACCAAAATATGTCTAATCCGAGTTACCTCCTCGATACTAGTATATACGAATGCTTTTATAAATTTATTAATTTTATTTAGAAGTTGTGCGACTAGGTTCTTTGCAGTATGATCTTCAGAAATCTTAGGTTTCAATCTGTTCTGCTGTATAATATTCTCTGGTATTGATATTGTAAGGGATTTGTTTTTTAGTCTAGTAAATATTCTCATATTGAACATTTCTCCGAATATTGAAGAAGTGACACTGTTTCAACGTAAACTTTAGTAAAATAACTTGTGGTTTATCATTTTTAGGCGAATTACGAAATAGTAATTAAATGTAACAATAAAAATCTATTAAGACACGCTTTTAGTTTCGAATTTGAAGGACGAAAAAAAATTGGCGAAAGATTCAGCAAGATGCATTTCGTAAGTACTCCTCAATGAAGCATTTTGTTTTACTGTATGTCGTAATTTTTCGATTTATTGCTGAACGCGCCTAGCTTTACATCTCGAAAATAGTTACCAAAGATATACAGAAACAATTATTGGAAAAATGTCGATTGATAACATACAAGTAATAATGCACAGAAAAGTCTATAGAATTAATGTGCCTAACCGATGGACATTTTAATACAATTTTCTTTAGGCTTCAGCTTTGCATAAATTAGAGTAAAAACTGAATTTGCAATCTTAGCTATTTTTATTATGAATATTTTTGAAGGTGCTAATTTTTTATAAAAATTCATAACATAGTAAACATAAAACCATAAACCTATGTAAGATATTGGAAGAATTAATAAAGAAAATATCAATATAACTGATTTGCATGTAGGGAGAATGTCAAACATGGCCGATACGTATACAGTTAAATGATTACGCAGAGTTTTCAAGTATATTTTTGTGCGACCAACTTCATAAAATAGCATTTCATCCCTGACGATGGAGTCTGCGAAACCTTCACGATTGTTTTCTTCCGCAGAACTCGCGTTCTCTTCGAAACTGAGATGAGCCGTCTCTACCTTTGAGTGGCTATCAGTGTTCACTACAAGTGGCATATCATAGGCTCTCATCTTCTCGAAATGAGAGCCGATTATATTTCCGAAGGAGTCTCACAGAGATATATCGTGCCAGTTGCTTTAGTATTCTTGCTCTCGATGGATCATGAACCATGCAAGTATCTCTGATGAACAAGATACCAATATTTCTTCACAGTGTGTGAATTCGAAACGTGTTGTGAAATATCATTTATTCAATTTGATGACCGATGTGGTTGTTTTCGTGATGAAGTCGGTGCATCAAAATACTTTCTTTGTGGAAATATCAAGAATTTCGACTTGTTGAATGATCCCGCGAATGATGTTTTACATTGTAGTGACTGATGATGGTGACATTGAACCAAATATTGAGTCTCGCCACGTAAAATAAGGCATTCATTCAATTCAATTCAAATAATTAAGAAATAAGTCGTGTTACTTAAAGTTGTACGTTCTTGTGCTTCTGCAATGACATGGTTTGAGAGAGAAAATGCGCTCTGACATTGTATTTGTTTTGGATAAGTAATAATAAGTTTTTGATTGAAATTACTTCTTCCGGTGTGTTTAAAATGGTAACTCGATATTAAAAATCGTTACAAGATGAGAACTGCTCTTATTAAATATATTAGGTTCATCTTATTGAACAAAAATCAGTAACCATTACGAGTTTAGAACAGCATTATAGTTTATTATTAATATTTCCACTCATATTCATTTTGTGGATATTTTATTGTATAATAGTCTTTAGGAATTATCTTTGAAGGTAAGGAATGCGCAAAGTTTACCTTCAGTACGAAAGTACAGAAATTTGACAAAAATATCCCAGGGTCTCGTACTGCGTACTTGTATGGATACGTCAGAAAAAGTCATTGCACCAGTTAAGGGTTAAATATGTTCTACTGACGTGCTATATTGTAATTTCTTTCACACGTTTGTGAAATTGGCTTAGTTCGGGGGTACCAACCCTCTGCCACCAAACACGTAGCACTCTACGTCGAACACTGACAACGCGAAAGAAACTGTGAGGGAGCATTAAATTTTAGAATCTGCTGCAGCCAGAAAAGGCCACTGACATTCAACACGGATATTTGGTAGGGCTGCCTTGCGCATCAGATCAAACTCTCGCTTTGACGACGCGAGTCAAGCCCGAAGTGAACAAATTGCCACCAAATAACAGTTCTCGTATAATGTTATCGACTTTTCGTTTCGATGTTTATGTATCTCGTGTCGAACGGGTTGAGAGCGAGCTGTGTAATATGATTTTAAATTGCGTTAATCGAGTTATGAAAAAGTCTCTGTAATATTTTATTAGCAGATCGATGGATGCAGTATCGTGATTACACGTCTGTCAAATGACGAAAAATGCGCGTTGCAGTCCACCCGTGGACGAATATAATTTTGAAATCGTCGCGAAAATAATTTATTGGTTAAGACCACTGTATGACGTACAGTCGATGATGTCTTGCAGAAAGTGTTCGTTATATTAATCGACTTTCGCTCAATAATGTTTTTATTATTACTTTTTTTATAAGAAAAGTGGATGAAAATAGCCATTGGATGTAAAAGTTTCTCAAGTGATAAGCGACCATTTATTGTAAAAAATAAAACAAATAAGATTTCTTGTGTTAATTTATCATACAAAATACCACTTTTTCGCGGAATCAAGTTTCCTACCTAATTTTCTCTATTGGTTTAATGGAATTTTGTCTCAAAAACATTTCTCGATTAAACTATTAATGTTGAAGAAATGTGTGATAAATTTCATATTGATGTGGTCCAGTTACTGATTCTTGGGGCGATGTTGTGGTGAGTAGATCTGACAACAGAACATCGACATGACGTACTCTCCGACTTAGTTCTTATCTGCCGGCGTATTTTGATACGAATAAATAATTTGTGACACTTCATTGTACTAAAACAAATCCATCCGGTGACGTAAGTTTGGCATGTGTGCTTACAAGTTGATAACGAGAAAATTAAATGCGCTTTTTTCTGAATATAGAAATCCCAGTGGGTAACATCGATTGAAACTTTTCAACTCTCTATAAGGAGTAAGGAGAAGATAGCAAATCACTAGAGGAAAATATGAAATACTCCTATGTTATCTTCGATTTCTCATTCGGGTGTTCTGAGTTTGTGTGGGTTGCCTCAAATTTCTTTTACTACTTCTCAACAAATTATGTTATTTACATTGTAAATCTTGTCTTGAACTTCAAGTACTATTTTGCTGTCATGATGTTTATGATGGCCAGAGAGAATTGAAGAATCGTGCCGTTCAAGCGAAAACTGTACCTTTAAATGAATGAATTATGTAGAAAATTGAAATGTCCAATTTAGATTCCAAACAAACTTTTGTTTCACTTTTACCTTCACAAAGTCATTCTTCTCACATCGGAAATTCGAATACATTCGAAAAGAAAATAATTCTTTCCACCTTCGAAAAGAAACTAATCTTTAATAATCAAGTACTCCAGAAATACTTTCGTTTTCTTTATTCCGTATACGTTATAAATATAAAATATTCAGCAGAAACACAAAACAAAAATTAAATACAATAATATGAAGGCAAGGAACACGCGCGCGCCCCCCCCCCCACACACACAATATAACTCAACTTTCTCACCAATACATAATACATGTACATTTTGATGATCATAAGGACGGTTTAATAAATTTAACACAATTCCTAATTATTCGTGACTAAAAGAATCCATGAAGGACTGCGAGTCTACAGGTTTCTTCCTATGTCATTACAAATATGTCATCGTATTTGCTTGTTGTTCTAATGAAACAGATTGCAAATAAAAATATATTTTAAAAAATCCTCTTCTGATAATATCAGAAACTCAGTCCTCGCATTAGTAGAGGCGTTTTGGATCATGGTTCCACCGCCCCAGAGCGTCGCTGAGACGTCCAAAGGCAAAGCCCAAACCGTTTTGCTTCAAGCGTCCTCTACTTGGTAGGATAGCCTTCCAATTGACGTCAATATTGTCCTCTCGTCCTCCTTTGTATTTTAAATGTCCTCCATTCAATAAATTTTTGTAACATTTGTTGTCATTTATTTTATCACATAATTAACATTTACTACGTTGTATCGTTTAGTGTTCATTTTATAACAGAAAACATGAAAATCTTTTTATCTGAACATTGACACACGCACGCCATAATAGTGTCTCTGTCTACCGACTAAAAAAAAGACGCTCAGACCTTTTTCATCTGCATTTTGTGAAAGAACCTTTTCACTTGAATCGCAAATAGAGAGAAGAAGGAAATAGAGTTGATGTTACTCTAAATTAAATTTGGCTAAAAATAAATGTGTTGATGAGATTTTTTTATTTATTTGCTCATCGAGTGTCTTCCCTTTTACATGACCATTGTTGGCAACCCTGCTTCCCCATGTCGAACGTACGGTGTTTCCTAGAAAACGCTCCCCTCTTGGCTGCGTTGCTCCGTGCATTAGCGTCGCGTGGTTGGCAGCGGTGAAGGCCCGCCTCGTCTTGCCTTATCGCTTTCGGTGCCGATAACCCTATCGATATTTGCGTGCGACATCCTCGGCCCGCGCGGGCGAGCGCCAACACCAAGCCGGGCATTTTGGCGCAGTGCGAGGGGCAGTTTTTCACAGCCGGAATTTGTGTGTGAGAAGGGATTATTTGACGATATGTATCCTTTGATTAAGGAAGGAAAAAACGGTTGATATAATAGCAAGTCGTGGTACTAGACACAAGAGGGCAAAATTAAAATTGAAATGATCGACTAGGATTGTGGCATGTGCCCCCCACCTTCTCAAGAAAGGGTAATAATAATACTTTTTTTTACAAAACTAATATTTTTTAAAGGGTTAGATGAAAAATATTTACATAAGCATAAATAAAAATTTACTAAAATGTTTGTACCCTCTAGAAAAAATCTGGCGCGGGACAAGGAATTATCATTTATCTTGTTAGTGTCCACCAGAATGTTTTTTCATTAAGTGGGAAGTTATTGCAACAGTACTGGATGTTACAGGTAAAGCACGAGTCTAGCTAATCCCCTGTTTAGCCGTTTAATATGCATATTATCCACAATTAGTCGCTAACATTCGAGTTAGAAATATTTTCGACGCGTTCTTGGGACTAACGCGGGGTGAAGTTAACATTAGTTAACCCGATCTGGCTACTACGGTAGGTGAAGTACGGTGACGAGGAATAGCAGATATGTTTATTTTCGTTTGTTTGAAATGAATTATTTCCTTTCTGTGGTTTTCAGAAGCGAGAACAGTACGCAATCGCATTTTTTTCATAATTTAATTGTATTACCTAAATTCACTCTCATGTTTGTTGTGATTTTTATATTCTTTCTAATAATTTTAAGAACTCAGTAAAAAATATTTCTTTAATACGCACTTCGGTCTTTCTGACAGGATTTATTATAGTGATGAGGCGGCAGATTGCTGAGTGAGCAATTGATAGAAGCAGACATCTCACATAATGGTTCTTGCGTAAGAAGTGTTTATTTCTTGCTGCTAGAGACTTCAAGTTATTGGCTTCACGAAGACCTTCTCTTCGTAACCCACCAGTGAAAAAAGCGAGAATGTGAGAATCGCAATTCAAATATCCATGTATAATATCCGACCTCTGGCGTCGTCAAGTGCTGCAAAAGCTGGAATTGATTTGCATCTGTTGCCTCTTGTGTTCGATTCTTCGTCAAATAGATTTTACATTGCTAATGAGTGTTGAACAGCATACGTAGATTGTGTGCTGAGACCAATTCGAGCTTGGAATTACGTTCCTCCTTTGACCAGATACAGTTTTACAGGGTTGACAAAGGAAACAAAGCATCCCCAATAATTTTTCGAACTTTTGCAACCCTTCTTAGCATTCTACTCTCGAGTTTTCCCGCAAGAGTATTAATGATTAAAGAATTAGGATCTTATTATAAGTGCAGGATACTTGTGTATCGCCTACCTTCATATTGTAAGAACGGTAACTGAGTATGAAGCCAATTTCGCGCTAGCACCCACCCACAGACAGTCGTGTAGTTGACACTTCTGACATCACAGTCTGTGCACTTCTGGCCTCCAAGCACAGAACACGATTCATCAGCTAGGCGAGGAGTGTACCATTGGTGGCTTCTTGTACATGTGTCTTATTGAAGTTCAAAGAGCGACCTTTTTGAAATGGTTGAAGTAGAACAGATACACTTGATTAATGAATATTTCATTTTTCAGTGATAATAAAAAAACCTATTTCGAGTTAAAATACGTACTTAGAGTCTCGTTTGTTGGAAATGCTAATTTCACGAACAGGTTATGATAGTGTGGAATTTTAAGATCTGAACGATGTCCTAGAAAATGACTGTTGTTTCAAAATAACAGGCCAGAAATACACGTTAAACATTTTTAATGCCCATGGTGCAGTCATAAATAGTGGTGTGGAAGAAATGTTATAAGGAAGTGTTATAGACCTCCCCCCGACGATAATCCACGAATCCGTGTTAGATTTGTCTGTGGTCGGGCGCAACTTCTTGACAGCCTGGGCGCAGGTGGCAGATTTGATTCCGCGGCGAGTGGCGGGACGGGACGGGGCGGGACGCGGCTGGGCAGGGCAGGGCGGAGCGGTACGGGGTGGGGTGGGATTCGGCTTGGCTGGGCCGGGCTGGGCCGGGCCGGGCTGGGCCGGGCTGGGCCGGGCTGGGCCGGGCTGGGCCGGGCTGGGCCGGGCTGGGCCGGGCTGGGCCGGGCTGGGCCGGGCTGGGCCGGGCTGGACCGGACCGGGCTCGGCCGGGCCGGGCTGGGCTAGGAATGTCTTCAGAGCGAGCGCATCAGCTATCGGACTGGACACGCCTCGTATCCGATTGGTCACCGAGCAGCAGATCGTCGCATTTTCCCGATGTGTCGCGGCCCCGAGCGGTTCCTGGATCGTGGACGCACAGGGGGAGGCGGTTTTGCCCTTTGGTTGCTGCGGGTTTTCCAATTAATGCAATTGCTCAGAACTTCGATTTCTGGATGCTGCAATTTTGCGCTAATTTCTGTCGAGTCACCGGCGAGGAAATAAAATTCCCCCCATTAAATATTGGAGTATTCGAAAAAACAAACATGTTGCTACTGAGTTTTGGTGAATCTCTTGTCAGTTGCATACTTAACAAGGTAGATAGATGCTCATGGCAATCGGCGCACAAATCTGCAATGTGACACACTTAAATTACTATCGTTGACACAGATCTTAGTTGTCCACGGGTTTCGGTTCTATTAGTCACACGAGCATCCTTAATGTCCCCCGAAGGAGCTAATTGGGTATGGCTATGGATGCGACATCCAGTTGAATCACAGCTATTTGGAGTAGGAGTCCAAATCGCTGACGAAGTTGTACCACTGCGTCAAGAAGGCGATGACGAATAGGAGTGCTTGAGAAACATGGAGAGCACTGACTGCTTTCAGTCAGTATTTCACCGAAGGAAGCCGAAGAGAATTATACAGTACACTGTGATTCATTTGGTAACAAATTGTGCAAGGCATTAATACAGCAGATTTGCACAAGCGAAACGCGAGTCTTCCTGATGTATCAACCACGCTACCGATATCCACTATGGAGGGTTCTCATCCCTTGTAAGCCACGAGCTACTTGACAGAACTGTGAAGTGGAACGCGGAGGCACCGTCACAGAAAGTTATTTCAAACTAAGGGTCATACAGTCGAAGAAAGCCAAGAACCACGCCTCCAACATCGAGTTGCCACTATCTTGCCAGGAATGCAGCACGAAAGAGAAGGGAAAACGAGGGAATAGATAAGAAAAGGAAACGAGAGAAAGGGAAGGAGAAAGAAAATAAGGAGTGTCGATATCTATCACACATCATGGGTAACACACGAAGAATGTCGGGAAGGAAAATAAGGAGAAAGGGAAGAACCGGAAAGAATGGAGTTAGGGGGGTGAGAGAGTGAAGCAGCGTATGTCAGGGAGAAGAATAACCAGACAAACGTGCACGAAGATGAGGAATCAGTAGGGCAAAATTGACGAGAAAGAGAAGCGCTCAGATAGAAGAGGAAGGGGAAGAGGAGGAGGACGAAGAAGTGGCGAGAGCGTAGGAAGCGGCGCCCGCGGCGGGGGGCGCATGCAGGTTGGCAGTTGGCGGCCCTGGAGGAAGCACCCGGCCCCGCCCAGCCCCGCCCCCCGGAGGAGATAAGCTGGGCGCGACGCCCCGGCCGCCGCCGCCGCCGCCGCCGCCGCCGCCGCCGCCGCCGCCGCCGCCTGCCCCGGTCCTTTGGGCGGCGGGCGTCGTCCCGCAGTGGGCCACGCGCTACTTGCTCCTTCAACAATGTACTCTGTTCCCTCGTACTGCACTCTTAGAATATCGATGAATGGAAAGCCAAAAGAGAGTTTGCGCACCCTCGAACGTTAAAGCACTATTGATCTTCTGCGCATGCGCAGTTTGAAGTTTCGCATCACTTTTGTGCATCTGCGCATGCGCAGAAGATCGCAGTCCGCTATGGCGGGCACAAACTCCCTAATCTCAACACTCGACGTCCGTTAACAACAATGAAATGAGTTGTAGCTAGCGGAAGGTGGCTTTAAAGCTAGCAGTTGTGCGAGACAAACGCTAGGAAAAAAGGAATTTATTTGACATAGGTTAAAGGTAATAAAATTGTTTAATGTAAGAATGAAACAATGATCCCAATAAATATGTTTGTTCTAACTACTACAAATTGCAGATATAATATAGAAAATTAGTGGGAATGCAAGGCAAACCGAAACTAATCCTTCTCTTAGAATTATTTTTCAACAACTCATTTAAAAAATTTTAAAACGTTGGTGGCCTTATTTAAATTTTCACAATTGAGGGGAAAATTACTTTGAGAAACAAATATCTGGCTTCAATATTGGAGATGTATGACTTGTTTGAAAAATATTTGAACTTTTGCTATTTAAAAAAAAATCAGATCTTTTCATTGAAACTGGAACTCTAGCACGTTTAATCATCCATTCCATTATTCCAGCAAAAATTTAAAGAAAAAAATGGCTGCCATTATCCAGAAAATTTTGAAAATATCATAGGAACTTCATGTAAAGTATATCCCAAAATTGAAATCCAGTAAACCCTCGTTAGCATGAACTCGCTTAACACGAAATTCGCCGTAACACGAACAAAACTTCGGTTCCGGCAAAGGATTACAGCAATATGGACATTTACAATAAACTCTCATTAACACGAATTCCAAGGGACAGAAATATTCGTAATATTACAGTAGTCCCTTCCCGGGACCTAAGTTTGTTCGTGCTATGGCAAAATTCGTGTTAAGCGAGTGCTAACGAGGATTTTCTGTGTAATACTCGGATAACACTAATTTTTATTGCAAGAACCGATTATTTCAGTCCTTTGAAATTACTATTAACGAGGATTTACTGTATATTAATGATTCCCGAAACCGCACAACTATATCATATTCCTGGCGTGTTTAGCAAGTTTCAGAGCAGATGGCTCAGTGCATCAACTGATGTCACTGCAGTGCATCTGACCGGGAGATCCTAGGTTCGATTCCCGACGGTGGCAAGATTTTCGACACTGGCTTTTCTGTTAGGTCGAATTCAGTCGCTGTCTGGAGGAGAATTCTAGCGGCCGGCTGCTCTGATCGGTAGTTTTCCGTGGTTTTTCCGATCAACACCCGGCGAATGCCGGAGCATTACCCTAAAAAACGGGCCATGAATATTTCCTTCCTCTTCCTATCCTCACGTCTTAGACACGCTAACACTTAAATGAATTACACTACCACTCATGCCAGGAGACTATATAATCAGGAGCTTAGAGCTTGTTCTGGCTGACGCGGTGCCTCGCTGTTGGGAGATACTTGATTGGGGGAAAAACCCTCATGGCGACTGTAAGTCGGTGCCGGATCTCGCAATTCAGCGGGGGAAGATCACTGCCACCTCCCGTGATGAAAACATACGCTACACTTACTACTCTACACTAATGACTTTAGCATGTGACGCGCCTGGAATCAATCAATTAATGAATCAGTGAACCAAGCTTCAACTCAAAAGTTTGTTTGGACTGAATTATGCTTGACACATATGATTTTCGAGTATAAAATTGCGTGTATCTCCTCGCCGCCTACGCCAATATTAACCATCTTTGGAACAGCACTGAGAGACCTTACTTCTTCTGGGTGTGCAGAGTTTTCTCTCAAAAGAATCTTAAACGAGGATTATAGGGTTGAAACTTCGATGACGTATTGTCCATCTTTGGAACAGCACTAACAATAAGTGACCTTACTTCTGACGTGTGTGCAGAGTTTCCGCTCAAAAGAATCTTGAACAAGGATTTTAGGGCTGAACATTCGATATCCTATTAACCATCTTTGGAACAGCACTAACAATACTTGGTCACTTGACCAACTCCTGACGTGTGTAAGAAGTTGTAGCTCAAAAGAATCTTAAACAAGGATTTACGGCCGAAAATTCGATATCGTATTATTGAGGTGAGTCCAATACTTTTCCTCCCTTCTGTGCAGTTGACTCCGAGTAGGAGCTTGCGGCCCACTGTGTCCACCTCCGCCCGCGCTGCCTCGCGGCCGCGTCGGGTACTGCGCGGTGCCTCTGGGGTCCCCCGTCTCGGCGCACACCCACACTGCACGCGGCTGAACGGCTGAACATTCCACTTGCTGGTTATGGACGAAATATGATGAATTAAGGGACGATTCCATGATCTTGTTTAAATAGTAACGTAGTTTATTATGTAATTAACATAATATGTAGTAAAATATGCTACATTATTACTTGTGGTAGGTCCCCTGATAGTATTCCATTATTTCATATATTCTAAATATATAGCAAAAAGTAATTTGGCGTTAAATTTTATATTTGAGGTATTATCTCCGTATATCTACTACTTTGGTCAGTCAAGCTCCTATTCCATTGTTGCTATCTTGATGGAGATGGAATCGGGAAATTTGCTGACAATTTTAATTTCATATTTGCGTAACAAATTTCTATCATTCCGTGAACGGAACAAATTGGAAATTGCGTATTAAAAACGATGTTATTGTTGATAAAGGTATTGTTTGTGAGTTCGTGTCGAACAGACGATTGTGATTGGATGTAAACAGGCACTGCGTTACCCAAGTGGAAAATGCCTTTACATTGCACGGAGCCTTCGAGATAGTGGGGGAATTCTGATGCTCGATGAACACCATTATGATTCTCAGAACTGTCATTATCACACGATTTTCTGGCATGCAAGGAATAAAGAATGTAGACATTTTATTGAAGGAACATAGCTCTCACAGTCCGCTTTCCGTTTCTTCGAAGTTTGATCTTCAATTCTCAACGTTGTTCACTTCAATTCATTCTTTTTTCACACGATATTCGGCCATTCGACCATCTGAATTAATGTATACGTTACTTACGTAATACAAGTAATATTAATTATATTTGACGGATATTTTTTTGTTTCCTCTCTGACGTGAGACGGAAGTCATGAAATTGGACGCCGTCTTTGGAATTCCCTAATTTCGGGCATGAAATTCTTTCGCCAATGCACTTGTGCAGTCTCACTTTCGCTGTTTAGAGCGCGTTGAAGGCGAGCGTCTCTCTCTCTTGTGTCACATCCGCTGATAAGCGCTTCCTGCAACCTGTGACATGCGGCCGGAGGAGAAGTCTTGGGGAATGGAGACACGTCCGACCACACAGTGGTGGAAACGGTCGGAAGAGGCGAATTATACAATTTTACTCCCAAGGATCTAAGTTACTAATTTCGAATATGGGCGCAAATTGAAAGAAACTATCCACACCTTCCATGAGAGAGGTTAGGTACCCAGCAACTCGGGAAGAAACCAAGAAACAATGGAACGGTTTCGATTTTGAATGAAAATTCAATGGATTGTGTCATCCGGCCTATTCTCATACTGCGCTTATTGACTGAATTCTCGTAGTCAGAGCGTCACTGCTTACGATGATGGTCACGTGAAACAAGAAGGCTCCAAGGAAAAGACTGCCCGCCGTAAATATTTATTTACATGTTGCCTAATGGAACTCAACTTTTTTATATTCTTGATTTGCAATAACTGTTGTACTGTATAAATATGCTGTACAATATTTGTGCGATATTCCTGTTTTTGTTAAAATATTTAATTTTTGTTGAGTTATGAGAATTTTATGTGTTCTTGAGCAGTATGGTGCGATTTGGAAAACCATTTTGTGTAATTGAGGGTGGTATAAAGTTCTCTTTACACGGTCAATCGCCGGTCGCGAACCAGTCGCCTTCCGGATGTCAGTCTGTTGCCGCACCACCGTTCCCACGCGCACCTCCTTTGAGGGCACAACGCGGCCGTCACAGAGCGCTCCCCTCTCGCGTATCCAGTTTATGTATTTACTCTTTGTCAATGAAGTACGATTACAGGTGGTTAGGTCTGCTTTATTAGCCTTCTGGCGGCATTTGTTTCACCAGGGCCATCTGTATATATTCTGGGTCAAAGCTTTTTATGGAAGCAGCAGATTGCGAGCCAAGCGCCATGCTTCTTGCATATACTGGCTTTATTAACTACAAATATTTGTTTTGGTTTTCAATGGAGGATGAGTAGAATTCGGAATCGTCCAGATGCGAACATTGACTGGTAAAAATCCCACTTTTCTGTTGCATTTTGAACCCGGGTTTCTCAGGTTAGAAACTTGTGTCGTAACCACTACGGCCACGGCCATACTCGTGTATCCCCCTGTTCTTCAAACGTATAAACTATATTCCTCTCAGTGGCGAATTCTGAACATTATTATAAGTATACCGCACTTAATGGAAGCTACCTCTACCGTTGTCTTTTATTTTGAGCTTTGCTGAGCTTATTTCGAACTCTTTAGAGCATTACCAAACGTATGAAATGTCTTACACACTTCGAATTGCTAGGTATCCCGGCGGTATACGCGGCGCATCGGAGAATTCGCTTCCTTGTGCGGCGCGGACCCCACACGTGCGTCGACAAGGAAAATGCTGCGCCGCGCCTCGTCGTGTCGTGTCGTGTGCATGGTGTTGAGGTGCAGAGCGGCTCTTGTCTAATCGGCGTCGCCTCAAGGATTTGTGTCGCTGCCCTGCATAACACGGCCACATGGGGTCGCGTCGACGCGAGGGAGGCGCTGCTAGTGATAGCGAAGTCAAGTAAAACATCGGTGCATCACCGAAAGGTTTTCGATGTCCATGAAAATATCGATGTTTTAAATATGATGAAATATTTCCAAGTAAAATGTTCTATGTCTAATATGATACATATTAGTTTAGTTGTGGTAGTAGTGGTCAGTATTAGTTTAAAGTTCATTCTGCCTGAAATTTGACTGTCTTAATTTTCTAATCAATGTTCTATGTACTCAAGATTCAAATTGCAGTTTAACGATATTACCACGTACAACGATCCACAAATAAAATAGATACTACAACTACTACTATTACTACTACTACTGCGACGACCACCACCACCACCACCACCACCACCACCACCACCACCACCACCACCACCACCACCACCACCACCACCACCACCACCACCACCACCACCACCACCACCACCACCGCCACTACCACCACCACCGTCACCACTACCACCACCACCGCCACCACTACCACCACCACCACCACTGCCACCACTACCACCACCACCGCCACCACTACCACCACCACCACCACCGCCACCACCGTCATTAGTCCCGAAAGTGTAGTGCATGTTTTTTCCTGGGGATGTGACGGTGGATGGCGAGATCTTCCCCCGGTGGATGGCGAGATCCGTCGCCGACCTACTATCGGCTATCGGGGTTTTCCCCAACCAGGTATCTCCCACCAATGTGTCAAGCTTAAGCTCCCGATCGGTCTTACGGCATGTGTGGTAGTGTAATGCATGTTAGTGTAAGGGGTGAGGACAGGACAAGGAAGAGGTAGGAAAGATCGCGTGCGGTCCGTGGCCCGTGTGTTAGGGTACTGCTTCGGCATTTGCCTAGTGTTGATCGGAGAAACCATGGAAAACCACCGATCAAAGCAAGCTGGTGGTGCATTCGCCTGGTGTTGATCGGAGAAACCACGGAAAACTACCGATCAGAGCAGCCGACCGTTAGAATTCTCCTCCAGACAGCGACAGAATTCAATCTAGCTGACAAGCTAGTGTCGAAAATCTTGGCACTGTCGGGACACGAACCTAGGATCTAACCTCCCGGTCAGAGATGATTCACTGAGCCGCCTCTCCCGTGGATCCGTTCCATTTGTTAGGAGAGGTTGCGCCGGAGCGCGTGCCGGGGCGGGCGCGGGGCGGCGTCTGCGCTGAGCCGGCTGGCCGTCGGCTGCGCTCGCTCTCCGGCAGACGGCCACCGCCGCCGCACAAAAACAAGCTATTTTAAAGTTAAGGGCATAATCTGCATCCGTAACTCAATTCGCTGCTCGTTATTCGGCGCGCGTGGCGCGGCGTGGCGTGGCGTGGCGTGGCGTGGCGTGGCGTGGCGTGGCGTGGCGCGGCGCGCATGCGCCGTGGGCGACTGGTGCGGGAGTGGGGGAAAGTGGCGGCACGCGCCCGGAAGATTTCGAGGGAGGTTCAAATGCAGACGAACCGAATCCCCGGACCGACGGCGCGAAGCAGGAAGCAGGGTTGTGGTGTTCGTGTATCTGGGTTTCTTTTTTACCACATGTCGTCCGAATGATTCCACTAGTTTTGTTACGTACTGAATGCTTAGTTTCGTCTTCACAGCTTCAAAGTCACAGGCTGCATCTTGGACCCCGGTGAATTAGCTGATAAGTCAAAAGAAAACTTAATTTTACAGGGGAACAAAATACAACTTTAAACTAATGCTATAAGTCATGGATTAATGATATTCAAACAAAACCTACGCAGAAATAAGTTTTGTTTGAATGTCACCTTCGTTTAATTATCATCAATCCCTCATTTGATTCATTTAAACTTTTTTCTCCTGTAAAATTAAGTTTTTATCATGTTTCAGCTTATTCAGCGGGATGAAAGATATAGAGGCCAATCCCACACGACGGACTGTAGGCATCGACTGGACATTTTCTTCTCAAAAACATTTCAAAATTTCCTTACGTGAGATATGTAAAAATTCGCCTTGATATTCTGTACGTAATATGCTTTATAAAGTAACTATAAACCAATACATTGGGCAATAGAGTCCAATTTGAGTTTGATTTTAAAAAAAATATTAATTTTTTTACGTACTTTAACGGCTCAGTCAAAAGTGCTCCCAGATATATTATTACGTCTCAACTTTAAAGAGAAAATAGTTTCTTCAGTCATTAAAGTTCGAGACGGCATTTGGAATCGGATAATTGTCATATGACACCGATTTGAATGGGCGTTCATATCATTGACAGGATTCAATAATATGGAGCTCAAGATGCTATAAACACAATGCTTTCTTTTATTAGGTTTTCTATGGTGAAAGGTGAAAAAATTCTTGATCCATACCTGTATACCAGTACCAGGAGGCAAAGAAGCATTTTACAACTACGTCTTCGTCTTGAGTTTGGGACGGTTCTCATTAAATCAATCGGTTTTCATTGTTGAATTCAGCCTCGACAGAAATCGATGGAGATAGCTTAAAATACTGTTCGAAATACAATCCATTCGATCGTTCCCCGCCATTCCGTTGATATCTCTCGGATATTTGTGAGCACGTGTGACAAATCTTTCAAATACCAATATTTCTTAATAAAAGAATTCATTTTTGTGGTTTGTTGGTAGGGCACAGCCTTTGCCTTTACACTCTCTTTCTCAGGTGGATGAAGCAAGCAGCGATCCGCCTACACTTTCTCCCCGACCCATCCGGTTTCTGAGGAAACATTGTTCAAGAGTAATCAGAGGAAATACTAACATTTTCGTTCCTGCTATCGCCTTATACCTTGTAGCGCTTGCGTACATCTATCTGTCTTCCACAGCAGTACATGGGGAATTCTCTGCGACGTATTTACGAAGTTCCGACGTACAAACATTTGATGTTAAATAATTGACCAACGCTCGGCTTGCACAATAAGTCAGTTTCTGTCCCCTACTTGCAACTCGTTGAGTGATGACAAGGTGTTGATTGATGACAAGAAGAAAGGAACGCAATTTCACAAAAAACAACCGCATTGGACAGTGTTCGATTGCGAGAAAGATGCGCCAAGGACGCAATTGAATATTAAGAAGTCATAACATGATGCATCAACTTATTATTACAAGTTATTCGCGACGCAAATCTTTTATCAAATTTGTATGAAAGAAGCAGGAACATAGTATTTGACATTATACAGTTCCACCTTAATTTTTTAATGTACCATGTAATGTTTCGTTTGACCAAATTTATAAATGGGATTTTATCTATAAAGTGATGTGTAACAAACGCACAAGAAATAAAGCGTAAAGAACACATCTACTGAGACGTAGGATATTGTGACTACCGATAACGCTTGGGAAGTTTAAATTGTCCGTAATTGAGTCTGTAGAATATTTGGTAACGTTTCCTACTATTGAATAAAGTATGGATTCGTAGATGGTATGGGAGAACATGTGTTGTCAATTATTGATTGTATGCCAGTGATCTATTTTTTTCGATACAATGTATTATTTTCGATCCGAGGACATTACCGTTTCAGAAGTATCGATACGGATACAAATTATTTTGCGATCAATAACTGACGAATCGTAATCTTTCTACCCTCGTGTCAAGTTAGATACCGCATGATGCAAAGAGAGAAAGTAAAAGGGAATTTTAAAAGAGGCCACAGAGAATATTCAGCTATGTACTATTTGTGACGTTCACGTACACGTGCCCATTAAGACATTCTTTTAAACATGGATTTCAATGACAATTGATTGTAGCATCTTGTAGGGATTCTAACTATTCATCATGAAATTGCTTCACTTGCCGAATCAACATATCAATTACGTCAGTATTGTAGACATGTGACTGATGTTTCCGAACTTTCTCCAACAAGCCGAAAATTCGTCCCCGTAAGAGAAGATGGTGTGGTGTTTGCGTGAGGTTCGTTCTCACAGATGGTGCGACCTGCTCTTCTGTGTTCCTCCTCCGCGAACGCATCGCCATAGACTAAGCTCCTCTCGCCCTCGCCTTCTTCCTGCGCGCTGCTCTCGCGGGAAGGTGCCCGAGCGCAGCGAGGCCGCGTTTCTCCTCGCCCCTCCCCTCCCCCCCCCCGCCTCGCCCCTTCGCCCCGCCCCCTGCCCCTCCACTACGCCCCCGCACTGCCACACCGCCCCGCCTCACCTCCCATCCGACCCGTCCCCTGCCCTGCTCTTGCTCTTCCCCTTCGACCCGCCCCTCCTCCACGCCCCTTCGCCCCGCCCCCGGCCCCTCCCCAACGCCCCCGCACTGCCACGCCTCCCCTCCCCCCCGCCCCTGCCATTCCCTCCGCCACGCCCCTCCTCCCCGCCCCTGTCCCCTCCGGCCCACCCCTTCGCCCACCCCCTGCCCCACCCCTCCGCCCCCGCACTGCCCTACCGCCACGACTCCCCTCCCTGGCCCGCCCTCTGCCCTCCCCTACGCCCCCTGCACTGCCACACCGCCCCGCCCTCACCCTCCCATCCGACCCGTCCCCCTGCCCTGCCTCTTGCTCTCCCTCCGACCCGCCCCTCCTCCACGCCCCTTTCGCCCCGCCCTGCCCCTCCCCAACGTCCCGCACTGTCACACCTCTCCTCCCCCGCCCCTGCCATTCCTCCTCCGCCACGCCCCTCCTTCCCGCCCCTGTCCCCTCCGCCCACCCCTTCGCCCCACCCCCGCTCCCACCCTCCGCCCCGCACTGCCCTACCGCCACGCCTCAGCTTCCTCCGACCCCGCCCCGCCCCTACCCTCCCCCTTGCAACGACCCCTGCCCCGCCCCGCCTTTGCTCCTATGTCCGCCCCGCCCCTCCTCCCCACTGCCCCACCTTCCGCTCCACATGTTTATCCCGCCCCTGCTCCACCCTCTGCTCCACATGTCCGCCCCGCCCCTCCACCCCTCTCTTTCTCGCCTCTTTCCACTCCACCTTTCCCCCATCTTCCCCCCGCCGCGCCCAACCACCCCTCCGCCCCGCGCTCTGCCCCACCGCTCCGCCCCGCCCCGAACAAAACGCTGACGCGCAGCCGCGCGCGGTTTCGAAACGCCGTCGCTGCTTCCGCTCTCAGCGGCGGAGGCGGAACCCCCCTCCCCTCCCCTCCCCCTCGCCTCAAGCAACGTCTTGCCGCCCACATTCCTCTTCCTTATCAATTTGTATATTTATGTAATCAGATTTATCCTCTAATGCAGTAAATAGAGTTCCTTGTTTTAATACATTTTTTAAGTCGCTCACATCAACTCTAAAAGTGACCTTTTTACACTGGACCCGAACAGCATTTCCCATTATGACCGTACGTTTTTCACTCTTCATAAAGGTGAACATTTATTTGACGTTTTCACTGTTGCCTTGTTATTTCTGAGTTGCTTACATGAGAATTTACTTCTGACCAAATATGACTATGTTATATGTACCCCGCCCTGCCTCTTGCACCTCGACCCCGATCACACCGCCTCCCTCCCTCCAGTGCCACCCCTGCCCACGCCGCCACGCTCTTCCCCGCCCCGCGCCGCCCCGCCCCGCCCCGCCCCGCCCCGCCCGTCCCCGCCCCGCTCCGCCCCATTCTGCCCTGCCCTCCCCTTCCCCACCCCGCCCCGCCCCGCCCTTCCCCGCCCTGCCCCGCCCGGCCCCGCCCCGCCCTGCCCCGCCCTTCCTCCCCTCGCCTTCCGACGAGACGCTCCGGTCCAATCCGACCCGATCTGCCCCGGCCCGCTGGGATCGCAGCCGATCTGTGCCACTTCCCCAGACCTTCTCTGCCTCGCCTTATTTCGCATTGTCCCAGTGCATTTCCTCCCCGTTTCGTCCTGTTCTTTCTGATTTTGCTCTACCTCTGATTCGCCTTGCCTTGTCTTGATTACACCTAAAAACAAATCATGCTCAGGAGAATTCTCTTTATTTAATTCATTTATTCTAAATTATGCTGTTATGGGAGTACTTCAACGTTAAACAATGCTATGTGTTTGTCAAAATGAAGATAAATATACGATAAATACTCGACTAAATATACGATATCTCCAAAAGAAATAGTTTGTACTCCTACAGTTAAATGTGAGAATTTGGTTCGAGTTCATTCAAACATTGACATTTCGACAATTATTCTGACCTTCAACTGTCGTAAACGTTGTATTTTTTTCTGGGAATAAATACTGATTATCGTAGAGGCTCTAATTCGGTCGAGAGTGGCGTCGTTTCAATGAATTGCAAATTAAAGATCACGGTGTCCAGTTGGTCGGTAAACATGTCTAATTTTATTGCATTTACAGCGAAAACCGATATCTTAAAAGCCGTAAATTTTCCGAGTCCTTTCCTCCAGAGACCATAAAGGACCGACCTGCGCGGCCTTGTCTCTCTGAAAGCGCATTCCCAAGTTTTCTTTCACACGGAGTGGTCACGTAGCAGTAAATAATCGATAAATACAAACGTGTGGGCGATTCAAGGGAGGCGAGAGACCAAAACGTCCCTTCTTTTGTTGTTTTTCGAATGATCGGATCCTCCAGCTGCCACTTTTACAGAAACAATGAGAAATATCAGAAAATATGTCCCCGCTCGATTTTATTGATAGTGATGAGCGGATATGGTTATGGATGTGGAAATTGAAGATGAATATCTTTCAATTTAGTTCCAAAAATCCCAACAGCTATTTACAAAGCTCTGGAAATTAAAACAAGTGTTAATTCAGTTGGCATCGGATTTTGTTGGTGTACATTGTGATAATTTAAGTAACAGTATATCACTCCTAGTCTGAAAACACATCATTCGGTTCTTGGGTCATCCACATCCGTTGATCGATCCAAAAGGCGCGAGGGCAGGAATGAACTGGGAGAGTCCTTGGTGAGAGCATGCTCCTGCTTGCTTCGTGCGCTCATATAAGACGCACGGCGACGCCCTGCACACTCCACCTGATCAGATTTGCTCTCCGGGCGATGTGGTCCGCACGTAGAGCCACTTGCGAATTACGACTTCACATGTGTGCGCGCGTGTCCGAGTGTGTGTGTATTTGCTTGCGCACGTGTAGGCATGCGCGCCCATGTGTGAGCGAGTGATTTGAGTGTGTGTGTGTGTGTGTGGGGGGGGGGGTCGCCTGCCTTTAATTTACGCGCCGCATTTCCATGAGAATCGCTCCGCTCCCCAGCCGCGCACTCTCATTGGCCGCTGGGGATGGGCGATTATTAAAGAATAATCGATTAATGTCTAAAAGATGATTATGTTTATTAGATTAATATGCATCAATTAATCGTTCCAAATTAATCGATTAATCTAATTTAATCGATTAATGTTTCACTTGTTTTAAATAATGTGTAAAATGCACCAAATCGTCAATTTTTAATTTGTAAATTAATGAATTGTTTGAGTCAAAAATTGAGCTGTTATTTTAATGACCTCTCAGAAACATGTTCATTCACTAAAATAACGTTTTTAAATCAAATACAGAAGAATGTAATACTCAGGGTTTTTGCACAAATAAAATGCAACTACTTAATTGAACAAATCTCAATTCTTTTATCTTCTTCTAATAAACGACTAAATGAAAAAAAATACAGAAACATTTTGATATATATATATATATATATATATATATATATATATATAATATATATTATATATATATATATAATATATGATATATATATATATATATATATATATATCAATAACATATCTTTAAATGAACAAATGGAATTGAAACATAAAATACACACATAATTGTGCTGAGACGAGGAATTCCATTGCTAAAGATCCTATTCTTCTCCCCTATGCGTCATTTGTAGTATTTCATATTTTGTTCGTCTTGAAAATTAATATTTGAATTAAAATAATCGAACCAAAAATCGCAAAAATTAATCGATGTGTGCATTAATCGATGTAAAAATAATGGGTTTGAAATCTGATATTAATCGTATAAAATAATCGATTGTTGTACTAATCCCTATTGGCCGCGCGCGGGGCCGGGGACGGAGCGGAACAGAGACTGAGAGGCAGGGCATTGGAACTGGGTTGAGCCGGAAATAACACGAAGTTATGTAAGACTTCCAAGCGACAAACTACGACAACCATCATTACGGACCCTTCTGTTACAGAAGCTTTAAATCGTAATTGATTTTTTTAATTCGCTGATTTAAATTTATATTTTTTAATCATATTTACACATTATTTACTGTTTTTAAGTAATAACTTTTCAAATGTGATCTCATGACGATCGAACAAACAAATTAATAGATACTCAGTTGAGCATAAGTTTATAATAAATATTAATTTATTGAAAAATCAGATAGCCTTGGATTTTAAAATGAAACTAATGTTGATCTGAATTAAAAAATTCGGAGTTCATTGCAGAAAGTGTGTGACGTCTTGTCTTGTGGATCCGCGCGGTCTGGTTGGCGCTGTCAATAGGGGCGGAGGGGGCGTGGCGGGGGGGGGGCAAAGCGGTCAGCGGCGCAGCTGGCGCCATCGTGCGCCGCTCCGCTGCTATTTCCATCCGCAGGCCGCCGCCCCCCTCCCCGCCCCGCCCCCTCCGCCCCGCTCCGCCAGCGCCCGTTGCGACGCCGCGCGACGTGGGATAGGCGGAGATGCGGGCGCACAGACACACACACACACCGCCCCAGGAGCCCCCTCTTTGCAAATAGTACGCCGACGATAAATGGCGGTTGTGGACCATTCGACCCAAAACTCCGAAAGTAGCTACTACTGCAGGGTGGGCAATTATCCTCAGGCCTTCAGAAATACAAGGTGCGCACGTAACACGCAAGATATGTAATGCTGCAACATCCGTTGCCTTTGTCGAAAACTAGATAAGGATGTGCCCTACGAGCTTCGCTTCCCTGTTCTCTTGCGATTTTGGAGGGAACCCACTTCTTAGTTCGGGTTGTCGAACGTGTTGAAGTTG
This sequence comes from Teleogryllus occipitalis, assembly GCA_011170035.1. Classification (NCBI taxonomy): domain Eukaryota; kingdom Metazoa; phylum Arthropoda; class Insecta; order Orthoptera; family Gryllidae; genus Teleogryllus; species Teleogryllus occipitalis. The sequence goes on along the minus strand of BLKR01000823.1, from coordinate 216,280 downwards.
TGTCCAGCGTTTTCGTTTTACCGCAAAGAAATAGGAGAACTAGGACATCAGTCCATCGTGTGTTAAATTATAGTGAAATTCCGATATTCCGAGTAAGAAGAGGAGTTTTATAAAAAAGGTAGTTGATGAAATTGAACGGTATGTTTGTGGTGTATATAATATTATTAATATAAAAAACTAATGATGAAATTGATGAAAAATGAATGAAACGGTTTCGAGTTCACTGTTCAAAGTGTTTTAACAGTTTCGGTTCCGGTTTCGATTAGAGGCATCCTGAGTGTTAACGTAAAATGCTCATAAAAAGACATGGAAGTGGCATAATACAATCCTTATTACTTTCCTTATCTCTTCGAATCAGTTGTGTAATATGAAATACAGTTTCTGAATGTTAATATTATCGACTAAAATATAACATATTACCAAATATTCTTAGAAAAAAGGCTGCACATTATACGTAATAAAATGTTGCAGCAAGGACAACAATAATTCTTGCATTGGATATGGTGATGTGACAAAAATTACAATAACATTGAACAGAAATCGTGATATTGTGTCCATTTTTGTGGCGAAGGGGAAGAGTTTGATACATCCAACGATACGAGACATAAAGAAGGCAGCACAATTGCATACAACGTGTAAACAAACCATGCATTGTAGCGTGCAGTGCGGTTGTGGAAAAAGTGAAGTCCATTATCACGTGACGTATTCGGTCTAAAAAGCAGCGTTAGCCGCTGGTGTGTGTTCCGCCCGCGGGCCGTGCCCATAGCGTTCCTCAAAACAGCTGGCGCGCGCCGCGATTCTGCCTCAAGAGAACCTGTTTGCCCCGGGAGGAGCTGGCGGCGAGGGCGAAGGCGGGCGACTCCGCCGGCCCCGCCCCGCCCCCCGTCACCTCCGCCCCGCCCTCGTCACGCCCCCGCCCCGCCCCCGCTCTCCCCGCCCTCGTCACGCCCCCGCCCCCGTCACGCCCCCGCCCCGCCGTCACCACCGCCCCGCCCCCGCTTCCTCGCCCTCGACACGCCCCCGCCCCGCCCCGCCCTCGACACGCCCCCGCCCCGCCCCGCCCTCGACCCTCTCGCTCCGCCCCGTCCTCTTCCCCGCCCCCGCCCAGCCCGCCACAGTTCCGCCCCGTACCGCCTCCGCCACGACCCAGCCTCCACCCCGACTTCTCCTCTTCCACGTCCCCGTCACCGCTCCAGCCCCGCCACAGTCCCTCCCCGACCCCGCCCCGACCCGCCCCCATCTCCTCCCTTGCCTCCGCCTCGCCACCGCCCAGCCTCCGCTCCACCCCGCCCTGCCCCCGCTTCCGACCCGCCCCCCGCTCACCACCACCACGACCCCTACTCACATCACCACCACAAGGGGGACTCCCGCCACCTCTACCCTTCCCACTCCACCGCCTCCGCCACCGCCACCAGCGCCCCGCTCGCATTCGCCCGAAACAGTGGCGACGCTTGGCGCGCGGCCAGGATGCGCCTGCCGGCCGCGGCGGTGGGGCGAGCGCCACTGTTGCCAGCTCGCGCCCGATACCTTGGCCCTTTTTCAGCGCCGGCGGGGGCGGCGGCGGCGGCGGACGTTGCCGCATGGGGCGCGGAAGTGCCACGCGCCGCCCCCCCCCCCCCCCCCCGCCGCTGACGAAGCGCGCCTGCACTGCCCGCGATCGCCCGGCTGCACGCCTCCACGCACGCAGCCTCCGATTCAGCGATAAAGGACTACATGAAGAGTTCCAGTGGGGAATGCCTTTCAGAATACTCTCTACAATCTAATTGCGTTCCAATGCACTGGGACCACTTCTACAATTCTACCCTCTTCATGCAATCTATGGAAACAAGCCCGCAAAGTGTTTCGAAATTACACTGTTCTTTCCCTTTCTTTTCAAACTTCAATGTGTGCACATTTTCGATAATATACATTATAGTGGTTACAAATTAGTTTTAATGACGGAATATAAAAATTAGAAGTCTGAAACTTAATATTACATTCTATCTCTCTTTTGAATGTTTTCCTTTTTTTCTTCAGAAAAATGTCGAATGCTTTTTTTTAAAAATTATGTTAATTATGATTGTAATAAATTTAAGTTAAGATTTTATTGGTAAAGTTTCGAAATTCAAATTTAAGATAATCGCTTTTCTTGAGTCAGTAACATAGTATTTTAAAAGTAATATTAATTTTTTTCTTAAAACAAATTGAAATCATTAATTATAATCATAAAACGTATTAAAGACAATCATAATTTAAGTGAGAATAAAATTAAAAATACTGAATTAAAGGATAAAATAATAACGGTAACATATTCTCACAACACATAGTATATAGTTCATTACCGACATTAAAGTTCCTTTCGGATTTTACCAACCACCTTGTGCGGTTTCGTTCTGTATCAGCCAATTATTGCAACTTCTACCTCTCTACTATTAATAGTAATAATAGTGACGTTAATACATAGTCTCATGCAGCACTAGCTTGCGAGCAGTGGCGATGCGTGTCGTTTTTACGCAGGCATTGCAAGCTGTGTGAAATAAATTGTAAGAATTTTTCGCTTCTTGTTCCAGTGGCCGTGGACGTAAGTTTGAGTGTAAGTTGGAGGTGGGGCTGAAACAAAAATTCATTCGAATCTCCTCAATATGATAGGAAATGTTCCGATTTTTTGTGCATTGAAGCTGATTTTGAAAGGGCAAATAAATTACAAAAATCAGCAAAAACCCAAACATTTTTTACTGGACTCTCTTTTGGCCTTTTATTTTCGAAAGAGTTTTTAAGCGTTCTTCCACACAGCAACTTGTAAATCTCATAAGTACACGCCATCAACTGCCTGATATAAACTTTGTTTCTTTTGATAACTTAAGTTATCAAATTTAATAGCTTGGTGCTCCGTCGAAAGCTTCTGTTCGAATTTATGTGAATCAAATGTTTTTATTAAAAATATATAATTAAGTGATTTTCACATAATATGAATAAATTAACAGTCATGTATCCTTTTTTCTTTTAGGACAAATTACAAAATTTTCAAAACAAATGTTTTATTTTTTCGTATTCTGAAACACTACGTTTCCAGCAATAGTTTTACGCAACATCACCTGAGAACAAAAAACTCATATCAATTCATATGTGTCAAAATGTGTTAAGATCATTTTAAAAAAAAAATGTTTGATCAGATTTAAAATGTTTTGCTGCGTCAGGTAGGTCACCGAGAGCGAGGTGCGAGCTGCCAATTCAATGCGTTAATAGGCTATTAGCAAGTGATTTGCAGTCTTCTCAATGATAACCATTTCTCAGCTGTTCCGAAACTAGTATTGTTTATATATGATTATATGTGGATTGTTTCTCCAATTCTTGTCCAAAAGATTGACCACTCAATCCTTGTGTTATTTGGCTGGGCGTTCGCCGCCTCGTCGCCACTGCGGGCGCGTGAGCGTGGAGTGAGAGGCGGGTGGTGGGGAGGGAAGGGGAGGGGGGTCCGCGCCGCAAGAGCGCGCATGCGCGTTGGCGAGCCCGCGCGCGTAAGCTCGTGGCCGGCGCATTCGATTTCCCCGCGCTATCTGCGTGGCGATCTGCGCCTCCCCGCAGGTATGTGAGAGGAGCAGCGGCGCGCAGCCGGTGAAATGGCCGCGCCGCGCGCTTTCCTCGCCACGCGACGCCTCGCGTCGCGACGCCAAACGCGCGGGAGATGGCGCCGCGCCGTACTGCGAGGCCGCTTGCAACGAGCCACACTGTTTGATTGATTGATTGATTGATTGGAGTTTTTTCGTGTTTCCGGGCGCGTCTACTGCATTGTTCGTTAGTCCCGTTAGTGTAGTGCATGTTTTTTTCTTGGGACATGGTGATGATCTCCCCCCCGCTAGATGGCGAGATCCGGCGCCGACCTACTGGGGCTAGTGGGGTTTCCCCCATCCAGGACTCTCCCACCTGCGGGGCACCGCCCCAGCCGGGACAAACTCTAAGCTCGCCGACTGTGTGTTTTCCTTGGTTATCCTCGTCGCTCCCAGGCGAATTGCGGAGCAGCGCCCTGCAAGGTTCCCGGCGCGCGCCAGACTGGTTGCGGGGAATCCCCGCTAGCCAGTGTAGGTCGGAGACGGATCTCGCCATCCAGCGAGGAAGGATCACCGATACCTCGCGATTGAAACCATGCCCTACGCTTACGGGACTAATGACCTCCAATTGAATCGCTAACAACCAACCAACTCGAATGAAGGGTGCGTCGCAGCTTTCGTTCGTTGCGGTTTAAACCAAAAGTAGCCGCCTCCGCCGCCGCTGGCTGGAGTCGTGCTCGGCGGCCGCGCGCGAGGCCGAGTGACGTCGGGCGTTGGGCAACACAACTATCAGGCACCACAGCACTTCTATCGGCGCGACGCACTTCTGTTTTGTGGAAGTTATCGCCGCACGAGTTGTAGGCCCCTGAAACGCCCTGTTCGAGCTCCAGGGTCGTTCGAGGAGCCTCGTCGCTTTTGCGTGAACTCGCAATGAGGAATTATGTAAATGAACGATAAAACCATCACGTGCTGGGGGGAATGGACGTCCATTCTGATCTCTCCAAGTATGTAAGTTTGCATTTGCGAGAAAGCGCCCACAGAGGAGCGTTGTCAATCGACGTTCGCTTTATATCACTGGAATGTCCAACGTACGGCGCGAAAGAGAATTTTGAATAAGACTCTGCGGATTTTTAGTCATATTTTGTGCTCCACTTTGCTCTTAGGGATTGCGATAAATTCACGTTAATAATAAAATTGTAAATTTATGTGAAATATAAATGCATTCGTCATTTCAGTTCAGATTGCCTTAATGAGAGACGTGCTATGTGAATACTACTCCCAAGTTTTTTCGACAAAACAACCGTTTGTCTTCAAAGTGGACTTGTTAAGTGCTTTCTTGCACATGAAGAAATGCATCTCGTATAGCTGATTATTTGTTGTGCAATCGTTTGATATGTTTAATCGCAAATCGTCTTGGTGTTTACTTCCAATCTGATATTACGGAGGCCCTAAAAGCACGAATCTCCAGCCCGGAAGCTGGCGATGTTTTAAAGTGCCGTGGCAGTAACGATTTGTCTCCAACGGCGACGTTCCACTCGTGTAGCGCCGAGAGAGCCGCCCCGTAATCTCACCAATTTCACGTGCGCGCCCGCGGAACCTTATCCGCCGCCCTTTGCGTTTCCTCCATCCATCCCGGCTCCGCCACCTCCCTCCCAACCACCCGGCCACCCTCCTGCCAACCGGTCGGGAGCTTAGAGCTTGTCCCGGCTGGGGCGGTGCCCCGCTGGTGAGAGAGTCCTGGTTAGGGGGAAACCCCACTAGCCGACGGTAGGTTGGCGCCGGATCTCGCCATCCAGCGGGGGAAGATCCATCTCACGAAAAAAAACATGCACTACACTAACGGGACTAATGACCAAAGCAGTTGACGCGCCTGGAAACACGAAAAAATGAATCAATCAATCAGTCAACGCTCCTGCTCATCTAATCGTCCACTTTTAACCATAATCCTGATAACCTTTTCGTCCCCTCAAACTTCCAGTTGCCCGCCGACCACCCGTTCGACCTCTCCAACTTCCAATTGTCCTCGTGACCATCCGACGAAACACCGGCTCATTCACACGCCCACCCAAATGTCTCCGTTCCCAACCACGGGTCTAACCACCGACGGGATCTCGCTTGTACACGCCCCCGCCCCCTCCCTCAACCGCCGCCCAATCTCTGCTGCCCCTGCGGGCGCGATGTTATCTGCGCGGGGTTCGCTGCAGCGCGGGATCTTCCCGAAATTGGAGCTTCTGCGGGCGCTGATGGCGCGGGGGCGGCGGCGGTGGCGGCGGACACGTGTTGCTTCCTGCGCGTTGCGCCCGAGCGCCGCGGGGGGCGCGCAGGAGGCGGCTCGCTTCCTTCCGTTTCAAGCAGGCGCTTCGGACGCGGTCGACTCTGTACTTGGGTTTTCGGAACGTGGCCGATGACATGTGGTCAGTTTTACACCTCGCGCCTTATCAAATGAATCTGTTTAATTCATTCGCGAAAGTCCTTTCCAACGGGATCATAGCCACAAACATGTGTATATCACTGTTATAAAGATTCATTTTATAAGGCAGGAGGAGTAAAAATGACCTAATGTCATTCGCCGCGTTATGAAAACCCAAGTATAACTGCTGTTGCCACGACGGCGATGATTCGAGTCCCGAAGATGCCAGATTTTTTTCCACGAACTTGATAGCTGCGTCGAATGCAGCCGCAGGGGAATTCTAGCGGCTGGCTGCTGGGGTTGATAGTTCTCCGTGGTTTCTCAGATTGACGAGTTCTAGTTCTGTTTTTCACTCATTTTGAAGATGCTAGTTGACGTGTACCGATCAGTTTGATGGTCTTTTTTTTTTTTTTTTTGCAAATTGACTGCGAACTGATACTTTCCCCGGCAATTAGGAAATTAAGAATAATTGTTTAGATAATTAAAAGGGATACATTACTTAGTTACACAGTGAGAGGGAGAAAAAAAATTGCTTTCACACAAACCTAGTGAAGAACAGTGGGTGTCTCCGTGCTGGTGCTGAAGTCATTTGCAACGAAAGTTCCATTTAGCGCTGACAAGAAACAGAAGTTTTCTTCTCTATTTTGCATATTCCTTTGAGGCTGAAGATCGTTACGAAATGCAATTTGTCTTAAAAGGATTTTTCTCCTCATTAGTCCTGTCCCCACGATTGCAGAAGCAAACATTGTTTTATTGTTTGTGTTAACCTACCACACAGGAAAAATCTCTTAAGGACTGGTTCACCTTAAAAGATAAGCAGAACCACCCCAGTGCTCTGACACAGGAAGCCCTTGCCCTTTTAGGGATTCGATAGGTTTATATCATCATCATCATCATCAATCAGGAAAATGAATTGATTCTGTGTATTCTGTAAAATAGAATTTACTGACTTGGAAATTTTATTATCATGCTCTCAAGGGATCGCAATGTCATGTACAAAAATGCATAAATGCGAATGAACTTCACTGCCTGGGTGATTATCGCGTTGAAGGCTGCGATGCCAATGTTTCAACCTCCTTGTGGTCTTCCTAAGGAGCTGAAGTGCTCCAGGATAGCGGGCGCTGGCGTTTATATTTTTCTTATTTAGCTTATTCTTTAAATATAAAATAAAGAAATACATTATTCTTCCTCCAAACCGTTCTAACCCTCGTAACTAAATGTTCTGCAAGTTTGAAGCAAGAGGTAAGCCCCGAAATCTTTTAATTTTGTATGATGTGACAATGCTAGTGTCATTGCCCTGTAGTAAAACATTTGTATTTGACCGCGAAATCATGACTCCGCTTGGAATAAAACTGTTCCGCTGCAAATTGACTTGTTTTGAGACGTGTCACCGTTCTTGCGCGCCGGCGGTGCGTGGCCATGTAATCCCGACTCTCCGCTGCGTGGGGAAGAGGTGCCAGCGGAGACGTGGGTTTTTGCGGGGGCGGTGTTCGGCGCCATTAAAAGCAGATTACTCCGCGCGGAGGGCGGCCGCTCCGATCGACAGCGGGTCTTGCGCGCGGACCTCATCAAACTCGCCTCGGGCCGCCTTTATTTATGCATCGCCCGCCCGGGGCGATGATGTTTACAAATTGTCACCCGCCCCGCCCCGCCCTCCATCGCCTTGTTAAAAGACAATCAGAGCTGGTGAGTAAAGCATTGGCGGCGGCGTCCGTCCCGAAAACCCCGCCCTCTTCGCACCGCCTCTTGAACCGTTTCTCCCCGCCCCTCTCCACTTTGCCCCCACACACCTTGCTCGCCCCCCTCCCCAGCAGAGGGGGATCACGATGACTTACGTTGTCTGGTGGAGTGTCGTAGACGACCACCCGCATCCTGAGTCTCGCGGCGCCGCTCACGTCGTTAGCTTGAAGGTGCAGGCAGCGAGAAGGCGATGCTAAGCTACTGGTGGCCAGGTTCGACCGGCCACCCACGAGTTAGGCCTATGGCGCGTGGACCTTGGAGAAGGATTGGGTGAAGGATACTTTTCGGAGTACTCCGGATTCCACTTTAAAGTCTGGCGGAAAATTACTTACCTCCCATCAGGTTGCTCCGGTACCGGCGTTACCCACGTCGTGAGCTGGCGGTAAGCATCGGGGAGACGGGAGGGGGGCTCCGAGCCGCCTGGACTTTAGTTCAGGTGAACCTCAATTGGGCGTTCGGGTTCGTCGTGGCAGAGGTCCGATACTCTTGGCAACGAGGAGGGAACTTGTTCCCGGCGCATGTGAGTGGCGCATTGTCGAGACTCCGGAAGTAGCCTGGATAGCTAGGAGCTCTGAGTTAGTAGGGCGGCCCCAACCTAGGCATTGTATGGGGAGGTTGCCGCGAGGGCAAACTGGGGTCCGGCTGAATCCGGCCGTCAGCCTGTCGGCGTTAGCGCGTCGGTGGGTGGTGCGGATTAGAGGCCAAGGTGCCCCTGATGAAGGGAAGCAGTGTGGAGTTGTAGACCACACGGGGTTTCATACACCTTGCTCGCCACGCTTTCACTCTTCACACTAGGCCTCGCCCTGGACCCGCCCCTGCCCCCGCCCACCGCGCCTTCCCAGACGAACCACGGTGCTGCACTTCTCACGTCCCGTCCCTCCACTCCCCCATCCCGTGTTCCTGAAACCTCGTAGCATCGCTTCTTTCCGCCCCATTGAAGGGGCTTAGACCTCCCCGTCCACTCCCTCTCCGACGCTCGAAATCCCTCGCGCGGACGACCCCCGCAGACGAGTGTTGCAACTGCAGCCCATTGCTCTAGTTTTCATAGTCGATGATACTGTGCTGCGAGTCGCATATAACTTGTGAACTCCGTGGCTCTTCAGAACCGGTGGCGTGAGACACAGTGCAAAATTTCTCCACTCGCTTTGCCTCCACGTAGTCCTCGATAATGGGGATCGAAATATTGATCAAGGATCAACAGGGTCAAGGAAGAAAAAACGACTCTTTTCTAGCATAACACCATCAACACAAATGCTCATAAATGTCCTACTGTCCTGGAGGGGGGGGGGAAATAGATTCAAGATGGAAAATTTAGATTCCTAAATTTTTATACTAAGAAAACAGAAGGCTCACTTGGAAACCATAACATGTTACGCTACAACAACAGTTACATTCGACATAACCCGCATTCTGTGTTTTCTAGACCTTTACAAGCCTTTTTCAAGTCCTTTTTCGGGAGAAGAGTTATAGTTTTATGCCGAGTACAAAATGAATCTTTTTACACCTTCTATTTACTTATTACGCTACCCCGTAGCAGGCATTGCCGGAAACGTTTGAAATTGGATTTCTTGATACGAATTTATTTTCACTTTTAAAACGGTGGATAATGACCAAAGTAGTTGACGCGCTCGGAAACACGAAAAAATCAATAAATCAATCCCATCCGCCGGGAACGCAGAAGCTGCGGGTTTATTCCCACACCCGCTGGCTCCAGTCTCCTGCAAAAAACTCCCTTCTCACTGTTCTGGCAAAAACGTGACGGCCGTGCTCAGTGGGAAAACGCAAATAAAAACAATTATTGAACGTTGTGATCTTGGGGGGAAAACGTGAGAGAAACGGAATGCAATGATAGACTTGTGTTGTTTTGCACAATTCTGTTGTGATTGTATCTTCCATAATTCTAAGTTATTAGCTGGCACGCTTTTTCTCTCTACGGATTTGCCAGGAAACGTTGCATTGTTTTCCCTGAAATGCAGAGTGGGGTATTGTAATCATTGTTATCATGAGTTTGTGATTAAAAAATCTGAGACAATATGTAATCGTAGATTAGGTAAGGATAACCACCATCGTATATTATTGTTGAAGAAAAACAAGTGCTGGGATATTGTCGATCTTAAGTGAAGTGTCACATTCGAATATGTCGTCTGACACAAGTGCACACAATAGATAATTTCGATGTATGGAGGTCGAGTTGTGATATATTTGAAATCTAAAGCGCAAACAAACGAAATTTGAGATATGTAGGAATATTCGAATGATCAAAGTTGGTATTATTGAAATTCCTTTTATAAGAAGTTAAGGCGTAGAAAACATTGATGTCTGGAGAACGTGGACACGGATGGCTGAGCCAGCAGCGTTCTCTCGTCGAAGCCCCGCTTTGGTGGCGTTCTAATCGCGCGAGCGGTGTCTGCATCGACTCAGAGTGTTGGCAGCGTGTGCGCCTGATAGCACCACTGTGGCACTTGCGGCTCCCGTTGGCCGATGCTATTGCACGTGGGGATGAAGCAGTCGTTGACTGAGATTTCGTAATGACGCTAACTGCAGAGATATCTCCATATGCGCCAGTGATTCGAAAATATTGGACATTTCTGTATTAAAAAATATCGCGCTCGTAATTTTAGCACGATTGCAAAAATCAATTTATAATATGCCAGTAATCCGAAGTTTTCGAAAACATTTGTCTCCGGTGTTTGTATCGATTATGAAAGAACGGGCGAGCGGCACCCAACCATAAAGGGGAGAAGTCTTCTCAGTATAAAAAAGCTACAGATCGCCTAAACGAAATTCTTGAAAAAAATAGATCAGAAAATATTTTTGAGTGATTCTGAATGTCTAGGACCACATATTTTAAAGGTACAGTTTTATCACTGTATGTATAATAATTGTATTTCCTCATAGATCTGGAATTTTTAGAAATTTCGTTATATTTAGAAATTTTATTCTCTCTCGTTTTAAGAGTCTTTAATATCTTTTTTTACATTTATTTTTCATCACTCATCAACGAAAACTAGCACTTACCTTCCCTGTTTATCGTTGGAAAAAATGTTACTTGGTGGTTTCGCGTACGGCAAAGAAACCATGGCCACATGAAACAATTGAGCTCTGAAAAGCAAACAAAAGAAGGTGGCGACATTAATCATTATGGCTGCCATCTCTCCTATTAAGAACGATCCCAAGAGCTAGACCTCTCAGATACGTGAATTCGTACAAAAATTTAATGAACGAAAGTGACTTTACCGTACTGATTTCCAAAACGAGTACGCCAAAGCGTCGCTTTCTGTGCTAGTCCGGGAATAACTGCTAGCCGCCCAACCGCGCTCGCTGGCAGGTGTGAAGCGCGGGTGGGCGGGCTGCGCGCAGCGGTTGAACCGGCCTGCGAAAGGCGCCCGCGCTGCCGCCCCCCCACCCCCCCCCCCCTCCCGCCGCCCGCCTATCGATCCGCCGCCGCGGCGAGCCGAGAGGATCCGCGCGCGCCGGTCACGTGACGGTCAAAAGTCGTCGGGGCGCGCGCGTGCCACCGCGCTGCTGCTGCGGCCGCCCCCCTCCCCCTCCCCCACCCCCGCCCCCCTCGCGCACGCGCCGCACCCCTCGGAAGCTGCCCGGCGCCTGGCTGGCCTCCCCGCAGCGCGGAAGGTCTCTCTTGCTATGCTGTCCCTTTGAGAACCATTGGCTCCTGCTGCAATGTACAACGCAGCAAATGAATTGCGTATTGCATTATTTATTTTTTCAATTTCGGAAAAACGACGCTCTGCTCCTTATTTCGTCCATTACGTCTTTCTAACTTACCCAGCTTGCCGTCTATTTGTTCCACAATCAATCATGATGTCCGTCTGCAAACAATAAAACCTATTCAACATTACTCGGCATTTATTTTGAGAGTAACATTTATGGTCATTTATTTAGCTCTGCATATATGTGAAATTGTAATGAGGACGGGGGAAGTCTTAAATGAAATGGATTCTGTATTTCCAAAACTTTTTAAAACCTGCTCCGAAATAGTAATTTATACAACTAGTTTATAATGTTCAGCTGTATTGTATGAGTTCATGTTTTGAAAACGAGTGACGTTAGGAGTAAGTTTTGAAATGTGTACGAATGCAATAAAGTAAGATTTTAAACGAGTTGAACAAGCTATTTGTTTGAAGTACATTTAAGTGTATTAGAGAATGGAGGTTAATTTTTGGAAATATTTTATGTTCGGGTATTTGACATCTGTACGGAAAAACAGTGTTCGTCTGTTCTGATTACTGCTACATCCTCGCGATTCTCTCGCTGCGATTGGCTGAATGTGTGATGACGTAATTATTCGTGCCACACAGGCAAATAGTCTTAATCTGTGCCTTACGATATCTTTGGATAAACGATTTCGTATAACAAAAATGGGCTTTTATAATGCTGGAATACAGAAAACAATCTTTCTACTGCATTTCACTTCTGAAAAACTTCACTTCCGAATTTCCACCGTTACACTGTTCAATGTTTTTATTGCCACCTTTATATTTTTATTGTTTAAGTTAGAAAACGGCTTAGAGACATAACGATTTTTAATTATGTTCTATAAAGGGAACTCAAAATATTTCCCGCTTTCACCAAAAACTTGCATTTTCAAATAGTATTTCTCAAGTACATACATTGTCATAATAAATTGGTAGAGAAATTAAATTAAACAGAGAATAATTATCCTTTTCTTTCATTACTGAATTAGGTGTTTAGGAATTTGTTCACTGTCAGTGTGAACGGCATTTGACCGGTTGTAAGTGACGCGTTTTAAAGGGCGGCTTTGTGGAAGTGAGAATTAGCGGAGTGTTGATTCAAGTGTGACCTACGAGGTCATAACCTTGATCTCGACTTCTCGTAGGAGCGCTGGAAATCCCGGGGTCGTTGTGCACAGCCGCAGTGGGTTCGTGATAGGAAGGGGAATTGGCAGATCATATTACTACCAAATTACACCTTACATTACATTACCACTATGAAAAGAATTTTTTTTGTCATAATGAACTGTTATTTTTATTTCCTAGTGAAATAAATAATAATGGAATTTTAGACTGTAGAGTTCGTTTTGATTAAAGGATTCCCACAGATTTAAACGTCCCTCTAAAGAATACGTTACGTTTTATTTATATTTACAAAAAACTTTTTTTTAACTTCCTGATTTTTAATTTCATCACAGAGCATCATCTTTCTCATTTGTTTGATTCTATTTTCTAAAATACATTTAGCTTCTAAAGTATATTGGGCTTTTACGCTTGTTTCACGTTGAAGTGATCAAGATTTCTTCTCAGATAAAATGTTCAGATCCATTTCTACAGATGAATGCCACCACTATGATCTTCCATCATGAAATACCGAACTCGCAGTACCCAATAATCGATTAGCATGCTGTGGTGGAATAGCGGGTTCCGCCATCGCTTCGAGTTTGAGTTGGTGTTTGCGCAGAGCTCAAACGTGGTGTACCCCAAGGTGCGTCGCGCTAGGCCACAGCTCTTGAGTGACGAATTTTGTCTTTAGATTCGTTCCACACTAACGCTCGTTGCTGGCGCTACACATGGGCCGGCCGGGCGGTCTCTCGGGGCTCCAGTCAAGGGGCAATGCCGTCATTGAAAGCTTAGAAGCCTTCACATTTTCTCCTCTTAATACCCAAGGTATTTCAACGCAGATTTTTGCAATATTATACAGATATTGGCCATGTATTTTCATTGAAGTTTAGGACTGAATATCTCGAATTGAAATAAAATAACTCATAGTTTATTGAAACAGCTTTCACATTTTTAATTTTTTCCGAGGGGGTGGGGCTGAGTTTCAGCGTTGCTCCGAGTCCAAAATTGTCTATCTCCGGCACTGCTCACTCCAAGCCCTCGAATACACGTAGCTTCCGTGCGCCGCCGCCTTGTCTCGCCCGGTGAGTCACCGGCGGCGGAGGGGGCCTTGGATCTGCCCGCCGCGCCGCGCCGCACGTGTGGAGCACCCAGCATCCGCCACCCCGCGGCGCCAGAGCGCTCTAGCGGCCGCGGCGCGCAACTGCCAGGCAGTGCTGCCACCCGCTGCGCCGATGTCGATTGGCCGAGAGAGATGTGCCAGCCTAGGAGCTCCGCGAAGCCGGTGCGTCGCGTTGGAGCGAGCCGGTGTGAACCGGTGGGGTTTGCGTGGAGTGAAGGAATGTGACAGCCAGCGAACGGGCAGGATTGTTTCGTCGGAGGTCCACAATTTAATGACATTCCGTTGCACAGTATGTCAGTCGGGTAACCATTTTATTAATTTCTATCATCGCTATTCAGCTTTTTCAGGTGAAAGTGTGAAAGAAAACACTATCCTAATTTTTGGGAAATTTTAAAAATGTGTACTAATTACCCAAATTACTCTCGAGATATTCTCGGATTTCTAAAATCATACTGTTTTCAGTCGATCCAAAAGTGCTAGTGAGTTTTCGGAAAGGGAACGTAAATTTTACACGAGTCGTTTCGTATTCAAATTGAAAAGCATCGTGAAATACGTAGCATTGGAAAGTGTGGAATTGAGCTAACGGAGTTAGTGTCCCTGACGCTCAGACTAGCCTTGCGAGAGAACAGTTTCGTAGTTTTCGTAATGGTGTCCAAAACCGCAAAGCTTATGCAACATGAATAAAATCTAGACTTGTAAGTATGCCTTAGGAATCGACAAAACATGAACCTCCATACATAACGCAGTGCTGTTCTACTCGGCACCTTCTTGGAAATGTTCGCATATGATCTTTCATTAGGGCTGAATTAACTTGTTTACTGGAGTGGATTTTTTTCTTCGTATATCCATGTATTACCCTTAGCGGTGAATGCCTCCGACGAACACGGATGTGTTTCGTTGCGGTTGTAAATTACGAAAAAAGGGGGCGTACTTCATCATTTAACGCCTGTGTTTTCCGAATTTCAGCTGCATGCTAAAACTTTTCAATGATATTTTTACAAATTTCAAGTATAATCGTCTCACGCATTACGGTAACCAAAATATGAGAATTTGTGAGACTTACGATTTAAAACTAATACTGCGACTTAAAATATCCTAAATCATGATTTTCACGCAAAATTACATTTTCTCTTTGAATGATCCAGAAATGTTTTGCAATTTTAAATGTACCAGTTGCATTTTATGAGCGATACGAAACCGCTGTTTGACTTTTTGCAGCAGTTCTCAATACCTCGAAATCAGAGAGGTTCACATTCCTATCCTAAACCGTTGCATATTACTAGCGTAGTCTTGTCCTATATTCCAAAGTCTTTGGCCTTGTCAGCCGTCCCAGAAGTGCTGCATATTTCGTTTAATGGCGATCGTAACAGCGCCGTGTGCTGTTCGCGTACTAACGCAGTGCCACCGTTCCCCTCGCACCATGGCTCTCCCCGCTCGGTGAATCTCTCCGTGCGCACGTGAACGAATCTGCGTTCCAAACAAATGAAGTACATCGTGCGTTTGAGTTGTGTAAGAGTATAATTTCATGCATGAGTGAGTTGAAAGAATAACTCGTTGCACTAGCAGACCGAAAATGTTTCAGGCACTGCATTTTTCTCCGCCGGTTTTAGACTCAGTGCTACTTCAGGGTGTTGCTTTCGCGTGGGTTACGTCGTAGTAGTATCTGACCTGAGGGGCTCAAATCTTTCCAAAGAATTCAGTCAAACGTAAGCAAACTTTGGCAGTTGCAAATTTACTTTCCCCATACTAACATAAAATGTACCTTCCCGAACTAACACATAATCTAAAAAAAATTAGTTCTTTTACGTTTGACGAAAGTTGGACTAAGTATCGTGACTGTTTCTTGGAAGAATGATTCTTCAGAGTATTAATGTGAGTCTTGAATCATTTTTGATAAAACCTTCATATGTTCGGCAAACGACGATAGAAAATACCGATCCACCGGAAAATGAACGCTATTATCTACTCTTCGTATGGTGTCAACGATAATATGAGTATATTTATTTACATGTCGTCTTTGATTTATTCGTAGTTTAGTAGGGTTCGATAGAGAATAAATAAAAGTAACTTCCGTTTTATTCAAATGAACATATTCAATGAGCTATAAAATGCATCAACTGCTAGATTTATGAGATATTGATAGTGAAACCTACGTGTGCGCTCAAATCCTGTAAATGCTCTCTACATCATCTCATTAATCATACGAGTGAAACGCGATCCACCCAATTGAAAAGTGGGCTTTGGAACCTGTTGGCGATTCGAGGTGATTGAGAGAAACGATTGTCAAATTGCTCTGCTAATAGTTTAATTGTTACAGCAAGGAATTCCAGATGCAATTGAGTTTGCATATTTTTAATTGAAAGGGAACAAGGATGACGTGATTTACAAAGAAAAAACCGAGAAAACAAGTACATCTACGCCTAAAATTCGTTTACACGCCTTCTTTCGGTGTGTATTAGTTCATGTATAATAAATTTAATCTATAGGTACAGTAAATTTAATGTGCATGCCTACATTAAATTTAATTGTACGCTTACATTAAATTTAATTGTACTCATACATTAAATTTAATGTACACGTACTTAAAAGTTACTGTAGGTGTACATTAAGTTTAAAGTGCGCACATGATAACTACTTTCATGTTCTTTTCCGTTAAAAGTAATGCAGAAATTTCTGACAGTGTAGGAAACAAAGTTAAATAAGGGCTTACTCTATTATTCAGCCTAATCGTTGATCATTTGATACTAATATGCTGAATCTTGTGTCCGGGAGCTGAGATAGACGCTGCTGCTGGAGCTTCTGCGCAAATGCTTCCACGAATTCGGGCTCCGCCCACACACTTTTGAAAGAAGTGCATTCCCGTCATTGGTGCGAGTGCTGTGCCGTCCCGCCGCGTTGCGTTATTCACTTGTTGGTGCGAGGAGGCGCGCAGGAAGCGGTGGATTGACCTCATCAGCGGCAAAGGCCTTGCGCTGTGCTTCTCGCCACGTGGAAGTGAGAAGTGCTTGTGCAACTTCTTATTAACAATTAAAGCGGACTGAATGGAACGTGCATTTCACATGAACCTCACGAAGTAAAGACGGGGAGACTTCAACATTTTGTTGAAAACCAGTTCTGAGTGAATTTCATTCCACATTCTTAATATGAAGATATGAAAAGAAACACATCAGAAACGAAACGTGGGTGTGATATGAATCAACAAGACTGCTGTCTTGGATATTGTGAATAATCGCAAGTTAATGTACCTGTAAGTTTCCATAAATTCGAACTAAAAAATATATGTTCGCAACGTGTACAAAAGTGTCTATGACAAAATCATTTCAAAATGTTAGTCTCTGCTCCTGTTTGTGGCTGGACCTCATTCAGTTAAGGACTCGCTTTCTTCACCGGTTACATTAATAATTCCTGGAGACTGGAAGTTCAGTCATTTATTTTATCTAAAATAGGCATGCCAAAATGCATTTATTGCGGCAAAAAAAGAAGTGCAAAAGGCATGTAAACAATGATAATTCACCATTTAAAAGGAAAGATTGTAAGGATTAATAATGCTAATTATTCACATTTTCATTCTAACTCTAAAATTTACATTGGCTCTACGTGGAAGGAAACAATAGTTTCTTTGTAATCTTGATTGCACGTGACCATCCGGTGTGCTGCCTTCGAATTTCTTTCACTGGCTACGCTGCCTCTACGACAGTATCGTGTGGACTCCCTTTTGCATCTTAAAATGGCATCAGTGAAAACGGAATAAGCTTTCGTTTTTCACATTTGTGTAACCAGCAGCATCGAAAAGTTTTCATCATATGCAGAGAGCTCTGTCCGCAAAAGGGATCGGAGGTCATACTCAAACATGGGAAAGGATTCCTCGTGAGTACTAAGGCCTGACGGTAGCAATGAAAAAAATAACAAGTCTTGACCGCCATTATTTTCCTTTCTCATTCAGATGTTTAACCCAACCTGGTCCTGGAGCCTCCCCTTCGGCAGAAAGACAAAACACGACCGCGCCTTCGTGTTGTCCACTCTTTCTGGTATGTTTCCAGCCTGATCGAGATCGGTGCCAGAAGGAAACAAGTAATACATTCACGAAAAAAGACGAATAAAGACAAAATTAGGCAAACTACCAAAATATAAGTTTGAGAAGCTAAAATAGACCAAAAAAGGTAAAATTATGGTCTATTAAAACAACTCCAGATATACAATTAAATTATTCCTGTTGTTGAAAATCATGGAATCGCAACAATTAAACCGGTAGCGGTAGCTCAGTGCATCAATTGATGTCGCTGCAGCGCCTCTGACCGGGAGGTCCTAGGTTCGAGTCCTGACGGCGGCAGGATTTTCGACACTACCTTTTCAGCAAGGTCGAATTTAGCTGCTGTCTGGAGGAGAATTCTAGCGGCCGGCTGCTCTGATCGGTAGTTTTCCGTGGTTTCTCCGATCAACACCAGGGGAATGCCGGAGCAGTACCCTAACAAACGGGCCACGGACCGCGCGCGATCTTTCCTTCCTCTTCCTTGTCCTATCCTCTCCCCTTACACACACACACACACACACACACACACACACACCTACACTAACATGCACTACACTACCACATATTCCGGGAGACCGGTCAGGAGCTTAGAGGTTGTCCCGGCTGGGGCGGTGCCCTGCTGGTCGGAGAGTCTTGGTTAGGGGGAAACCCCACTAGCCGACGGTAGGTCGGCGCCGGATCTCGCCATCCAGCGGGGGAAAATCACCACCATCTCCCGAGAAAAAAACATGCACTACACTAACGGGACTAATGACCGAAGCAGTTGACACGCCCGAAAACACGAAAAAATCAATCAAAATCAATCAAGCAACAATTAAAACAAGACGTTTTACCAAACTTCGCGCTCTGCTAATTCCTTTCGAATGCGTTGCTGATGTTTGCGAACGCCCTCGGCTCCAAAGTGGACTCGACAGGCCACCTCGCACGCGCGTCACAAGATTTTTCAGCAGCGTTTCGGTTGCCCACGCGGACGGAAAGCGGGAAAAAGCGTGGTTCGCGTTCTCGCTTTTCCAGTCGCCGCCGGAGAAGATCAAAGGCGACTGATGGACGGGCGATCGACAGGGAAAGGGCGGCGGCCAGAGGAGGATGGACGCTGTGCCCGAGAGAGCACCTGGCGGTTCGCAGGGAGCAGCATCGCGACGCGACGCGACGCGACGCGACGAGACGCGAAGCGATGCGAAGCGCCGCGAAGCGATGCGAAGCGCCGCGAAGCGATGTGAAGCGCCGCGAAGCGATGCGAAGCGACGCGAAGCGACGCGACGCGAGGCGACGCGACGCGAAGCGAAGCGAAGCGACGCCAGCGCGTGGAAGAGGCCCGTGGGCTTCCGACCACCCAACTTTTGCCTTCTCCACAGCCTTCGAAGCGAAAGTTTATTCTCCGAATCCTCCGTTCTCACCTCTGGCGGATCATTACAGTTTTACTTTCTCGTTACCGCTTACACATTGGAGAGAAAGTTATGTAATGCTGTGCGAAAAACGGGGATTTTCGGCAGAAAAACTCCTTGTTGTAGGGTCCCGGTAACGAAAAAGTTGATAAATGCAGTTGCTACATTTACCCCCCCCCCAAATCCTCGAACACATGGTGCAGCCAGAATCCATGTTTTATGGGTCCTGGATACCGAAAAATCGATTGACGACAAAACGTGTCTGTCTGTCCGTCTGGGAACAACTATAGCAGCTAAACTGTTCGGCCGATTTTCTCCATAATTGATATTCCGTAATCGATCTGGCTTATGTCGCGGCCCTTTGAATTTGAAGCCGATATTTTAATTTTGTGGTACTTTACATGAAGGTACTGGAACATTTTCAAAATTAAAAAAGTCTCTTTTGAATAGTGTGTAGGACGTTTAAGAGAATGGTGAGGTCTCATGTTTGTTAAAAAAAGGATTTTTCGAAAATTGCAAAAACTCAAAATGTTTACGGCATCATCCTACAGCTGCAATTATAAAAATACAGATTTTTTCCTGTGATGAAATTTCTTTCTTAAAGATCGATTTTGAAATAAGGTCATATACAATTTTTCGAAAACGAGTACTTTTTGCGTAATTTTGCGTGAACGTTATTTGGGGTTCAAAATTTAAATTATAGATTTTTGAATTGAATATCAACATACCGATTCTTGAGATTTTGTATCATCATCATTTACACGTAGTAATTGTAAATCTACAAATGTATTCTTAAGATCTTGTTTTCTCGATGGATGATACTGACTTATCGGGACTTAACAATCGATGTTATGGAACGCTATTTATTCGCGGGATATCGGTACCAAATGTGCAGCTACGTGAAGGGCATCGGCCGCTTTCGCCTCAAATTGCGATTTGCTGTTTCATTTGATTTGATTTGATTTATTTGGTCAAAAAAAACAGTAAAAACTGTATATGACGTATGGGGAAGAAGAATATTTGGACACGTTTTCTTGAGTACCAGAATCCCATCCCAGGATTGTAAATGCAGGGGTAGTGCAGCGCAGGGCGAGGCGTGGTGAGGCGGGGCGTGGAGGGTAGGGCAGGGCGAGTTGGAGCAGGGCTGACCGTGGCGTGGCGTTGTGGGGCAGGGTAGGACTTGGTGAGGTGAGGTGAGATGGGACGGGGCGGGGCAGTGTAGTGCAATGCGAGGTGAGGCGGGGCGGGGCGGGGCAGGGGCGGCAGTGGGCGTGCGTGGATGCACGTCCACAGCGGCGGCATGGCGCGTCGCGTCGCGACGCCCCCCCCCCTCCACGCCTCTTGCGACAGCGGTGACAGAGAAAGCGCTGCGCCGCGCCGCCATTGCGTCACCGCCGCCGCCGCGAGTATTTTGCCTACTTGCGTATAGAGTTCTTTCGTTGTAATCGTATCGCATACTTTATTTTTAACGGAATCCATTCTTTGGTTGTATCTGTATCTACTAATTTTGTTTTTCTCATCAATATTTTTCTTATATCTGTTTCGAGGACTGATGCTTTATTGATATCCATACTTTGTGCTTTCCGTCTCGGATCCTTCTATTTTATCCATATTTTTGTTCTATTGGTATTGATAACTTGTATAAACAGTATTGATAGTATTTTTAACGATATCTAATTTTTGCTCTGTTGAAGTCGAATACATTTCTTTTAACATCTATATATTTTATCTATAACATTGATATGGATATGGGTGATTGACAGTACCGTGGTATTGATGTTTAATCGACAATTTCAGTATCCGATACCACTATTTCATATCGTAAATCTCTGAAACTTTACATACGCGCCCGTTCTTGTCTGTGTAATTAGATAATCTGTAGTATTATTGTACACAAGAGTTGCTATTTCGTTGATTAAAATGAATAAAAAGGAGGGTTATCTCTAAAAATATTGCAACGCTTTTTTCTTCAGGATCGCGCGAGGTAGACGAGAAATTGTGTATTGTCCATTGAAAGGTCTCGATGTATTCCAACGTTTATTAGGCGCGTTTTCAACACGATCTGGATCTGAATAAGAAAGTCATAAAATAGTCACATGCTCCTCGATTCGAATGTGTTTGTCATATAACATAACCCATATTCTTCACGTAAATGATCTTGGCTGTCCAGGTGATGCCGCGTCGAAGGCTGTGTTGCCGACGTTTCGACCATCTTGTCGTGGTCTTCCTCAGGGCTGTTGTGCGAGGAAGACCACGACAAGATGGTCGGAACGACAGCAACACAGCCTTTGACGCGGCATCACCTGGACAGCCAAGATCACTTACATGACTCTGGCCGCGGAAGCGTACGACTTCACCATATTCTTCACATTCACATGCATGTGCAGATACGGCACGTATTGCTTCTCCGCTGCCAGTTGAATTGGGTGGATCAACTCGCACAGCAATGCGATGCCAGATGAGAAGGTTGTCTCGCAGTGGGGGCGTGGGTGGGTGGAACAACGCGTATTTGCGACACTAATTTGAAGGAATCGATGTCATCCGCATGCTTGAGTGTAGCTTCTAAGTGCTTTTTCGGATTCAGTGTTTCTGTTCTGCCTTGCGCGCTGTGCCTTCCCGACCGCCTGAACGTGCGTGTGTGTGTGTGTTGCAGCAGCAAAAATTCCTGAAGCGCAGCGCGGAGGAGCTGGAGCCGCCGGGCGCGTCTGGGGATGCGTTCGAGCCGCCGCCCAAGATGCAGTGCACGGGCGGGGCGGGCGGCGCGGGCGGCGGGGCGCCGGGCGGCGGCGGCGGCGGCGGGCGGGCGGGCGCGGGCGGCGGGCCCCCGCCGGGCGGCCCGCCCCCGCCGCCGCCCGCCGGCGCCGGACCCGGCCCGCCCCCGCCGCCCACCTCCGCCGCCTCCACCGAGAGCCTCAACAAGTTCACGGTGGAGATCGTGCAGCAGCTGGAGTTCACCACGTCGGCCGCCAACTCGCAGCCGCAGCAGATCTCCACCAACGTGACGGTGAAGGCGCTCACCAACGCGTCGGTGAAGAGCGAGGCGTCGCCCAAGTCGGGCCCCGGGACGCCGGCGTCGCAGGGCGGCGCGGGCGGGGCTGGGGGCGGGGGCGGCGGCGGCGGCGGCGCGGGCGGCGGGCCACCCGGGGGCGGCGGCCGCGGCCCGGGCCTCGACATCGGCACGCTGGTGGAGTGCAAGCAGGAGCCCGACAGCGAGTTCGTCGACCTGGAGCAGTGCGCCGCCGCGCTCGAGAAGGTGAGCCCCACCACACACTCACACACGGCCCAGCACTCGGGCGAGATACACAGTCACAGCCTCCATCTCCGAAGATTCACACACATTCGCATATCACAATTTACACCAAAACCTTTAAATGTGACACTCTCTCACAGTCCGCTCATTCAAAGCGTGTAAGGGGCGGATGAACAACTTCCCTAGGATGATTTGTCAGAAAAAATAATTTATATTGGTTTAGTGGTGTGTTATAGTTGACATTTACATAATTGAAATGATTGAAGGCGTTGTCATTGTCAACAATACTATTTATTTCAATAAGAGCAGCTTTCGATGGCTTAGCCATCATCATCAGTTTTCTGATACAAGAAAAATATAAACCACATTAGGATTAACATAGTTACATAATTTAAAAACATTTTAAGAAATTGAAGGGGAAGAATTAAAGAAAGAATTAATGAAAGAAAGGAAAGAAAGAAAGAAAGGAAGGGGACGGAGAGTTAGATCTTTTCTAAAAGATGTAGTCTGAAACGTGATCAGGCTGCTTCATTTTGTGTGCCAGTTTTGAAATAAAGTCGGAGGACCCCAATGGTTTTGAAGTAGTACTATTTCCTCTGGTCTTTTAGAAATAGAAAGCACTGAAGAGCGGTCATTTTTAATAATATTAATAATAATAACAAAATAAAAGTAGTAATAATAATAATCGCTAAGTTTGCTTCGAGCAACAATTGTTCCCACCGCAGCGTCTTTGGGCTGGAGGTCTCGGAAGCCCTTCACACGGCGCCACTCAGCAGCGCTTCCGAGTGGCGCGTCTCTTGGCAAAGCATTGGCTCAAATGGAGGCCTTCACTCGAGCGGACGAGTTGCGCTGCTATGGCGCTCGGAGGTGAACTCCCACCACAAGCAATGCTTAATCGCGTCCGAGCCACCCTCACCAGAACACAAATCTAAATGATAGCGTTCACAGGAGACGCGCCACTGAACAGGTGTTTGCCTGCTGCCTCTCAGTCGACTGAGGCCACAGCCGTGTGACTCGTAAACCTTCCTCCCTCGGAATCGGTGGCTGCGTGTGAAGGGATCTGCCGCTTCTGAGTGGCGCCACCGAGTGGCTCCGTGTGAAGGCACTCTCAGAGTTTGAGTTCCGGCAGTGGCGGATTTTTCGACACTGAGTTAGTTGCTGGATAGAGTTCCTCAACAATCTTGAGAACTCTGGCAGGCGTCTGCTCTCATCGATAGTTTTCCGTGGTTTCTCCAAATCAACACAAGACGAATTCCGGAACAGTGCCCTAAACACGTACCACGGATCGCTTGAGATCCTTTCTTTCTCATCTTTGTACCCTCCTCTTCCTTTACCCGCGAACCACACAGGCGCGCGCACACACGCGCGTACACACGTGCGCGCACACATGCACACACGCGCGTGCGTACATCCACTTTATTACCACAAATTCGCGAGCCGACGTGTAGCTTGGCGCCGGATCCCTTGTCTCGGCGGGGGAGGAACACCGATATGACGGGGATATGACATGCACAACACGTAGGAGACTACTGACCATGGTAGAAGATGCGCCCGGAACGCCAATCAATAATAATTAATAATAGAGATAAATATGACTAAGTTGTGTGAATTTGTGGTTAGGACGCCGCCGCCAACGGCGCCGCCTTCCCGGGCCTGACGGACCTGATCGGCGACGACACCAGCGACGAGATCATCACGTCGGACGCCTTCAAGGACCTCATCTCTGAGATCTCCGACTTCCACCCGGAGTTCATGAAGGACTTCGACTTCGAGGACAAGAGCGTGGACGGGCTGGGCGCGGGCGGCGGCGGCTCCATCAAGACGGAGGACGACTCCAAGGACGGCGGGCAGGGCCACCCGGCCCACCCGCAGCAGCAGCAGCAGCCGCCGCAGGCGCCGCCGCCCCCGCACGGCCACCCCGCGCACCCGCACGCCGGCCCGCCGCAGCACCTGCTGGACGTGGTGGGCAAGGCGGGCGGGGGCGGCGGCGCGGGGCCCGGCGCCGGCTCCCCCAGCCCCCAGCTGCTGGGCGCGCAGTTCTCGCCGCAGGGCGTGTACGAGCAGCAGATGCCCAAGCGCATGCAGCCCTACTCCGGCCTCGACTTCAGCAAGGTGAGCGGCACGCGCTCTGCCTGGTGGTGCGTTGTTGCTTTCCAAGTCATAGTCTGCCGACGTTTCGGAATTTTATTCCATCCTCAGGTAAAACAGAAATATGTGAGAACAACAACACTATAGATATACAAATGACCATAACAACATAACAGTTTACTGCACGTAATAATCACCAAGGTCATCAGTGCAGTTTGTGATCAAAATATTCTGAAACATCCCCAAACTGTTTTAATGTCTTCATTCACTCCGATCAAGTCACGTGATCTACATTTCCCATGTCTACTTCATGGTCGTGAATCTTGGAAGTAATAAAATAATAAATTGATGATTAGAAACTACCAAATTAATAATTTGAATTTAAAGTTCAGGAACTCTGCCATTGTTAATCCTACCTGCAGGTTTAGTACATATATGCAAGAATTAAATGGAAAATAAAAACACGGCAGTAAATGAATGGGAGGTCGAGCCGTTTCGTGCGTGCTGATTGGAAGCCAGTGATACGACGTGGGTTCGGGCGAAGTCCAAGAGCGCAGTTAATAACCTGAGTGCGGATCACGGCGCGCTGTAAAGTATTATTTAGTCAATGAAAACACAACAAATGTTGGTGCTCGAAAGTAATGAACCTAGCGACACACGAACGTCAAATGACAGACTTTAAATGATTGTCCTAGCGCGGCGGGGACGCGTACGGATCAAGGCACCCTAGCGCGCTGCAGTGACGTCCGTCGGCTGCAACAACGTCCGTCGCGTAGCAGCAAACGGACGTTAGCAGCTAGAATGCGTACGTTGTTCCTGGCGGGCCTCGTAGCTTCTTAGGCTTTCATAGCGTGCAGAACAAATGGAGTACTAGCGACGCAACGCGTTGACCGAGCGGCAAACGTTTTTTCCATTCATTAAATCAAAAGATTCGAATAAAGATTGTTTGAAAGATTAATTAATGAAGTGATATACAAGCGTTTCTTCTGGCTGCATAGCACACTTCACATTGGTATCTTCCCTTTTAATATGATCACGTAATTTCGAGAGCACTTCTGTGAACGACGGAAATAATAAAAGGAATTCTCACCATCGTTGCATTAAATCTGAAAGAGGATATAAAATGTTTCCTTCAAAAGAGGTCGCTATTAATGGTATGTTCTCACAATCTCCTCTTTTCTTTTATAAGTTTCATTCTAATATAACACAATTGCTAACTCAACGCCAGCAACTTTGCTAACACAAGACCACTGGGCGTCCGTTGCGCGGCGGTAATCGTGCTCAAGTGGTCTGTCGACGAACGGACCTCAAATTGACGGACGTCAATGACGTACGTTTTGTGACGTTCGTGAGTCGTTCGCCTTCCGCGTGGGCGAGCGATTGATTAGAGCTGGCTGTAGAGCGACAGTTGATGTCCGTTACGCAGCGGTAACGTGCTCGAGTGGCCTGCTAACTAACGGACGTCAGCGACGTACGTTGTGTGACGTTCGTGTGTCGCTAGCCTTCCGCGTGGGCGAGAGATTGATGAGAGCGGGCGGTAGAGTGACATTTGGCGTCCGTTGTGTGACGCTGGTGTGTGGGTGCGCAGGCGGAGCTGAGCCCCGCGGCGCAGACGCTGAAGCAGATGGCGGAGCAGCACCAGCACAAGGCGCAGCTGGGCATGGGCTTCGTGCCGTCCGCCGCCGCCGCGGCCGCCGCCGCCGCCGCCGCCGCCGGGGTGGGCGTGGCGCCGCCGGGCCGCAACGCGCGCTCGCCGTACGGCGACTTCCAGTTCACGGGCGGCGCGCCCGACTACCACCACCTGGGCAGCCCCGGCGGGCCGGGCCCCGGGCCCCCCGGCCCCCCGCCCGGCGCGGGCCCCGGCGGGCCTGGCGGGCCTGGCGGGCCCGGCCAGGGCCCCGGCCCAGGTCCCGGCCCCGGCCCCGGCGCCGGCCCGCCGCCGCACTCGGCCGCCGCCGCCGCCGCGGCCGCCGCCTACCTCAGCAAGCAGGTGTCCTCCGCCGGCCCCGGCCCCGGCGCCTTCGTCAACAGCGGCACGCAGGTGCGCACCCCCCACCCCCACCCACCTCACACACACGGGAAGTCTGGCAGCGACAAGTTGTGTGCCTGCATTCGTACGGCATTGCGAGGATTTGTTAGCAATAACAATTATGAAATGCGTAAGGTTTTATTCAGCCAGAAATATACTCTTAAATTCGTATTTTTTTTACGTATAGTACATTCATCCAGCGCTTCACTCTTTGTAGACCGCTGAATGAAATTTCATAGTGATATTAGGTTCCACCACGCAAAGTGTGCCGCTAACAGTAACAATTTAACAGTTAGAATTAGAACCACTATTGCAAATAATTTCGAGAATAACTGGATTTCTTCTGTGAATTGTAGAAGTTCACGTCGCGAGTGCCAGGTCATGGGCGGTGCCATTTTCCAAATAGTGCTGTTCAGCATGTAATATTCGAAACGTGCCCTATTTTCGTGATAAAAACACATACACATACGCGTAAATTACGCGCCGGTTACCGGAAATTGATATTAGCTGCTATAAACGAAGTGCATAGAACACAATAACATAAAGTATTATATTTATTAACATGTGTATATCGTAAAAAAAGTAGTGATATATGTGTTCAATCAAAATATTTAGAATAATGAGCTAATTATTTCGTGTTTCTTACTAAGAAAACTGTCAACATATGGAAGATATAAATAATAAAATAACGTTCAAATATTTAGGATTTGAGTGTTTCAGACACGTGCTAAGTGAGCATACTTTTTGCCTACAGGGGCAAAAAGTGCATTTGCATTGAAATCCGTCTTCAAGTTCGCCGTAGGGTTTGAAGTACACTTGTATTATCTTCTGCTGCATATCTCCAATTCTTGAATTGTTATTTTTGTATATAAACTACCGAAGGTCGTAAATATATAATCTTCATGAGTTTCTATGTACTGTTTTACGTGATACGTTTCTTATTCAGTTTATTTTGAATATCTAACACGAATGTTTTTGTAATTTGATCAAGCTAATCTGATAAATAGCCGTACGTGTAGCTTAATCGGTATCGCTACAATCACACTTGTTTCGTTTATTTTTCTGTGGCTTGTGCGAACTTAATTTTGGACACTGCGCAATACGTTAGGGAGCCACACAAATGATCGATTGTCGGGCAGGCAACCACATCGAACACTGTGGATAGCGCTCACTTAGAGAAAGGTGTCTTCAAGTATTAGGGTGCACTATACTCCAATTATTGCATGAAAATAACGAAACGGACAGTTTTATAGAGTGGTGTCCATTGAAATGCATGAACATGGCGTGTGGTGCGTGGGTCGACGCCGGGCGCTGGTGGACGGGAGCTGCTGAGCGCCGTGTGTCCGCAGGCGGAGCTCATCAAGCAGGAGGTGATGTTCAGCGCGACGCAGACGACGGCGTTCACGAGCTCGGGGGCGACCTCGGGCGGCGACATGCAGGTGAAGGCGGCGGCTGCGGCGGCGGCCGCGGCGGCGGCGGCCGCGGCGGCGGCGGGCCGGCTGGGCGGCGGCGCGGGCCCGGGCGCGGGCGGCGGCGGCGGCGGCGGGGGCGGGCCGGCGGGCGCGGCGGGCGGGCCGCAGCCGCCCCCGCAGGGCGCCAAGATGGGCGGGCCCGGCGCGTACGGCGCGCCCCCGCCCAAGCAGCAGCAGTACTCGCCCTACGGCAGCCCCGGCCCGCTGCCCAACCACGGCAGCCCGCAGTACCTGCCCCGCGGCGCGGCGCCCGGCGGCGGGGGCGGCGGCGGCGGCGCGGGCCCCTACGGCAGCAGCACGCCCCCGCGCCCGCCCTCGTGCCCCGGCACGCAGCTGCAGATGTCGCAGGCGCAGCAGATGCAGATCGGCCCCGGCGGCGGCCAGCAGATCCAGGTAGGCCCCGCCCCCCGCTGCGGCTGCCCGCTCTGCGCCTTCGTGCGCTCCTGAGCGCGCGACGCCATTCACTTCGCCCGGAACCCCAGACACCTGTGAACGGAACACACTTTACTCTTCGTTTGCTCCGTACTCTTTAGCATAGGTCGGTTGTAGGAGAGCTTCAAAATGATTTTCCATTATAAAATACCAGATTTTTACGTAACAATTATCGAAATGAACACCAAACATCAAATTATCTTGGCATTGGTCTTAAATTCTCGACCTTGTTGATATTGGACTGTAAATAAAGTACCAAACTGAATAAAATATTTAACAATATCCTGGAGAATATATATCTTTCTTCCTTTGGGTGTAAAAATCCGCTCGTTGGTTCGAAAGGAGTGGAATGAAATGCTACACGAAGCTTTTGGAGAACAACAAATCTCTCCGTAGCGTGGTCGCTTAATTTTGAAAGTTCAGTTCACAAGATGCTCGGGTACTCGTCCAATGAACGCGAAGAGCTGTTGACTAGTGCTAGTAAAAATATTTACGTGTCCAAATTAAGCATCAGTGAGCGAAATCCAACATTGACAAACGATTACCTGGAAGGAAACTACCGTGATCTCCTGACTGCGCCTCTTTATTGACCATTTTGATATTTGGCCACCTTTCCCACTGTCACGTTGAGAAACTGAAACTATTTCCAGTAATAATTTGTAAACTATTTCCAGTAATAATTTTTCAACTAGACACTGCACCCCTGACAATTGTGAAGTGAATGCTGTCGTGAAGGGAGTTTTGTAAGTTGTGCGAGGCACCAATTTACAGGATTCTTGTTTCCAAACCCGAATGTATGTTATTGTTTGTTTGTGTTTGTTTCCTGCAGCTGTATATTCCATCGTCTTTCCGAATTATTTTTGTATGACGTTGTTATTCGTAAATAAAATCCATTAAATTATAATTTAATGATTGTGTTATCACATTTTCTTCGTTAATAGGCACTGGGAGCTTTTCTGAACGAGACTTTGCATTTGAAAGTCTCAGAAATACTTCGAATCTTGACCCGAGAATTCTCTATCACCTCAATTCGTGATTTGCACCATCAACTGGAAATTAGTGGATGTAGTACACAATTTTGTATGAAATCGCAATTTCCTTCATGTGCAATACTATCATCTTAAAAGATAGCACGTAAAATGCACGAAATTAAAGGGTTTATTTAACATGTTTTAGACTTTTACGAATAGCAAACTAGCATTCTGGTTGAAGTAACTAGTAATGCACGTTAAGCTATACAAAATGCGTTAAGAGTTGAATAAGGAACATAGATGTGTTTTATTTTTTCTATTCAAATTATTTAAACATTCATCTACCCTATCAATTTTTACAAATATCACGGATAGTGTAGATAAAAGCAAACCTGTAGATAGAAACGTTGCCATAAGAAATGCCAGTGAAAATTGGTTTTGCTTTTTTTCACATGTTTGACCTTGGGCGGTAATATCGTCTACAATTATCACGGTGGATTTTATGCGAATAAGTATTGCACTTGAAAACGACAGAACACCAGAACTTCAGAATAGCAAAAGGTAGAGCTATCTGCACAGTCCGAGATTCGCGTGTCATTTGAATGGCGAATACAGAACGCGACCAATCGACAAGAAGCGAAAATAAAGCAGTGGGACTCTCTAGACAGTAGAGCACCACTCCTGTTATTTTCACAACGCACACAAGCGATGCTTATTTTGTCCTTTCTGCACGTAGAAATTTGTGTATTACTGCTTTGACATTGTTAACCGCAAAAAGTGACTAATGAGGTATATTATTTGATTGAATTAGGAACAACTAATGTGAAGTGCATGAAAATAAACATTCCACATATGGTACTATCGGTGTGCATCCTCTCTGTTATTAAGAGTGGTCCTAACTTTCAAAGCAATTTTCCATACGTATTGTGTCTTGTGGTTTGGATACATACTGCATAACACCATTTACTGTCTGTGACCTCGAAGTTTCATCACGTAGCTTACCACCTTACTATTGGTCGTTCCTCCGTGTGAGAAGTATTACAAGGATAGGCTCTCACCGCCTTAAATGTGTTTTGGATTTATAGGTAGTTCACTTTCGCTGAAATCTCCGTTCATTGCATCCTTTAAACGTGGAGAGAAGGAGATTGTGAAGGACAAAGTGTAGATTTAGATTAAAAATGACGTGTCGCGGTGTTCGTATCCGGAAGTGCGGGAGGCGTGCGGTGTGCTGTGCTGCGGCGCTTTCTCCGCGAGGAAACAGCCGCCGGCGGCAGCGCGCTCGCTCTGCCCGGCGCAGCTCGCACGCACACGGCGCCTCCCTTTCGTGCTTTCCCTCCCTTTCTCCCTTTCCCTCCCTTTCTCTCTTTCGCTCCCTTTCTCCCTTTCCCTCTCTTTCTCCCTTTGGATCTCTTTCTTCCCCTCCCTTTCTCCCTCTCTTCCTTTCCCTCTCTATCTCCTTTTCTCTTTCCCTCCCATTCTTTCTTTCGCTCCCTTTCTCTCTTTTCCTTCCTTTCCCCCTTTCCCTCACTCCCTTCCTCGCTTTCCCTCCCTTTCTCTCCCTTTCTTGCTTTCCCTCCCTTTTTCTCCTTTTATCCCTTTCCCTCTTTTTTCCCTTTGCCTATCTTTCTTTCCCTCCCTTTCTCCGTTTCGCTGCCATTCTCGCTTTCCCTCCCTTTCTCTCCTTTCCTCAATTTCCCTCTCTTTCTCCCTTTGCCTATCTTTTCCCCTCATTTTCTCCCTTTCACTCTCTTTCTCTCTATCCCTCCCTTTCTCCCCATTTCTCCGCTTCCCTCCTTTTCTCCGTCTCTCTTCCTTTCTCTCTTCCTCTCCCTGTTACCCCAGCAGACCAGCTAGAGCTCTGTCCTTAGGTTACGCACTCGCAGAAACGTTAGTCTTTCGGGGGCCCGGGGCCTCGATGGTGATGACGATGGGTCTGTGAGTGGGAGAGAATAGAAAATCCCTCGGGACATTATTTGCGGTGGCGTGCCGCGATGACGGAATGAAGCCTCGGACACGATCGATGAGAGCAGCCTGTGGCGTCGAACCGACTTCCCCCGCAGCTGCTTCCGAATATCCACGCCCTCGCGGCTCCAACCCAGGAACGAACGCCACACGTAAGAAATATAGCGCCCCCATGTTGGAAGCTGATAGTTTTAGAAGTGCCTTTTCTTTGAAAATGCGAATGCATTTTAATATATTAAGAAATTTCGCCTGAAAACGCCAACGAAATGAATGAAAAAGTAAAATAAAACTGACATAAACGTGTGACAAGAGCAATGAAATACGACTGTCGCAAATAATTCCAAACATGAGTACTGTGGATCGCCCCGCGCTCGTTTTAAAGTGATTGGGTGTTCTCCTCGCGTAGCGTTTTCCACTCGCTGTAGGAGCCTTTCCGCCGGCCGTGCGTTGCAGGGCCTGCGCGCCGCGCGCACGTGGCCAGAGCGCGCTGCCGCTCGCCGGAAGTCGTCCTTCGGCCCCCGGCCGTTTCCGGCGCCAGCCACGAAAGCGCCCACGGCGGAGGAAGTGGGTGGGCAGGCGCGCCGGCCGCTGGCGAATGCAATTTGCTTCCTACGCGATGTTTCATCGTTGAAGGGGAAAATATTGATGAGAAAAGTCTTTGGGTAGTAGTGGATAGTTTGTGCATGACACTGCGTTTCATACGTAAGTGTATGAAGTGCGCACGTATTATTTTCAAGAATTTAAAAAATTTCGAAGGCTCGTCGATTGTGGAATAAGCACAAAATGACAGCCTATAAATATCTTTGCGAAGCAGGAAGCATTGCGAATTGAAATGTGCAATATTCTCACGTTGTCCACGCAAATGACACTGGGTTACATACGTAATTATGTGAAATGCGCACGTACTATTTTCAAAGGCTTAGCAAACTTCGGAGGCTCGTCGATTGTGGAGTAAGCACAAAATGACAGCCTATAAATATTTTTGCGAAGCAGGAAGCATTGCGAATTGGAATGTTGAATGTTTTCACGTTGTAAACGCAAATGATGGAAACCATTTGGAACATTCTCGCAATTCTTCGTCTTCTTTTTCCGGTTAGCGTTTCCTTCTCCTTTCAGTGGGTCCGTGATGCACGATCCATACATTTTTGTCAGAATTTTCAGGGAGTGCATTTTAGACTCATTATCGCTTTGTTTTGCTTCGTTCTGTTCCGCAGAAGGCACCGCACCGATCGTTCTCGTGACTCAGAAAAGCGTATGAGAAAAGTTACAACAATTTCCTAGATTATTTTGCCGTGCGGAACATACCATTCGTTCTATGACGAGGTAATTTTGGTTTTCAATTTTCCCCTCTCCAGTTTCCTAGGGGAGGCGGGAATTTATTCATAAGTTCGGGATTCATTAACTGCAGCCGATTTGACTGCATGACATACGTGAGTGCGTGGCATATGTCAAATGCACGTCAAGTCTTTGGAAACATTTGAAGAGGGCAATGACTAACGATTTCCACAGCAAACAATGAGCGCGTTTGTGAGAAAATGTTGAGGGTGTTACCTCCGAGGCCAGACAAGAACGCAGCAGCTGATGCAATTGGCGCTGCCTCGCTTTGCACCTCTTTTTTTTATTTATTTAATATTTATTTACCATTCGGATGTACATAGTTCAGTAACATTACTTTTTCATATGTGTTGTTGACTTACAGCTATTCTTATTTCCTAAACTTAAAAACTAACTAACTACTGGAAGGGGTAAGAAGCTACACTCTGCTCCTACTGTTCACAATTGTTGGAAAATAAGTTTAGGAAGGCGTTGAAAGGGTAACGGTTTTTGATGCGTGTTGGAGTATGGTCTGTTGAGTCGAGGTTGCAGTGGATGGCGTGTGGTATTGAGTTGATATTTGAATAGAATGTATTGGGTAGATGCACCTCTGAGCAAAGGGCCCGCGCCGCAGCCCTGGCGCGAGGCGTGCGCCTTCCGCTCTTCGCCTGAATCGGGCGCTGCAGAGCTGGCACGGCGCTTCTGGGAAGCGCGTGTTTGTTTTCGGGCGGCGCAAGGCGTTTGCCGCCCCCCTCCACCCCCACCTCCACGCGCACCTCAGCGCCTCGCGTGCTGCTGGTGGCCACACGGTTCTTTTAATCGCTCAGTCGCCATCCTGAACATTTCAAGTATACCGCACAGTATGGAAGCCACCTCTACTGTTGTCTTTTATGTTGAGCTTTTCTGAAATCCCAGTACTATGCAATTCTGTCCTTAATAATTGTTCTACAAGACAACTACACAAACCACTAACTTCTGGATCATGAACACACTCCATTTTTACACAAACTTGAGAGAAGGGCTACTTACGAACGATCAGAAAAGGACTGTTCATCGCAATATTTTGCGGTTCCTACCGACCGTCCAGACGCGCATTCTCCCCTCTCCCCGCCCTTGAAACATGAGGAGCCTTAGGTTATCGCGCTTGGCATGCGGTGCCTTCGCCTGCGCTACGATTTCTCTTGACGGCATGAACTGTTTGAAACTTCTCACTCTAGCGCACTTCATAGCGCTTACGGATCCCGAACACCGACTGGCTCTCGGTAGCGAAACAATTAAATTTTCGCATCAGTTTTAAAGCTTTCAGAATCTTAATAACTTTTTACAGTATTACCAAACAAACGAAACACTTCTTAATTCCTTCGAATTACTATGTGCACCGGCGGTATACGTGGTGTGTTAGAGAATTCGCCCCCGAAATCTCTGCTCGCGGTATAAATGCCCTTAAGTCCTCAGCCAAAACTCTTCTTAGGAACGTTTACTGCACAAAGAAGTATCGATACTTCCCAAATCGAAATTATTGCAAACCGAGGGCATTGGTGTGATTCGCGCGCCATTCGGTATATGTGATTCGAGGGTTTTCGATATTCATAGCGATGCTAACGAATGGTTTTTGGAGAAAAGGAAACAAATTATAAATTACCGAAATGGACGAAAGTGGTAGATCGAACGTCTGCATGCCTCGTAATGACAATATCAACTTTAGTATGGTCTTTTGCAGTGAGAAAATCTGCTAATCTTTCTATATTACATCCACGCGATTTTGATCTGATGTTTCTCCCTCGACTAATGATTTCAAACTTTTTGTCATAATAATAATAATAATAATAATAATAATAATAATAATAATAATAATAATAATAATAATAATAATAATAATAATAATAATAATGTTTCACGCTTCTGTCGTAATCCGGACACGCTCCCTTTTGTACCATTCGTGTTGATTCACCAACCAGCAACAAGCGTGTCTGCTCCGGGTCCTCTGTCCCCGCCCCGCCTTCGCTCGCGCCGCTACCTTCGTCGCCGCCCCCGCCCCCCGCCCTCGCCGGTGAGCGGCTGAGTGCACCCGCCGCCCGGCAGACGTCGCGTCGGTCGCCCGGATTTTCCGGGAAGAGGCGACAACAGGAAAGCTCTTTCCCCGAGGGCCCGGCCTCTCCGCGGAGGGCGAAAGCCCGCGCCGCCCCGCCGCCCACGCGGCGCCCAAATCTCTGACAAACTCCCACGCGGAGACGAACAGGTTGGGCTGGAGTTTCTCTTTCCGTCAAAGAAACCAAAGGATCTGCCGCTCGCTCATTGTACTTTTCTACAAGGAAAATGTACGTGCAAGTAGTATTATGGGGTATGACCCTTCGTTCTTAATGCATTTCGTATTTTAGTGCTCTGCTACCACGGCTCCGCCTTTCCTGCCCTGTCGCCTTGTAATATGGGAACTGGCGTCTTCAAGGGAATCATTTATGAAATTAGCAATTCCTTTTCAAAACATTCTTTCTTCCTAATCATTTCAAAACTACGGTTGCTATGCACTCGGAACTCCATACATTCCGCAGTCCATTTGCATGTACGAATGACGTAAATAAATAACCAGCCAACTACTCCAACTTTGTTGCCAACGTAAAAATCGATTCCTTTGTATTGAAGGTTAACTCTAATGAGCTTATACATTTCTCGTATTGTTTTCTCTGTCGTAATCGTTATTTTATGACGGAAACTTTTCGAATTTTTGCGTGTGTTCTGCATAATAAGGTAAAGCGACTTGCTCAAAGAACATGTGATTCATGTCTACGGAAATGTGTTGACACTTTGTTTGTACTCTACATTTTCTCTGTTAGTAAATCTTGAGATGTTCAATTCAGATCCCTGACCTACACAGGGAAGCGTTCGTGCGTTCAGCTAGTCGGTAGTATTATGTCTGGTTACTCGAGAAAATGAGCTCGTTATCTTGACCTCTAAAATTCCTACCCTCTCTCTTTTCCTCTTCGCTTCTCCTTCCCTCCTGTATTCTCTAGTTGAATTGTGAAAAAGATGGCTACGAGCGGTGTATGCAGCATTTGAGAAGAAGAAATGTTCGCACTCATGCTATAGAACCTATTTGCACGGGGAGACTAGCTGCAGAGTTGAATGGACACCACTGTAGGTGGACGAAACTCTCCAGTCGCGTGGCGTCTATGAGGAGAGCTGAAGAAAGCGAGTGCGGATTGCAGTCTGGCGCGGCGTGCGGCGGGCCTCGGCAACAGACGTGTGCCTGATGATATGCGGGCGGGCTGGCGCGCGTCGCCCCAGACGGCGAGCCCGCGGGTCACGGCCGCCTGCCACAATGGCCGCCCCCCGCCCCTCCCCGCCCCCGCGCCCCGCCCCGCCCCGCCCCGCCCCGCCCCGCCCAGCGCGCCTCTACCCGCTGGCGACGGCCGCTTTATACACATCGCGTTTTAGAATGAAAATATTACGGACGCCCAGGACACAGACGGGGCCGAAGGTATTTGGTACACGACAACTCTTTGGCTGCGGCACTTGGTGTGCTCCACCAGTGCGCGGTGAGTTGGCAGCGAACTAGAGACTCGCGTACGAAACTTCGTTCTATGGAATTTTTCCAGCACAAGTTCATCGGCGAAAAGAGATCACCGGTTTCGTCCCTCACATGCCCTGGAACTTCGTAACTTTTATACTGAGTCATCCTGGGTATTATTCGTTAAAGGAAACAAGACGATTTTGAACCATCTACAAGAATCCATCGTCACAAAAGCGCGCAAGAAAGCTACTGCTTTGGAGCAATATCTCCCAGCTCTGCATCACGTATACTAAGAGACGGAAGCAGTACTCAAAGGTAGGCACTTTGTGGAAAATCGAAAAAATCAGAGAAATTCATTGCTGTGGAAAAGTCAAGCAGAAACAATGGAATTTGTAGAAAAATCGTTAGAAGTCAGAGAAATGTTTGTAATCGTTATGAAACTAGATATTATTCCTAAGAAAATAGACTAGCATTCTTTTTTGCTCAATTTCTATTTGTTAAGTTTTTTTTAAAATTCGTATTTTATCTCGGTGGAATCTGAGAGCTGAAAAATTAGTTTTATGATTACTTTAATATTTTATTTAAATAGTGTGAAATACGCCAAAAGTCTTATCAATGAAATTTTTATTAAAACTGCTCTGGAAAACCGGGATAAGTCCAGGAGGAAATGAGTGGCCATCTGCATTCCTTCGCAGATTGTGATGTAGGAGAAACTGTAGGTCCACGCGCAATCCGAAACAAACGTTCCCGACGGGCAAAATGCGGCGGTGGTCCTGATGGCTGACGGTGTGAAGAGATTTCAAATATCCCTTCACGACTTTCGGTGGAGACTTAACAATTGTCGCGTTTCGGCCATTGTATTGTGGCCTTCTTCAGAGCTATACAGGGAGAAGCTCCGTTTGATATCCATTGATTAGGGAAATGGACTATTGTTGGATAATAAGGAAATTTGCGATTCAAGTGCTTTGGAGGTTATAATTATATATAGTGCTGTTTATTCATTAGCGAATGAAAATAGAAGGGTAATTGAAAGTGGAATGGCCACATTGAAGAGGCCATAGGCAGAGCCACGTGGCTAAGCGCTTCTGGTGGTTCGCGTCAACGATGATAGTTAGTCTCCTTAGTGTGGCACATTTTTAATCACGAGGGTCACGATCCTCCGCTCCAAAGCGAGATCCGGCGCCGACCTTCACGACTTGCGGAGTTATCCCCAGCCAGGTACCTCCCACCAGCGGGGCACCGCCCCAACCGGGACGAGCTCTAAACTCCCGACCGGTCTCCCGACATAACTGCTTTAGTAAACGAAGATAGTTGAAACAGTGCTGCAGGTAAGCTATTCCAATCTCGTATCGTTCTATTCACAAATGAAAACTTTCCTACATCAGTTCGTTGCTTTTTGTCCTGAATTTTATATTTGTGGGAAGGGGCGAAACAGTACCGATGGCGTTGTGGTGCAGAGCAGAGAATCGTGTATGTGGTGTGTGAAATCCGCCGCCGCGGGGAGTGGGTGCCAGGCCGGGGCGTGCAGCGTGGCCGGCCGGCCTGCGCCTGCCGCGCGCGCGCGTGTGTGTGTGTGTGGGCGCGTGTGGCGAGCGTCGCGCCGCGGCGGCGCCGCTCCGCGCGGAAGCGATGAATGCCTGGCTTTGTGCGGCCGTGAGCGCTCCGCCCCTCCCGTCCCCGCCACTCGGCTGCGCTGCGCTCCGCTCCGCTCGTCGCGCGCTGCTCCTCCGCCTCCGCCTCCGCCTGCGCCCGAGGGCCACGCGCCGCGCGTGCGACCGCGCGCATGCGCACTCCGCCCGCTCCCCCCTCGCACTCAACAACCGCTAGCGCGCGACCACTCTCGCCTGCTCCCCGACGCTCTTCACGCAGCGCAAGCCGGCAAACCAACCTCTCGCTCCGGCATTACGTCTTTGAATAATCTCTTGAACAACTCTTTCAAATCATATTAGAACTTTTTGCGTATTGGTAGTGAAAACGTGACTATGAAATAGAAAATATTGTAATGCTGCGGGGAAAAACGGCGAATTTTCGATAGAAAACTCTCATTACCAGACCCTGATAACGGAGAAGTGGATATATCTTGTAACTACACCCACATTATATATATAGTAAATTATTTCCTGTAATACATGGTGCAGTCAGAATCCACGTTTGGTGCGTCATTGATACCGAAAAGATGGATTACGCCAAAACGTCTGTCCGTGTGACTGAAGAATGCTAAAACGAAGCAGGATTTTCACCAAAATTGATTTTCTCCGATAAATCTTGACTGATGTCGCTACCCTTCCAATTTCAAACGGGCCTTTTTATACTTTGAGATTTTTTACAATAACCCTCAACATTTTCAAAATTTTCTGAAAAATGACTCGAACTTTTTCGTCGATTTTTCCCTCTTGATAGTGCAATAGACGCTTAAAGAAATAACCTACGTCACATTGTCTTTGAACTGTCTGTATTTTAGATAATTGTAAAAAAACAAATTCATATTGCAAATGTACAAGATTGATATAGAACATTTTTTCTCCCATGAAATTGTTTCTAAAAAATCACTTCTGTAAAAAAGACTTCTTTTATTATAAAAATAGCGTTATTTTTGCAAATGTTCAAGCGTACGTACAGGAATTTTCGCGCTTCGTTTTCTAGCATTTCACGAGATACCAGATTGGAATAAGACAATGGCAATCTTGCGCCGCGTCATGGCGGTTTTAAATTCTGAGAATCCCTTCTCATTGCTGCGAGATGTTACTGTTGTATGAGACGCAGTATTAATATTGTCGAATTTGTGTTGATGGATTAACTTTATAAAAATTAGTACTATTATAGTAATTAACGAAAATAATGTATAAAGAGAGGTATAATTGCATGAATGGTATGTTCGAGAAAACGATAGGAGCGAATTTTCTTGTATACCATGAGTGCAATTAGACCTTTATACTCATGTTACGTTAAATTTTTTTTCGTTTCCATTTAGGAATCATTCAAATTTTAAAACATTCGAGCGCATCTTTTCCACGCGAGGCATGCATTTCATGACGTAGTATTGCTTCCCAAAAATATATATTTTAGTGGTCCTTGCATTGTTTTTGTTTCCACGAATTATTTGCAAATGGAAGGTACTGAACATATTGCGGATACAATATTAGAAGCTGACAGTCATGAAATCATTACTTCCCACGAAAGGTAAAGACTGGTATGAGAGAGAATTCAACATGTATAAATATTGATAAAAAAACTAGTCGCTTTTCACACAGATTTGCTACAGCGTTCTTTTTAGTACTGTTAAACACAACTGATGTATACATGTTTGACATTTGTAATCCTAAGACCCAATATTTTACATGTAAAACATTTAATTTATTCTCTTTAAACATTTTATGTTGTTTCATAAGTCAGCTAGCTTCACGTTTACTTCCCCAATTTAGTTTTATTCATTCGTTGTTTATAAGTAGTTGTTGAAGATACGTAATCTGGGATGTACATTTTTGTTCATGTTTCATGGCCAACTGCAAATTCCTTGGCTACGTCTGTGTTACAGTTTCTTAATTAAACGATTGGGCTCTTTTCTGAATTCTCATTGGTAGGTGCTTGGCACACGTGCTAACATAGAGATCACCAACGATTTTTCATGAAATTAATGAGCATATTTAGGTAACTAAACGAAAATATTACTACATAACTATTGTCGATAATAAGAGAAAATAGGTGCTGTTGTGGCACCACTAGTTGAAAACAAAGTAAAGTTACTGGGACCTCTCTTTGTATCCACGCTTGGGAATCTGGTGCTTATTCTTGGCCTTTTCTCTAAAGAGACATGAGGCTTAGATGGTGGGTCAATTGCGTCTGCCCCGGGAGCCAGACACTCGGGGCAGTCGATAGGTGTCGTCAGCGGCGCTGACAGCGCTTGATAAGCTCCTGTGTTTGCTCGCGGCACAGATTGAAACCGCGTGGCGCGCCACCTGTCCTGTGAACGCCCACTCGCCTCCGCCGTCCCTCCCTCGTGCCGTGTGCCTCTTCTGCCGTTGCTGACTTTTCAGACAGTTCGCTGCCCTTTTTGATCGCGGCTTCTCCTTGCCTTACTCCCCTTCACACCGCTGTTCTTTTCCCCCTCCTTCCCCCGCCTCACATTTTCATGCCTTCTTTGATCGTTCCTACCTCGCCCTATTCACTAGTGCCCTCTCCACTTTTTTGCAATGTTTTTCCTTTCTCAAATTCGCAAATGAAACTACAGAAAAAAATTAAAAAGCCAAATACTGTCGACTCCAGTTATAGTGAACTTCTGGAGACTAACATGTTTGGTTCACTGTATCTGATGATGTCAAAATTAAATGAAATTTCTCCACAATGTCTGATTTTATTAATACACCTCGAAATCCATTAACAACACGTACTGATTTTTTTTACGTTTTTACGTTAAAAAATCAATTATTTTCAATTGTTTGCTTCGTACATTTCTCATTAGATCCTTCTCGCGTGCTCATGATCTCTTGATTCCTGATTCCGCTTTGTCCTCTGTCCCTAAGAATCGTAATGCAGTCTTGGCACCTTTCAACGCCTCTTGCGTTGTTCAAACACCATCCTACTCTCCGAAAGCCCTTTTAATCGCCTAATAACATACGAGATCGAATTAATTTCCAGGACTTAATTCTTACGTTCACTATAGGCGAGGTTCAGGTTCACTATAACCAAATCTTCTTATACTTACTTGTAATGTAAGTGAAACGGGACAGTGACTGAAGTTTGCTATAATCGAGGGTACGTTATTTCCGAGTTCACTATAACTGGAGTCGACTATATTTGTCGCAAAGGCGCAACGTTCTCGGGATAGTGCATCCACTGTTAACCATCGCACCCACATCTGTAGTTGAGTATTCGAATAAAATTTAATAGCGGTTGAGACACAGAAGACTAATCTATGTTTTGTATTTGCCATTTTATATTTACTTTACGTTCGCTTCCCTGTCATTTTCTGTTCTACTTCTGTCGTTCGTGGAGCTCTGGCGTGCTTGGCAGCGCGGATTCTCCGTCGTCTCTGCGCTGCCAACGGTTCGAATGGACACTTTCTCCGGAAGGAGAAGCTACTTTCCGCAAAACCTTGTCGGATCAGCGTTCTGTACATTAAGATGTCAGTTGAAGTGGTATTTCTTATATCATTCTTTGAAACTAACGGTATTTATAAATTATTGCGATAATTAGAAGTAATATTTGAGGCAAAAGATTGATTTAGAAGCCGTCTTGATGCCCAAACTAAAAATATTTGCAAATATGTAATTTAATGTTTTAAATATTAATTACATATTTTAATATTAACGTTAATCGATTTATCGTCCACACGCTCGTGTTGGGAAATCGGACATAATTTGTTGCAATGCTTTTATATTTGCGCTAGAAATAATAAGCCACTGTGCCTTAATATCTTCGGAACCTCCTGCTCCCCCTCAGGATGAGAATCAATTTCCAGAGCCTGATTGAAGTGCATTTAATTTTTCGTGACTGGAACTTGGGAACGCACATTAAGCAACCATCGAAACGGTAAGCCCAAAGTATGCTCATGGAGGTAAACATAAATTCCAGATAACCTTTGTTACGAAACACGAATTGAAATCTGTCTCCAGCATTTGTTTGTTTCGATGTCTGTTCGTGCATGGCGAATGCTCTCTGCCTTCCGTGCGAGCGGCAGTTGTTTGAACGGACGTCCTACTTGCGACAATCGGAGCAGCAAAACGCACTGGCGGGAAAGCGCGGAAGCGCGCGAAAACGCTGGAAGAGCAAAGAGAATAGGTTTTTGCGAAGAAAAAAAGTTTGGCATTTCATTTGTGTTTTGGCGCGTTGTCTTCATCGTTCTCGTTTGTCAAGGTCAGGTTATGCGACCCGTGAAGTTTGGAATATTCAAACATGTCTTCAGCATTATGAATAGCTCGGAAGTGGAGCATTTGTGTTATACGGAAATGGCACGTGCGATCTTATCGATTCAGGGAATGGAAGGGAATTTAATTAGCCGTTATTTTCAGGAAATGAATCCACTTAATTTAGAATTCGCAGCTTTAGAATGGACAATCGAAATTTTCCCACAAAAAAGCGTTAGATATGCACGTATGTATTGGTGTGTGCGTCTTAAATCCACGTCATGACCCTCCACGTTTAGGCATAAAATAATTACCACCGTCAGAAAGAAGGTCATACCAACGTATCACAATGCCTTGAGAACTGGTGGGGTCTTCGCGCTGAGTGAGAGGAATTCATCCAGGTGGACGGCGCGCGCCTGCCACTGCCTTGCCACTATCCGGTCGGGAAGGTGCGCGCGGAGCAACAGGTCTCCGTGGCTGCGTTTCCCTCCTCCTCCCTACGGTACGCACTACCAAGCACGGCAACGTTCGTACTAGTTGTATTGGCGCCAGGTCTCGAACTGTAGTATTATATTAGTATTATATATCCAAACACACACA
This sequence comes from Teleogryllus occipitalis, assembly GCA_011170035.1. Lineage (NCBI taxonomy): Eukaryota > Metazoa > Arthropoda > Insecta > Orthoptera > Gryllidae > Teleogryllus > Teleogryllus occipitalis. Next base: position 173,782 of record BLKR01000823.1, on the reverse strand, counting down.
CACACACACACACACACTATATATATATATACTAGCTGACCCGGCGAACTCTGTTCCGCCTTAACAGTCGGTCCCATCTTTTTCTCGCGTCGCATTCACTGTGAGAAACTGTACTATCCTTGTTGCACTCGTGATAATAAAGCAATTGCAGATTTGTGTTTTTCTCTCAAAGAAAGAAGAATAAAAAACGCTCTGATATTAAATAGATAATTAAAAAATCTATTACGTAGCAGAGCGTTTTTTTTTTTTTGGAAATGATTTTTGTTTAAGAGAGAAATACAAAGCTGTAATCATAGGGACCTGCTGTTAAAGGCAATAAATAAGCAGATTTTGGAATTTATTAAGTTAAATTGTTTATTAGAAAATACAAATAAAAAAAATAAGTAGATTAATCTTTCATTATTGTTCCTGTATTTTGGTGCATAGGTTGCACTCTTCAGTTAAGTACCTTGTGATACACGACATTTTTTGTTTTATCAGGCGCAGGTTACAACAGGCAACAATGACCGCTAACATGCGAAATCACGCGAAAACGTGCAAAAACGTGCGTTCTCACACAGGAACGCTGTCGAACGGGATAAACAGTATCCTATGTCCGTCTCCTGGCTCTAAGCTTCCTGCTCACCAATTTTCAGCCAAATCGGTACAGCCGTTCTTGAGTTATAAATAGTGTAACTAACACGACTTTCTTTTATATATATAGATAGGCGTCAATGTTTTAATTATTAAAATCGAGGGTGGAGTTTATCATGTCGGTTACTGCAGGGTGTGACGTTAGTGTTATATATAATTAATAATTCCTTTAATATTTTAATAATTAAAACATTGACGCGGTGCAGGCCTTCGGCGCAATACCTGCTCGGCTCAGCCCGGCCCGGCCACCCTCTCCCCCGCCCCCCGACCGTCCCGACAGAGCGCGGGTGAATAGTTTATAACCCACCTCAAAGATCGCCACGTGCCCACGCCGTATCGAGGCACCCCCCAAATAATTCTATAGAGTCGAAAGACAGCCGCCTTGTTTTTTTTTAAGGTCCACCCACCCCGCCTGTGGCCAGCGGTCAAAAAATGACTTTTCCGCAAACAAATGAGGATGATTCAGAAGACTGCGCAGCGCAGCCGTCTCGTGCGGGAGGGCCGCGTTGAAGCGCGCGGCTAGCTGCGCGACAGTCCTTCTTTTCATTTGCGCGCGCGTGATGCCCCGAAGACACGCCCATTTGTTTATTGACATCCGTGCGGAAGGGAGACCCTGCGCCCCCCAATAAAATTGCAGAAGCCAGCAATTTGACGCGCACGTGCGCGTCGCCCGAACAGTTGTCTTCTCATGAATAAATTCTGTAGTGGCAGAGGAGATCTTGTGGTAGTTCATTATCAAATACCCGGGATATTCAAAACAATCACTCTTTCGACCCGGATACCAATTTGAAAATTCTACATTTCGAAAATTAAGGGAACAAATTAAATAGTTTAGAATTTTTGTATAATTTAAAAATTTTTAAATTTTCCAACCTATTATGTAACAATGAATTTCCCAATTAAAATCCAGCCCCATCATAAATGTATTTATTGACTAGCTTTCCCATCCTTTTTATTTCTTCCCTCACCGTCCCTCGGTCTGCCTTCATATATCTTACTTACCATAAAATAGCGCCATGCTAGGACTGTTCACCATGGTTACTTAATGTGTCTATGTTACTTGGGTAAGTACTCTAATTAAATCAATAATTTTAATGTTAAAGTAGATTATGTACATCCTTGTATAATGTAGCTATTCATATGTTAATTTATAAATTTAATTTCAATATTGTAGAGCCATTCATGATGGGAAAAAATTCTCGAAATACGTGTATGGCTGAATTTTCTGCAAGGTCAATTTATGTAGCAAAAAACTACTATTGTGGTTGATACCCCTTATATCCCGGATATTTCCCAAGAATAATAAAAAAATAAAAACATCGAAAGTTTATGAACCATTGGAAAACACTGCGTAGACTTGGAATCAACGGAACCAGATCCTTGCCTCATATTTTATCAGTATTATTTCCTATTAATGATGGTGGTTGTGAGTTTTACAACTTCGGACAAATCCAAGATTGCAACCAGTGATTATCCTGCCCTGCTCTGCAAATCTTGTCCCAAATAATATTTTATTTTTGCTGACGACAATTCAATAATTCTCTCTCTTTCAAAAAGTTTTATTTTACTCTTCTAGAGTCGTTTCTTGCTTGCTTTAAGTTAATTTTCCTGCGTTTTAAGTGTTGTGTAGTTGTGACCACGGCACGGAAGAAGTAGAAGCAGAAACTAAAAGTTGAAGCTCTCGCGACTGGAGAGTCGGCGGCGCGAAGGTGACGCTGGAGGGTGGGAGTCGGCGGTAGGGGTGGGCGATTTAATCGTGATTAGTACTACAGTCGATTATTTTATACGATTAATCGAAAAATTGAAATCCATTATTTTTACACCTGTTAATGAATACATCGATTAATTTTTTCGATTTTAGCTCGATTATTTTTAATCGAATATTAATTTTCAAAACTTGAAAAATATGAAAGTATATCTCTCCTCTTGAACTTAAGAAACGTAATTGCAGTTCTGCTCATCTCTCTCCAACTGCACAAAACATAATAGAGACAAACATACGCCATAATTTCATGTTAATAAAACTAATAAAATGAATAGTCACTGTGTATGATCTAATATTTTTACTGGTGGTATTATATTCAGTATAAAATAAGGAACAGAATTACCAGTTTTCCTAAAATCTCCCTCAACTAAGTACATCGTTAGATTACAATTATTATGTTAATAAATCTAGAAATTGAACGATCATTTTCCTTTTAAACTGAGTTACAGTCGTTTCTTATGAGTACGTGTGGACTGAATATTAGGTATTGAAATAAGTAATAAACAAATATAATTAGTTAAATCGTGCCGTGCTTTTAAAAAGCTACTAAACGAATAATTAATTTACAAATTAAGAATTTTACTCATTGTACACATTATTTATAACATATGCAAAATTAATGGATTGTATAAGATTTATCGATTTATTCGGGAGTATTAATCGATGCAGATTAATCTAATATAAAAATTGGCGATTAGATATTAATGGATTATTATTAAGTAATCGCTCGTCCCTCGTCGGCGGACTCTACAAGCGCCCGGAGACTTTCCTTTGCAGTGAGCCCTCCCTTCGCGCGGCCCAGCGCTGACGAGCTGCGCGAGAGACAGGTCTTTTCATCTCCGGGGAATGTTCTGTTCGGCTGTTTTTAATGGGACTCAATTGCACCCAGAAAAGTCTCAACAACTTTCGCTGCGAGCTGATGAATTAAGTTTGTTAACGAGCTGTGTTTAATGAATTAGGGTGTACGTGCCGTCGAGCTGTTTTGTTTTTTCGCGAGGAGCTTACTCTTCCTCTCTGCAACCTGGAGCTAAAAAACTGCGGCGGCGCGTTCGCAGGTCTTAAGTCTTCTCCGTAAGTCCCTGGCGATCTCCTACCTTAGAGACAGTGGTTGTAACTGGTTTCAAAGGAGTAAGTACAGCGCCTACTAGAACGAACATTGCACATTTGTTCGTATTTGGATATTAATACCAGGGTTACTGTTCTCCTTTTAATACGAAACATAAGACGATACGTACGATTGAATTATTTAAAATTTCACCTAATTTATTACTGTTTCTCCGTAGCCGTGAAATGAACGCGATTCAGAATAATTGTAAAACACCTAGAGCAATTTCAACCAAAGCCAGTAAATAATGACGTACAATTCAAAAAGAAGAAACATTTATGTGGAATTAAGTCATCCATGGTACTAGCAAAGGGGGGGGTAACACATATAGATAAAATGGGAATATTCAATTGCAATTAATGCTTTACCGCTGCCCATTGCGTCGATTGTTGCGGCGATATTGATTGAAGTAATCGAACGGATCAACTTGCGGACGGGGTGGGCAGGGCGGAAAAATCGAAACTAAACTGGTGGAGCGGAGCGGACGGGACTGTCGAGGGGTAATGATAAAACAAATGCAGCAGATAGTTTCAATCGCTTTATTGATCTGATCATAATTTAACATTAGGAACACCGGAACAGACAACTATCTACCTGCGTGCTTCCACCAACGAATGAAACGGCGCTTTCCTTAGTTCCACCTTCTGACGCTTATCACATGTGCGCAGGACGGACGTGCAGTTCCCACATAAGTATTGGCCGACGCCGGGTGACGGCTCGTCCGTTATTGAATAGTGGCTAAGCGAAATAAGAGAGCGGCAGAGGGTGATGTGTGTGGAGAATGAACCGGAGCGCCGTTTGCCAGAGGAGCCGAGCGGCGGCGGCGGAGGAAGAGGAGGAGGAGGAGGCCGCGAGGAATCCAATTAGTGGGCGAGGACAGCGCCACGCGATATATTGCCCGGCTCCTCTTGCAGCCCCCCCCCCCCCCGCTCTGCCTTCCGCGTCTCAGCTAGCGCTCCGTCCTCCGACCCGTTCCCGCTCCCGGCCCCTGCTCCCTTCCCCCCGCTCCTGACCCCACCACCTTCTCCCGTCCCCGCTCCCGTCTCCGCCCCCGTTCCTGCTCCCCGCCCCTGCTCCCGCCCCCGCTCCCGCTCCTGCCCCCGCCCCCGCTCCCCGCCCCTGCCCCCGCTCCCGCCCCCGCCCCCGCTCCCGCCCCGCTTACGTCTCCGCCCCGTCCCAGCGCCTCGTACCCGCTCCCGTCCCCACCCCTTCCGCCGCTTACGTCCCCGCTTACGTCTCCGCTCCCGTCCCAGCTCTCGTCCCCGCTCCCGTTCCCACTCCCGTCCACACCCCCTTCCGCGCTCCCGTCCACGATCCCGTCCACACTACCGTCGACGCTCCCGTCCCCGCTCCAGTCTCCCTCCCCCCGCTAACGCACCCACCTGCTCCCCCTTCACGACCTCCCACCCTCCTCCCTCTCTCCATCCTCCTGCCCGGTTCTCTTTCTCTTCGTTTTGTTCCCCGTCTTTTGACCTTGCGGATTCTCGCAGCCTTGATGCACACGACTCGCCTCAGCCGTCAAGCCTTTTCCGGTTTCATGTTTTCCCTAATTCTTCCTTTCGCATTGCCCGTGCTTCAAATACCTCGTTCGCTCAATGCTCTCCGCACGTTCACAAACCTCGTTTTCCACTGCCTCCTCCCAACCCTTGCCCACCCCTCCTTGTCCCAGCGCATGTTCTCCCCTGCCATCGGCTAGTTTCATCCCCAATTCCTCCTTTTCCCTCCGTCGACTCACCCTCTCCACATCGCTCCCCTTGCACCTTCGCTTGGCCCGCGCCCCAGAGCGAGCGCTAACCTCTTTCTTCTTCTCTCCTCTCCCCTTACGCCCACACTTGTTGTTGCATGCCCCACCGTGCTCACCAGGGGCCAGTCAGGCGTTTACTGCTTGCCCGGCTGGGGCGATACCTTATTGGGGGAGATACTTGTGGAGGAAACCTTACTAGCCTTCATGATGCTCTCCATCCAGCGAGGGAGTGGGAGGGACACATCAACCTGCAGGGATACCAACATTGACTACACGAGTGAGACTAATGACCATAGCAGTTGACATACATGCGTGAGTTCCTGATCGATGAGAGTCAGAGCGATGGGCGTGCACTGACTGGCAGGTCCTAGGTTCGAGTCCCGACAGTGGCAAGATTTTCGCCACTAGCTTATCAGCTAGATCGAGTTCAGTTGCTGTCTGTAGGAGAATTCTAGTGGCCGCTGCTCTGATCGGTAGTTTTCCGTGGTTTCGCCGATGAACACTACGCGAATGCCGGAGCAGTACCCTACCAAACGGGGAGCGGACCGCGCGCGATCTTTCCGTCCTCTTCCTCATTCTACCCTATCTTTACTCACATACTCTAACATGCACTACCCTACCACGCATACCGGAAGACCGGTCGGGAGCTTAGAGATTGTCCCGGCTAGGGCGGTTCCTTGCTGGTGGGAGATACATGATTGGTTAAAACTCCGCTAGCCGACAGTAGGTCGGCGCCGGATCTCGCCATCCAGCGGCGGAAGATCACCGCTATCTCCCGATGGAAAAAACATGCACTACACTTACGGGACTCGTGACCTCGGTGGTTGACGTGGCCGGCTTCCCTAATAACCAAGCGATGGCTGTTGTGTCCTCTGCTCTGCTCTTCCGCTCCGCGCCGCCGCAGCGCGGAGATCCCCGTGCGGGGCGTCGGGTGTCCGCCGCTTCATTACGGGGCTTCACCCCTCGCGCCTTCGGCCTCCAATTAGGCGGCGCGCGCCGCCCCGCGGGGCCCGCCCACGGCCCCACCGGGGCCATTGCGTTGCCGCCGCCCGCCGCTGCGAGCGATACACTCTGCAGGCTGCGCACCCTTACTCAGCTTTAATTATCCTATTTATTTAATTTATTGGGAATTACAAGCTCTTCTACAACTAATGTCTTGGAGTGATGATCACGTGAAGGGGAGATAGCGACAAGGTAATGACGGTGAGGCGAACGATGATCAAGAATTAAGCGGATTGGAGGATGAGGGAACAAAGAGAACTCACTTTTCGTGATCGGTCGGAATCGAACACGAGTCCCAGCGGTGGAGGCGAGTGCGCAAGCTGTTACTCCACCACCTCGTTCTCTCCCCGTTTTCACCGGGGTCTCCTGCGAATTGTATCGATATAAATATATATCGCTCTGCGCTATCAAACCCTCAGTAATGAGCTACAATGTTTAAAACCCCGATGAAAATACGACAATTAAGAACCCGGAGGCAGATCCTGGAGGCGCGTTACGATACGATTCTGCATGCAACGAGGAAACATCCCGTTCTTCTTTCTGTGATTGAATGCGTTTTCCCTTCGCCGCACTAGTGCGCACTCGGTGAGCCTCAGACCATTTATCGCGCTCCGTTTGAGTGCTGGGGCGCATCAGTGCAAAGCAGCACATGCTCCATTCAAATGATGGCAAAGAACCAGGACACACCGACCTGCACGACGACCTCGTCAGTGCAGCGCAGTGCGCCGGTCGTTTTTGAGGTTAGGTATGGATTCGTTCAAGAGCGGAAGTTGTGAATATTGAAATATATGTTTGTGGTGTTTGACAAGCTAAAAGTAGTAAAAACTATTGTTTTTAAAAAAACATGAGTCATAAGAACAAAGATGTGGAAAATGTATTAAACTATATTTACTATGAATAATAAAAGTAAAATGTCAGTAGTTTTACCTTGTAACATGGATTAAAGTTGAGAATTAGACACAAGAACTTGCTTTTTAAAGTGAGAATATGAATTTTATAGCATTCTCAATCTTGAAGAATGACGTTCTTTTAAATATTGCTGCTCTTAACACGAGTATTTATGTAATGTAACTGTAATATTTTATTGTTTGGTATTTCTACGCTGTTTATGGAATGCATATCAAAACAACATAGCAGACATTGAAAATAACCAAAAACTGAACACCAAATTTGAGTAATTCGTTTCTATAAATAACTATATTAGCGTGACCAAAGTTTGTCAATCTGGAAAATTATATTCTTGAACTAAATTTAAAGAAGTATTTTTAAGTGAAAAAAATCTTCAATCATACTATTTACCGTTGATTACTATTCGATTTAGAATATCTCTGTACAGCTGAATCCTATCTTCAGAAAATTACTGCATAACTTTCACAATATATTTTACTTTGCTTTCTTTTATTTGAATTTATCTTAACATTCAGACTCTGGTAACTGGACAAAATAAATCTTGATTTGGATGAGTATGCATAGCTATTGCATGATATATTTGCCCATTTATTTTTGTTTGTGCCTTAATGTAGTCCTTACACCAAAAACAAAATTTAAAAAATGTTGCTCCAGCAGAATTACAATACATGGACAGTATAAATGCTAAGAATTACTTCTCCCTGGCGCACATTATGTCAGCGGAAACGCACATGTTAATATTAAGTTTTTGAAATGTATGTGTTTGAAGTTTTCGCTATTTTTAAATGCAGGAATCACACTTAATTATTGAATTATTAAGAAATAAGAATTATCAAACGACTTAATAGAAATTACTCTGTATTTTTATTATAAAATGTTATGAAACAACAGTCACAAATCAAAATTTGTATTTTCGAGTTTTGGCAGTGTCGCAGGCCGTGAACGAATGTTTTATCGTACTGCACACGCACTGACTCAGTTCCGGAATCCGTTTCATTGGAGGCTGCCCTTTACGCGCGTAGGGCTGCACCGTTGCGGGGCGATGACATTGCCCTGCACCAGTGTGGGTTTCGGTGCAACAGACGGAAGACGCCGTTAGTGTGAGAAAAGGACTGCCCAGTCTTTGCAGCCTGGAGCCCTTCAGGGATGCGACGAACACAGGTGCTCGGCGGGAAGCCTAACTTACAGCAGGGTTACAAAACCAGGGGTAACCCGTTGAAAATGGCAGAACGGATTTAAACTCTTCCATTATGAAGAATAAAATCAATAATTATGTTAATTTATGTTAACCAAATAAGGATATCATTTCATAACATCCCGGACGGTTTTTTTATTTTGTATTGCTTACGGAGACATCCCATCCGAAATAAAATTTTCGGCAACATATCTTTAAAATATAAATAATAATAGGCAAAAGAATCAAATTTCTATCTTGCCTAAACTTAACGATCAAATCTTGGGGTCGCAGAAAATGTTTTTTAGAGATGCTCCGCAATTAAAAATTAACTAGACATAGAAATATCTATGTTTCTACGAGAAAACCGTCAAGGGAATTTTTTGTTTGCTATGTAGTCAAGAACCTGATGGAAAATTATAGTGTCAAACGAATCACCCTACATTGATCGATATGTGCTAGCAAATAATTTTCGGAAAGGCCACAGGAGTAGCCCCACCGTAGTGCAGCCGGTGTCGTGCTTGGCGTAGCTGTGGCTGCAGCGCCGCGTTCGGCCGAGACAGCGAGTGGGGGCGTTACGTAAGCGGCGGCCTGCGTTGCACAGTCCGGCAGTGCACCGAAGGCTACGCCCCCCCCCCGCCCTCTCGCAGCTGACAGCCAACCCGTGTGTTTTGAATGTTGCGGCTGTGCCCGGCCGCGCACTCTTCACGATTGCTTCCAAAAGACACGAAACGCCGCTCAAATCGCTACCGCCGACCCGACAGGGCGTTCGCCCAGCCCGCCCAGCCCGCTCCGCTCCGTCCCGCTCCGCCCCGCTCCGCCCCGTCCCGCCCCTCCCCGCCCCGCCCCGCCCCGACCCGACCCGCTCCGCCCCGCCCCGCCCCGACCCGCTCCGCCCCGCCCCGCTCCGCCCCGCCCCGCTCCTCCCCGCTCTGCCCCGCCCGCCCCGCTCCGCCCCGCTCGGCCCCGCCCCGCCCGCCCCGCCTCGCCCTGCCCCGCACGCCGCCCGCCCACCCCGCCCCGCTCCGCCCCCTTCGTCCCGCCCCCCCTGCCTCGCCCGCCCCCCATCCCCCCCCCCACCTAGCGCTCCCGCCCGCCACGTCTGCCCCCGCCGCGCCGTCCCCATGCCGTCCCCCCGTCCCCACCGAGTCCCCCTCCGCCGCCCGCAGATTATGCGTTTCCGCCCGCCGCCGCCCATTGAGGCGCGCGCCGTATTCCGCCCGCGGCCTTGAATGCCAATGCGCCGCAGGGGCGGGGAATGGGCGATGCGGCGGCGGCGCTCGCCCCAGCGCGCACGGGGCATTCGCGGCAACGCCAGCCACCGCCGACATACTGGCTCAAACAACTCGTTTCAACAAGTGTATCAGTTCTAAATACTACGCAATCAGTGGCTCTTTTTCCATAATTGTATCCAGACAGTTACGTTTGTGAAAACTGGCGTTGTATTGCTGTGCTACATCAATTACGACTCTTCTTTGAGATGATGCATTTCTCCATTGAATTGACCTCGTGTGATCTGCGGCTAATCTTTGTTCCGTCGAATCGAGGAATTTTGGTCACCTCTTTACAAGTAAATGAACCTATCATCCGTTTCTGAAACTGAATGCGAGATGATTTCAACTTGTTTCTTGACTTTCACCTGCGGCGTTCTGTAGTTGGGGTGGAAGAGGGCGTGCGAATGAGTGGGCGGGTGACTGGTAGAGGAGCGTGCGTGTGGTTGGAGGGGCGAAGTGCCTGCTCGGAAACCGAACCCGAGAACGAGAGGACTTGCGGACGAGGGCGTTAAGCGGTGGTGGGGCGGCTGGGCTGGGCTGGGGGAGGGAGTAAGCGAGCGAACGCGTCAGCTTTCGAGCAGAGGAGCCTGCGTGCGTACGAGCGAAGGACCAGCAATCAAGCGAGCGAACGACAAACAGGCGAACTGACGATCAAGCGAGCGAACGACAAGTAGGCGAACAGACGATCAAGCGAGCGAACAATCAAGCGTGCGGACGAGCGAGCGAACGACGAGCAGGCGAACAGACAATCAAGCGAGCGAACGATGAGCAAGCGAACAGACGATCGAGCGAACGAGCGAACAATCGAACAGACGATCGAGCAGGCGAACAGACGATCAAGCGTGCGGCCGAGCGAGCGAACGACGAGCAGGCGAACAGACAATCAAGCGAGCGAACGATGAGCAAGCGAACAGACGATCGAGCGAGCGAACGATGAGCAAGCGAACAGACGATCGAGCGAGCGAACTGACGATCAAGTGTGCGGCCGAGCGAGCGAGCGAACGACGAGCAGGCGCGCAGAGGCTAGTGCGGGCGCCCGACTTGTCCGCGGGCGAGCGGGGCGTGCGTGCGCCCAGTTGGCCGCTCGCGCGTCGCCATTGACAGTGGCCTTGGGCGTTATCGCCCGGCGAAGGTCCCGCGCCGCGACGCCTGGAAGCAAGTGGAGGCGGCGACGCGGCGCCAGCGCCGGCGCCTCGCACACCCCCACGACGGAAGCTTCGGAATTGGGGATGGTCGATTTAATCGCCATTCGTACAACAATCGATTATTTTATACGGTTATCGGAAAATGGTAATCGATTAGTTTTACACCGATTAATATGCACATCGAAGAATTTGTCAGATTTCTAGCACGATTCTTTTAATTGAAATATTAATTTTCAGGACTGGCAACATATGAAAGTACTCTCAGCTTTTGAACTTAAGTAACGGAATTCCTCACCTCTCTCAAACTGCAAAACATAATAGAAACAAACGTACACCTTTAATTTAATGTTAGTAAAACTAATAAAATGAAAAGTCACTGTGAATGATTTTAGTGATGGTATTATATTCAGTATGAAATAAGGAGAGAGAATTGCCAGTTTTACTAAAATCATCCTCGACCAAATACATCGTTGGATTACAGTTATTGGTGTTACTGTATCTAGACATTCTACATATTAAACTGAGTTACAGTCGTTTCTTATGAGTACTTGCGTGGAATGGATATTATGTAAATAAAGAATAAACAAATATTATTAATTAAATCGTAAGTAATTAAAAATTATTAAACAATTAATTAATTTACAAATTAAAAATTAACAATTTTACGCATTTTTCATATTATTTAAAACATAATCGTTATATAAAAAATAATCGTTTATATAACATTAATCGATGCACATTAATCGAATAAAAAATCGTCGATTAGATATTAATCGATAGTTATTTACTAATCGCCCATCCCCAGCGCGCAGTGTCATGGCAGGCAGGCGCTTGTGGCACCGCAGCCGTTCCGGTTTCGCTTGGCTCAACAGCGTGGCCGCCGCGCAGGGCTTCCGCCGCCGCCGCCGCCGCCACACGCCGGCCAAGGTGGCTGCGCCAAATGCACCGCCCAAGGCCGCCGCCGCCGCCGCCGCGCGACGCGCCGAAAATATGCCGGCGGAGGCGGAGGAGTGGTCTGTTAGGCTTTCGCCCGAAACACCAAGTGTCGACGCGCCTGCGCGGACGACGGACTGCCAGTTCCACCGCCAGCAGCGGGCAGCGCTGCCGTCGCTCTTGAGGACGTTCAGTTTTATTTATTGCGTGCGCGAGTTGGATATTTGAGTTCACGGACGATTCATTTGAAGTCTTTAATTTTTGTGGATCTTATAAACAATAAAGAGTTGGTACACACACACACATAACAGTGTAAGTATTTCCCTGTTTCGAAAGGTTTCTATGATATTGTGCAGGGGTTTCACGATTAGTTCTACTTCTGTACTCGAGGGGCGCTGCAGCTGCTCCCTCTCCCTCTGTGGTGCAGTTGGCACTGGACGTGAAAACAAAGGTCAAAGCAACCTTAATCAAACCGAATGAGTGTGAATGAAGAGATGGATGAGAGGAAAATTGGAGGAGAATGTTTTGGTCGCCCGTGGGCTCTCGCGTGGCGGGTGCGGCCGAGAGGGGGCGCGCGTGTATTTTTAACCGCGTGCGTCGGCGCTCGCGGCGCTGCGCTGCGGAACTGCACTCCCCCTCCCCCTCCCCCTCCCCTTCTCCTCCCCCCTCCCTCTCCCCCCCACACACGACGCAGCACTGCTCTCTCCTCCTCATACGCTTTCTCACCCACTTTGCCTCTTCTTCGCTCATTTTACTTTCTCCGCTTGTTTTCTTGTTTGCCTTCTGAACTTCTCTTATTATCCTTTCCTCCTCCTCATTCTTTATGTTGTTCCTGGATTGGTAGTTTCCACCGAAATGTTTGAAAACTCGTTCAGAGATCTAATATTGAGCTGTTAAGAAGGAATTTTCTTTAGTTTTTCTACTTCTAGAAGTTTACTCTGCACTTCGATATATTTTCGGTGGAAGAATTGAGATACAGAGTGAACTAATTACAGATAAAAAGAAATGAACGAACTGTAATACTCTGGTGACACGTTTTTGAGATGAATGTGCTTTTGGCACATTTTAATTCATTTTCGACTTACGATCTGTTGATACGATGGAGATAACTAAGCAGTTGGAAGCTGTGTATCAAGCGAATCAAAACTCCAATAAGGAGAAAATTCAGCAGGGGAATCCACTCGCATCGTTTATATCTCGAATTTGAACTGGAAAATTCGAAATGTGCATAGTTTCGACGTACAAGGTACCGAGGACATTGTGGCGATACGCAAGGTTGAAGATAACAAAATTGAAAGAAATAGCGATATGAAGAAATTTTAGATCGAGGAATTCGTTCCTTTAAATAGGTCGAAATATAGAATTGTAGGTAAGACGGAATTGGTGATAGCGAGGACTTTTGGGCATCCGAGAACTAGAAATGTGTGGGAGCAGCGAGGCGCAGGCAATGTGAGCGAGGGCGCGGGTTTTCGAAGAGAGCCCGCGAACGCGAGCGCCGCAGTGCGCATGCGCCACCTCGCCGCTCTCTTTCCGCCGGCGGCCCTGACCTTTGAAGCGCTGCGCCGCGGAGCAGTGCCACGCCACGCGACGCGACGGAACGGGGCGCGATGGGACGGGACGGGACACGACGGAACGGGACGCAACCGAACGCGACGCGAGGGGACTGAACGGGACGCGACGGAACGCGACAGAATAGGACGCGTCTCGTCCCCATCGTGTTCCGTCGCTGACTGGAGGAGAATTCCAGCGGCCAGGTGCTCTAAACGTAGTTTTCCGTCGTTTATCCAGGCGAATGGCGGAGCAGCACCGTAACAAACGGCCACGGACCGCGCGCGATCGTTCCTTCCTTCCTCTTTCTTGTCCTATCCTCGCCCCTTACATACACACACACACACGTACATTCACTGCAGTGCCACCCATGTCGGGAGACCGGAGCTTGTCCCAGCTAGGGCGGTGCCCCGCTGGTGAGAAATACCTGGTTGGGCAAAACTCCGCTAGCCGGTTCTCACTATCCAGCGAGAGAAGATCACCGCCACCTCACGAGGAAACACATGCACTACACTTACGATACTAATGTCCTTAGCAATTGTCGCGCCCGGTATGACTAATCAGTCAATCAATCAAGTCCTCTGAGTTCAAACAGATGACTCACGAAAGTATCTGCTAGCATTCTCCCACGCAACTGTCACTGTCAATGTCGTAGTTGATTGTGCGAGCGTGTTTGATTGACCGTTATGTTTTACGTGTGTACATCGGCCATTTGTCGATGTGAATAGCTCGATGACAGTTCTTATCTCTGTGGCGGTATCTCTTTGGTGAGCTCACAGCCAGACTTGAAAAGGGTTCTTTAGCTGGTAGCGTCGTACGTTTGACATCCAGCGATGTACACCACCACCTCCCGCACGAGGTGTCTTCGGGCGGGGCTTCATCTGCAAAGAAAGCCTTTCACACTCACAGCAACCCTCCGTCTCCGCGGGCCGCAAATTTGCACACAAAGGGGATATTTATCGCTTTAATTCCGCCACCTGACAAAGCGCGCGCCGCGATTGAGACGTCTCGGGGGCGGGGGCTTGGGGCACAATGCGGCCGCCGGGCGCCTGGCGGCTGAAAGGGATTGATAAATTCGCCTCTTGGCTTCGGCCGCGTCGAAAGCCTTCTCCGCCTGCTGCGGCGCCCGCCCCGGCGCCCGCCCCGCGCGACCAGGAGGCCAAAATGATTGATATTATTATTATTATTATTATTATTATTATTATTATTATTATTATTATTATTATTATTATATGCTTATCGGCCATTTATGACTACGCTAAACGTTATTCTTCGAGGTCTAGACTTCTCAGCATTTAGATCCGCAATCCCGTTACGTTTCCATTGACCATGGAATGGACAATTTATGTTACGTTTGGCATATATTTGTTTTGTGGAAGATTATTTCGTTTAACGCCGAACAATTTTCCTTCTAAGGGTACAGTCAAGTACACATGCGGCTGCCCGCCCCTTGCTGTTTGTTTATGCCTTAGCTTCTCATGATTTTGGTATTTCTGAGACGTGTATTTTATTATATTATGCTGTAATGTGTTATATTTTTCTATTGTGTCATAATACAATTTACTGTGTAAGGAGCGTCCGCAATGGATATTTCCCAACGCAGGTACAGAAGTTAAAAGATTAAGGAAGAGTGGCCATTTTCACATTACAATTTAATTGCGAATATAATTCAAAACTTGTCAAAAGGAAACGGCAGTGGGATCTGTCTGTTTCTACTCTAATATGAAACAGGGTGCCCATATTCTGAAAAAGGGAAAATCAGAGAATTTCTTTGCGTCGGAAAAATGAAATTAGCGACAATTATTGGAAGAGGCACAATTTTGAGACGTGTCTGAAACTAGATATTATTCCTAAAAAATGGTACAGCATTATTTTCTGTTCATTTCTATTTGTGGCGTTTTGTTTTAATTTGTACTTTATCACTACGAAATTAGAGAGCTGACGAATTACTTTTAGGTTTGCTTTAGTATTTTCTTTAAATCGTGTGAAATTCTCTATACATCTTAGTGAAAAAATGAAAAACGCTAAGGAAAACCGGGAAAAGTGAGGGAAATATGTTTCAGGAAATGAGTGGCCACCTTGCTGCAGGGTATTTCTG
The DNA here is from genome assembly GCA_011170035.1 of Teleogryllus occipitalis. Classification (NCBI taxonomy): domain Eukaryota; kingdom Metazoa; phylum Arthropoda; class Insecta; order Orthoptera; family Gryllidae; genus Teleogryllus; species Teleogryllus occipitalis. Next base: position 158,452 of record BLKR01000823.1, on the reverse strand, counting down.
CTTCTCCTAACGCGCGTACTTTTTTGTCCGTTTTTTGTGGCAATCGGGGCCATTGCGCGTTATTGCCGCCGCCGCCGCCGCCGCCGTCGCCACCGCCGCCGCCGCCGCCACCGCCGCCGCCGCCTCCACCACCGCCTCCACCACCACCGCCTCCACCACCACCGCCTCCACCACCACCGCCTCCACCGTCACCGTCACCGCCACCGACTCCGCCACCGTCGTCGCCGCCACCGCCACCGCCACGGCTGCCGTCGCCACCGTCTCCGCTCCCGTCGTCGTCGCCGCCGCCGCCGCCTTGTGTCGATTTGATTGATTCGCGGGCGGGGCCATTGTGTGGGGCCGCGTCGTCCGAGTGTTTGATGTGTGCGGCGCGCGCACAAAGCCTCCGCTCGGCGGAAGAAGCTCTCGCGGTCGGGCACTTGTTGCGCTTTCCCCAGGCGCGCCTTGCCCCGCCCCCACCCCCACCCCCCACCTCCCACCCCCCGCCCGCTCGCCTCCTGTGCAGGTCTGCGCCTGCATCGCCCACGCCGCTCATCTCCCGCCTTCCCCGTATCTGCCTCTGTTCCAGATCCACTTTTCGGCCCCGTGTTGGTGGGCGTTGTCGCCATGAACGTCCCATGCTTCCGCCCACTTCATTGTATTGAACTTTCCTCTCCGCCTACGTCACTCGCTCGCACTACGTCTCTTGCCGCTGCCTATGTCGCCGCTTTCGCTCGTGTCCCTCCCCTCCGCCTACGACTTCTCCACGCTTCCTTTCCGCATCTTTGCCGCAGGGAATAGGGTGGGTGGGAGGGAGACCCTCACAATAGTGGCGAAGTCTTCGTCAGGTACGTCTTCGATATTTGCGGTCACTAGATGTTATAACTTGATATAGTTATTAAGGAATGTAATGAGGATAACTAATGATAAGACATATTGAATAATTCAAGAAATAACGTATTCTTTATTTTCTACTCAGTATACATGTGAATGAATATGTGAATACATAGTAAACGTTCGTCGCTAAGGTTGAGCGATCCAGATGGCGCTGCCTATTATCGAGGTATAGATTTATAATAGTAGACCTAGAGGGAATCCCAGAAGGTCTTTTCAGCAAGGGGAAAGGACCAACTTACCGGAGGTTCTCCCTTCCTTAGACGTAGCTCCGTCAATGTCGCAAATCCGTGTAATATTTTAGGTCACGCCACTGGATGGGCTATTCCGCTGTACTCGCTGGCGCCACCAGACCGGCGTTTTAGGTGTGGAAACTGGTTGGAGAAGTCAGTGGATGGCGGAGTGGAGCGAAGTGGTGAGGCGTTTGGTCGCGGGCCGACTCAAGAACCAATACACAAGCTCCTCGCGCAATCTGCAACTCGCGCTGATTAATGTGGGCGGACGCGCCGTCACGTCCGGCCTCCTCTCTCCCTCTCCCCTCTCCCGCACGACCGCTCGCCGCCTTCGCTTCTGCTGAGGCATTCCGATTCATGCATTGATACTTCAGCTCTGGATATTTTGAGTTCCGGTTGATTGATTGGTGATTATTGATTCCGGGCACGTCAACTACGGAGGTCATTAGTCCCGTAAGTACATGTTTTTTTCATCGGGAGGTGACTGTAATCTTCCCCCGCTGTATGGCGGGAACCGGCGCCGACCTACCGTCGGTTAGTGGGGTTTCCCCCTAACCAGGACTCTCCTACCAACGGGGCACCGCCCCAGCCGGGACAAGCTGTAAGCTAGTGTAGTGCATGTAGTAGTGTAGTGCATGTTAGTGTGCATGTAAGGGGAGAGGATAGGACAAGGAAGAGGAAGGAAAGATCGCGCGCGGTCCGTTGCCCGTCTGATAAGGTGCTGCTCCGGCATTCGCCTGGTGTTGATCGGAGAAACCACGTAAAACTACCGATCAGAGTAGCCGGCCGGTAGAATTGTCCTCCGGACAGCGACTGAATTGGACCTCGCTGAAGAGTTCGTGTTCAAAATCCAGCTGCCGTCGGGACTCGAACCTAGGACCTTCCGGTGAGAGTCACCACAGTGCCCACCTCTCCCGGTGTGAGTTGTGTTGTTGTGGGGGCTGGGTTGAGAAGAGCCGAGGGGCGAGGGGGTGTGGCTGTTGCCCTGCGCTGGCGCAGCTGCGGGGCGGCCGCCGCGGGCGACGCCCTAATAAGCCTAATGGCGCAGGCGCCGCCGCCGCCGCCACTCACATTAGCGCGCGCGCGCACGCGCCCACCCCCCGCGACCTCGAGCAGCCCTTGCAGGAATACCTGTTTCAACTAACGCAGTTTTATTTTTAAATCATTCAAACATACCTGTAATCATTCATTTGACGGCGGAAGTAACGTGGGCATTCATTTTTTGAACTATCTCTTCTACGTTCCGAGATCATCGCTCTCCTGCCAATGTGTGAGGCGTTTGCGGTGGACAAACGTCGGGTTTCTCCTGCCTCTCGTTTCTCAATTTCTACATCATTGTCGCAGTCACCAACTTAATCGTATTAATGGTTCATGTTCAAGCAAGTTAAGGAGCTCCGAGTCTCAAATAAATAAATAAATAAATAAATCTAACTGGGTTAAGTACCTCAAGGCATCAGCTGATGTCACTGTCTGATCGGGAGGTCCTGCAAGTCCCCACAGTGTCAGAATTTTCGTCACTTGCCACATAGTTGGGTAGAGTACAGCCGCTGTCTGGAGTAGAATTTTAGCGGCCGGCTGCTCTTAAGGTAATTTTCCTTTCTTTCTCCAGTCAATACCAGGTGAACCCTAACAAACGGGCCACAAACCGCGCGCGAACTTTTCTCTTTCTAGCCCAATCCTCACCATTTACTTACATGCTCTTCCCTACCACACGTGTGCGGCGACCAGTCGGGAGCTTAGGGCTTCTTCCGACTGGGAGGCTGGTGGGCGGTGCTTGCTTGCGGAAACGCCCGCGTGTAGTGCGGCGCCGGATCCATTAGCGGTGAAAGGTCGTTGCCACCTCCCGTGGAAAAGCAGCACATTACTGGAGAGACGAATGACCATAGCGGTTGCCGCGAAATAATCGGTCAGCCTGAAAGCAGTACGACGTCGGGGCGGGGTGGGGTGTGCCGCGCAGCTGCAGCTGCAGCGGGGCCGAGGTGGGGCGGGCCCGTGGCGTGGCGCTGGGCAGGGGGCGGGGCGGGGACTGTGGCAGCGGGGGGCGTGGAAGGGCAGCACGGGGAGCGGCTCGTGGCCGTGGTGAAGGCCTGGCGGGGACGGGGCGGGACGGGGTGCGGCGCGGGGGGGGGGCGAGAGTAGGGCGGGGCGTGTGGAGTGTCGTGACGGGGAGCGGCGTGGGAGCGGGGCGGGGCGCGGAGGGCGTGCAGTGAGGGCGCCCGAAATAGACGGCGGCGGATGCAGCGGCCACTGCGCGCACAAACACAACTCTACCTTCACTTTCCTCCGCATTCTTTCCTGTAAAATGTAAAATATGTGCAATATTAATTACAAAAATATATTTTTAATAAAATCTTAATATTTGTTAAAAACGTACCCTCCTTAGAAATACATTACTTTGAAGTTCCAATGTGTTTTAAATTGTTGGTAATATAATCTGTTCCAAACACCACAGTTTTTCTTTACGAAAGTCCCATAACTTCTCACAGGAGTAAGAGCTTATTGCGAATTCTAACAAAATTGATTATAAATAATTTGTTCCTTCTTTGCCCACGTCGATCTTAAGAAAAATACACGTGGTTACAGGGTAAATAGAACAAGATTATTGTATTTCGTCGATCGAAATTTGATAAAATTAAATATTTCGGTAGGTATTATGATAGCAATTTTTATGAACACTGTAAAGATAGAACCCTATAATAGCGTGGCGACTTACCACCCAATGGGGAGCGCATCAGTAAACCGTGTGGCGTGGGGACGCCGGAAGGGGGCGCTGGGGGCGCGTTGACGCGTCGGCGTCGCCGGCGGTCGACGCTTGTCCCTCGGCGGGCGCGCTGTTGACGGCTACCACCGCCCCCGCCCCCGCCCCCGCCACCGACTCGATAAACCGCAGTCACCGCCGCCGCCGTCCCTCGCGGGCGGAGGACGTCCCTCGCCACTGGCGCCGCGACGTGCGCGCCGCCAGCCGGCTGCTCCGGCACCCGATGAGTCCTTTGCTGCGCTGGCGCTTGTCGCTACTAATGGACCTTACACCTTTCGGGGGTTCACTACCTTGTTGACTGATTGATTGATTGATCAGTGTTTCCGGGCGCGTCAACTGCTAAGGTCGTTACGGTCCGCAGGTGCAAGTTTAATCGCGAGAGGTGGTAGTATCTTGTCCCTCTGGTTGGCGAGATTCCGCCCCGACCTACACATCGACTTGTGGGATATTCCCCAATCAGGTATTTCCCACCAGTGGGACATTGCCCCAGCGGGGAAAAGCTCGAAGCTCCCAACTGATCTCACACCACTGTGGCCCTACCTTGTTGACATAGTTGCAGTATTATACATAGTTGCGCATTCACACATAGCAAATTAAGTTTAATGGACAGTTTTTGATTTTTTTCTAACTCTTTAATCTGCTCTAATCTGTACGGTTCCAGCCCGCTGACGCATATTCAAGATTTGACGCAAATAACGATGTGATCCGTAATTTCGACTATTCAACTTGTCCTTTTTAAGTGTTCTCATTACGATGGATTGTGACGTCCACACTTTTCTGGCTGTAAAAGTAACGTGTTCCCTCCATTCCAGGCCCTGGCGAAATAGCGCACGTATTTGCAACTCGGAATTTGTGGAATGGCTGCACCTCGCAAGTGATATTTCAAGCAATCGTTCTGTGTTAACTTAGAAAGGGTCAGTGATGTTATTTTTGCGTCGCTTTTCATTATTTTATGTTAGCCCTGACATGTACGCTCTGTAGATCGTTTTGAAATATGAAAATACCATCCGAATCTATAAAGTATGATAAATTATGATTATGATAAATTATGCAACTGTCCGTATTGTCCGCAAGGAAGTGACAGATCACAGATCGTTGACGAATCACAAAGATGATAAAGGTCCTAAGACACTTTCCTCGGCGTCTCCGGACGTAATTACATTTTTTGGCTCAGACGACTTAGTTCAGTAGAAAGTCTGTTCCCTTTCTTTCTTTCTTTAAGGTCATATTAACAACTTCTAGCTCATATTTATTATTTGTTACACAACTAGAAGCGCCAGTAAATGTAGTCGAGTATGTGGCACGAGCCCTCATAGTTCGTACTGCCACAAAAAATTGTTTCTACCATATACGCGCTTTGCCTCACTCATTCTTGCTCTTCGCACACACTTCACAGACTTGAAGTTCGACGAACATCAAACGAAGTGCGAGTCTCAGAGGAATATCTCGACGTCGGATTCTGCCCGAAGGCCACTCATTCTGCGATCCGCCTTTTGACGCAAGGGGCGCTCCGAGCCTGACGGTTGAGCGTCAAAATATGATGAAGTGTTGGAATTCCCGAGACTTGTGTTTTGCACTCGACTCAACTCCTAGGTGCTCGCTTTGGGCGCGCTGTAATTAATTTCATTAGCGGAGAAGGGTTGGGGGGCGGGAGGGGGAGGGGGTTGAGGGTTGGAAGCGAGTCGGCGCGTATTCTCCGCAGCTGCCAGAAGCCACGCGCGGAACTCGTCCGCACGGAAGTGTAGACGCACGGAGACGAGGCGACCGGAAGATGAGGCGGACGGAAGACGAGGCGGCCGGAGGACGAGGCGGACGGAAGACGAGACGACCGGAAGACAGACGAGGCGGCCGAAAGACGAGGTGGCCGGAAGACGAGGTGGCCGGAAGACGAGGCGGCCGGAAGACGAGACGACCGGAAGACAGATGAGGCGGCCGAAAGACGAGGTGGCCGGAAGACGAGGCGACCGGAAGACGAGGCGGACGGAAGACGAGACGACCGGAAGACAGACGAGGCGGCCGGAAGACGAGGCGGCTGGAAGACGAGGCGGCTGGAAGACGAGGCGGCTGGAAGACGAGGCGGCTGGAAGACGAGGCGACCGGAAGACGAGGCGACCGGAAGACGAGGCGGACGGAAGACGAGGCGACCGGAAGACGAGGGCAGTGTGAACCTTTAGGAGAACTCTCGAATTCGGCTGCGACGGTTCAACTTGACATCTTCAAAACGAAATAATTTTTCTATTTACTAGCTCCAACACGTTTTATTGTGCTCAACGAAAATTTGTTATAGTACATTTAATACTCAGAACAAAAACTTGCCCGAAAGACCTAACTGAAGAGCGTAATCAAAGTTGAGGTTCGTGGGTTTGGGTTTGGGGGTTGAATGAATGTTGACAGGAAACCGGCATAGTTTTATTGCACATTTACTAGAAGAATATAAAGTCACCTGGGGTCGTACTTCCCACACGCAAGCACAGACAAAGCTTCCAGGTCTGCGCTTCGGTAGAAGCACGGCTATTACGCAAGGCAGGGGCACGGGAGGGAGAAACTATTTGATTCCGATTAAAGAATACGTTTCATTTATTTTTCAAGGACGAGCAGGCGGATTTGAATTCGAATTACATTTCCATATAGCTGGTTAGGCGCTCTGTGCGAGTAAAACTATTAAGGTAATGTATGCACCTGGAGGCTAAGCCACCAGTGGCTAAGGTTGAAGAGGAAGACAGCCTGGGCCTTGGAGGTGCGGGACTCAAAAATACCTCATTATTTCTCAATCAAATAAACGGGATGTCCGCTTTCTAGGACACCGGAAAGAATCAGGGAATTTCATTTCTGTGGAAAAGTCTGTGGAAATCCGAGAATTTGTGGAAGAATCGTTAGAAACCAGGGAAAATTTTGAGATCATAACACTAAGATATTATTCCTGAAAAAAATAAATCATTTCTTTTTCGTTGCTCAATTTGTTTGTTGAGTTTTTTATTTGTTCTTTATTCCGTGGAAATTAGAGAGATGACAAATGAGTTTCAACCTTGCTTAAATATTTTATTTATATTGTGTATTACACAAATCTTTTCAGTGAAGAACTTCAATAAGGGTCCTGGAAAACCGGGAAAAATGAGGAAAAATTGTTTCAGGAAACGAGTGACCAATCTAAAGGAGTTTCCAACTATATTTTGATAGTGGAGTTGTTCGTGTAACACGGCGAAGTGATGAAGTGAGCACCGGATGGGTGGGGAGGTCGCGTGCAGGGGGGGGGGCGGAGGGGGACGGCGAGGGGGTCGACGCGGGGCGGCGCGGGGCCTGTGCCGCTGTATTGATTCGCCTGTTGCCCCATTCGCCGATTGACAGCCACCCGCCGCCCCCAATTAATTAGCCTCGTGGGGCGGGACACTCCTGGGCCCCGGCGCCGCCGCCCCAAGACGCAATATGGCCGCCCGTGTTCTGGCAACATGCCCGGGCTCGGACCTTGCCTCTCCGACGCCCTGCGGACCGGCCGTTGCCGCCCGCGGAAAATCAATTGCAGGCGACCTTTGTTTCTTCGTCTGCTATCACTTAAGAGAAGTTATTACGTTTTATTTCAAGTGACCGGCAATTTGTAGGATAGTGCCTGAAACGTATTTCTATTAAATTATACACCTAGAGATCTCAACATTAGCATTTCTACGAGAGATGTCACAGGCACTAAGCTCCCGAAAAATGTTGCCGAAGAAATATCTATTGGTGGAAAATAAAATATGGATATGAATTATAAATAAACGTTATTATCAATAAAATAAAGGTATTGATCATTACGGACGAATTCATCTCCAAGTACGGACAATTATGGAACATCATTACGTTGAAACTAGGCTTTCTTGTTCCCCTATTCGCTCCTTCTGAGATTAAAAAAAAGCAGACTTAGAGATCGCGTGTTCCTGTGTCTGCGTGTGTGTGTGTGTGTAGTGTGATGACCACTGTACACAGCCGTTAGTGATAAAGAAACCATCACATATTGCTGCCCTAATTTCTCTATGGGAGGCTGTTTTCTATGACAACGTTTTCAACCATTCGGCGGTGTGTATTTTTTATTTGTTTCGAGTTATTCCAAAATGCGTGTGCTGTGGAGGTGTAAGAAAGGTAGGAGTTCGGAGTGTGTGGTTGGAGGTGAGTGTGACGTATGCTAAGACCGTTTTGACGAACCATTTCAAAGTTGAAGCGATCGCGCGCCTGGCGATTGAGGCGTCGAGATCACCAAAAGCTAAAACTCGATTCTTCACTGTCAGAGATGTCTGCGTTACTTTTAATATACAAGTACATTAAAGTGATTTTCGTGTACGTAAATTAAATTTAGTGTACACGTATAGGATTTATAATGTACTTGTACATTAAATTTAATATACATGTACATTAATCTCGCTTTAATGTACAAGGTACATTAAAATTTATGTACTGTCGTACATGATATCTACATTAAATTTACATTAAATTTAATGTAATTTCTGACAGTGTTGTGCAGTGACGGCTGGTCCTCAAGGGCTCTAGGGCGGCGCCCTCTCCAGAAAAAACAACCCCGAGAAAATTTGCAGAAAGTATTGAACTTGCAATAAATCGACTCGTTTAATTTGCATGTGTTTAATGTGCATACCACTAACGCAAATTTCGAGGACGAATTTAGTTTTAAGTGCCCGATTAGGCGAAAGATACAATGTTTTTAGAATGGGTCGTATCGTGGACTATCGCGAGTCCGTCCATAGCTGGTGCATGCCAGGCAATGGAAGCTTGAGGAAGAGTGGGGGCAGTGGGAGTTGGGTGGGGGTAGCGTGCTGCTATTAGGGTTTTGTTCAACGGAGTCCGCGCCAATCAACTTGGGGCTAAGAATACCGACCTTTACCATTTCCTTTTTAATAAATTACTATTTTCTTTGCTGAAAATATTTTTCAAAAAAATCTTTAATTTTCACACGAGCACGATTTTATCGCCCGTTATCATCGTAAGAATTGTGTTAGACAAGTATTAAAATTCTGATACGTACAATCGGTTGTACTCAACACGCCATAGTTTTCCTTGTTGAGGAAATATTTTGAAGAGGTAAAACAATGTAAGTGATAGTTCAGCCCTGCAATATATGCCGTCTCTGTTCCTTGGCTCTGGTGTTAGTGGAGTGCGCTGTGGACGCAATGCCTAGTCGGCGCTGGTGACGGCAGGCACCGCGATGACGCGGAGCGCCGCCGCTCGCACGCGCCTTGTGCAACCTCCGTGCAAAAAGCGCCTGGCGGAAAGACGCAGGCGCAGGCGCCGGCACTGCCTCTGGCCACTGCGCATGCGTGCAACGCGAAGGGGCTTGTTGCAGCTCCACACTGGAGTGCTCCAAGGCTTCAAAGTGCTACTCGTTCTTATTGAGGATAAATGAAACTCTTAAATGTTAAATTAAAAATTGGAAACTACTGAAAAAGTATTGTAAATAAAAAACTTTAAATCATTTAAAGGTCATGATTTAACCTCCGTCCTCTGTTAATAATAATGGAATCAAATCACGTACCAGAAGAAAGCGGCGCATCAGTACACTAATTTCAAGAACGGGTACTTGTTGGTTATAAGATTTTTTTCTCGTAATAAGATAGTATTAGGACAGACGGTTGATGACACAAAAAAGACTTGGTTGGTTATAAACCACGTCTAACGCCCCTGTTCACAATCTTCAACGATTTCAGTTATTTGCTTTATATTGGCCTACTGAGGTTAATATCTATATTCTGTAATAATCTTACTAATTGCGTAATGAATGTTTTAGGTATAGTAAGTAAATGAATCGGAGGAAATGAATGAATTGAAAGAAGGTGAATATGGGCAGAACGAGTATTGTATAAATAAGGAACTAGAGCTATCAAAAGAATGTTTATGAGTAAAAGCTTATAGGCAAACTTACCGTGGGTGAGGAGTGTTTGAAAGCACAAATTGGTGTCGGTGGGGGTGGGGTGGGGTGGGGGGCTGGCGGTGCGTGGCGCCTCGCATTGTCTGCTCCGGAGCAACGACCTCCGCCATCGCCATTGCCCCGCGATCGGCGCCGCTGCAGCGCAACAGCCAGCAACTCCGGGGCACTTGGGGCAACAGGGCGCCTTTGCATGCGACGGAATTAATACTTCCGCAGCAATCTCAAAGTCATCCATCATTTTAGACCAGAATTCGATGGTTTTCTACACAACATTGTGTACGGTCTGTTGATTGGATTTATTTGCGCAAAAAGAACAAAAAGCAGAAAAAAATTGTATGCGACGTAAGGGGAAGACGTATAATCTGAGCACGTTTTCGTCTGCTCAAGAAATCCAACTCAACCCTTTTATTATATCGATTACTGATATTATTAACTAGAGACCAGATTTTTATGTAATTACATATTTTATGTCTTTCTACTTTCCGTTCTCAAAATTATAATCTTGGTGAATCGTCGCCGTCTAAGAACAATGTCTCATTTTTTCGTTACATATTTGGCCATTTTCACAAAATATTGTTATTATTCTATCAATTGACTTCAATTTTATTACGTATTTTTGATGAAAAGAACTTAAAACAATAGCATTTCCCCTATATTGTCACTGCCTGCTGTCTACTTGAGGTATATTACATAAAGACGCAGAAGTTGTCAGTCCGGCGCACCTGCTTCAGTTCTCTGTTGCGGGAAGTGCGCGTCAGCGACTGAGATCATTTTCACCTTTAACTATGAAAAATATCATTGACTCCGTGTCTCGTGACCTTAACCTTCATTTCCGAGAAACTGCGATCGCCGACGTATAATATTTGCGACGTGTAATGCTGCACGCTGCCAATGATTGTTTTGTGGCCGTAGATATCGCCAGTTTGCACGATGGCTTCTAATGCGTCTAATCAGGCTGCCAAACTTACGGTCCTGCATAAAAAAAAAATAGATGAAGCTTTTACTACTGAATGGCTGAATGATTTTTAAAACGTTTGTGTTATATTTGAAATTTGTTTAGGAAATTTTTATGAATGGAATTTCGTAATGTGAAAATGTGTTTTATAATTTGTGAATTTTAATATTAAATATTATATCTGATATTACATATTTTGTTCATATTCTTATTGTTTTCATTGCATATTTATGTACATATTTTGATGTTTCATACTACATATTTTTCCTGTCTCTATTAATAACTACACATAGTTGAATGCTATATCCAAGCTTATGAATAATACTTGAAACTTAGAAATACAACTCGAAGTAAAACTATAACTATGTGATTAACGTTACCTTAATGTATGTCGGGCATATCGTCATATGATTTCAAAGACCTCGTAAAACGATTTATTTATTTATTTATTTATTTTACGTCAAAAAAAACAGTTAAAAACTGCGTATGCGATGCGTTCGTAATGTTGCCACATCTTTGTATATCCTTTAATGATAGTTGTTTCTGACTGCGCTCATCAGTGCTTCTGAAATTTCACTACGGGGTGGAACGCATGCAAACGAAATTGGCTTCGTGTTTTGTGCGTGCGTGTGTAACTTCTTGTTTGCTTATTAGGAGTACAGTTCAATAAAATTGCTGGCACCGGCATGGAAATCAGCGCGTAATGCCGCAGTACAGCACAGTGCTTAACGGTACCCGGCACGGCCTGCCGATGTCATGCTCATACATTACAATGCCTCACCACGTGGTTACCTAAGGGAATATGTAACAACGAGGCATTGTTCTTTAATCGTTCTTTCCCTTATCTCATGGGGCATGGTATTCCATTTTAATGGGTCGGTCAGCGTATGTAATTGAGCCCACACCTGAAGCTTCGTAGAGTGGGAAGATTCATGTTTTGGATCCTGACGACGACATAATGGATGAAAACTGTGGAGCAGGGCTACTCTAATCCATAGTTGTTTCTTTTTCCTTTCTCGACCAAATTCATTCTCTTCTTTAAACAGTCGTGACACACAGAAAACTCATACTCCTTGCCCGCGCTGTAGCAACATTATCGTTATTATTATTATTATTATTACAGAATAGCGCCTTGAACAACCAATACAGTTTTGCAAAACTCCTTACAATATATATATATATATATATATATATATATATATATATATATATATATATATATATATATATATGTATATATTCCTCTGGGATGGCTCATGGGCAGCGTACTAGCTTTCCGTGTTGTGGTCCTCGGGTTCGATTCCCAGTCGAGACAAATATATAGTTTTCGCTTTCCTTTAAAATCGTCGCAGTTTCTGTAGCTGTGTGGCGAAGAAAAGCACAAGCAGACGGATCTTGCTAGTTACGGTGAGGAGAATACGTCATATTCACCTCATGTCGCTCTTACCTCCAAGCATGAGAATTTAAATAGGGCCAGGTAAGGGGGACACCGGTAGCTTACCGTCGAAGTCGGATTACCGACCCAAAACGCGTGATTTCCCAAATTTTAGGTTCCGGAACGCGCCTCAAATTATTAACTTAATAGAAATAGTTATTTATATATAATATAATTTAATAATTATTCCCGAGGTACCCGAACGACGTTCCGTCACGATCCGCCAGATATCAAGCCTTGCATTTCAATGTATATAAATGTAAATATAATGTATAATTTCCTCCTTATGACTATACCTGGGCACGTAAGTGATTGAGTGGACAAATGATGACAAGGCAGTGATAGAGGGGATTGAGGAGCAGGGCACAGCGAGTGATCGCAGGGCCTTCTGAATCGTTCCTGGGAGAAGGCGACTTCCGTTCGGGGGCGGCGGTGCCTGTTCGCGTCGTGGGGCCGGCGGGGGGCGGCGCTGGGCGGCGCGGGGCGGCGCGGGGCGGCGCTGGGCGGCGCGGGGCGGCGCGGGGCGGCGCGGGGCGGCGCGGGGCGGCGCGGGGCGGCGCGGGGCGGCGCGGGGCGGATACATATTGAGTTATGCTAAGGGCGCGGGCGTTTGTCGCTGGAATTCATTGAGCCTCTCCGCGCCGCGCGCCCCCCGACCCCTCGTGCCCTCGCAGTGGACAAGGGCTGCTTGGAAATCTTACACGGACTGTGACAAAACAAGCTCAAGGAAGGGGATGGGACCCCTAGTAATGTCTGCCTGTTCTTTCCGCGTCCTGTAGATACCATTCTGATCGCCATGTGGACAATTGGTGTCGCTGTCGTCATCATAATAATGGAGGTGAAGGGCATGACTCAGTCATAGCGAATTCTAATGAATGTAAACTAATATACAATATTTTTATGTGTTTTGTCCCCCCCCCAATCCACGTCCTCCTTTCACAAAGAAAAATCTAGATGACGTCATTGCGTGTATGTAACGAGGTTCTATGTATTTTCATGGAACTACGCTGTCTGTTGGGGAATTATAGAGGTACATTATGCAGAGAAACCCGGAATTTTTCATTTTTCTTTGGCGAAGATCGTTAAGAGCCGAACTTTGTCCTGGCCAGAATTTGTTCCCGTCGCCGTTTAGAGTCCTTCCTAAAGTGACTCGTTATGCGCTCTCGTTCCTGAGATTAAGAATGAGAGGATCGAGGGTAAACAAGCTGTGATTGGCGCGCGTCGCAGTTGACGGGGAATCACAGCGGAACCGCCGGGAGGTTTCGATTTCTCTCACAAGAACAGCAACAAAGGCACCAACTCATTATTGCAGCTCGTGTTCTGTTTCATAGTACTAACGAATTTTGATCTGATGACAAACTGCCCTCGGAGTACAATAAACAATGGCTAGGAAGCGGTGGTTTCTGCTCCTTAAGGGCTCTAGTGCAGCCCCTCCGCAAGAACCCCTACCTCGTCAAAAGTTGAAGAAAGTATTAATCTTGCAATAAATCGATTCGTTTAGTTTGAGCATACCACCAGTGTAATTTTTGAGGACGAATTTAGTTGTAGGTGCTCGATTAGGCGAAAGATAAAATGTTTTTAGAATGGGTTGTATCGTGGACTATCGCGAGTCCGTCCGTAGTTGGTGCATGCGAGGCAATGGAAGCTTGAGGAAGAGGGGGTAATAGGAGTTGGGTGGGGGCAGCATGCTCCTATTCTGATTTTGTTCAGCAGAGTCCGGTGCTATTTACTAACCTAATAATACCAACCCTTTCATCTGATTTCATTAATTACAGTTTTGTTTGCTGGAATTTTTTAAAAGGATGTCTTTATTGTAGCGTGAACAAAATATTATCTTCCTTTATCAAGATAAAAGTTGTCTAAGACAAGGATTAAAATCCAGATGCATGCAATTCGGTTTTACACTACATGGTGTAGCTTTCCTCGTTCCAGAAATATTTCGAAGAGGTAAAATGTGTTCGAACACACCACAGGCCGCTCCTCCTACTCATTCGCAACCCACCGACCGCCACCGGTGCAAAGCGTGACTTTTGTTCAAATAAAGAAAGGAATCATTACAGAGTTTGTGCCCGCCTTAGCGGCCCGCACTAGCGATCTTCTGCGCATGCGCAGATGCACAAAAGTGATGCCAAACGTGAACTGCTTACGAGCAGGAGATCGATAGTGGTTTAACGTTCGAAGATGCCCAAACTGTGTATTGTGCGTCAGCAGCAGCCGCGAGTAACGGAGGTGCATTCCTGTGAATATTTCTTTGCGCGAAGGCGAGCGACGCGTGCGTCAGCCGCTGCTCCCAGTCACGTGGCCGCGCGCCGACGAAGGTGCCTCGGGATGAGCGCCGCCGCCGCCGCCGCCGCCACCGCCGCCGCCGACGCCGCCGCCGCCGCCTCCGCCGCCGCCTCCTCCGCCGCCGCCGCCGCCTCCGCCTCCGCCGCCACCGCCGCCGCCGCCGCCTGCGCGCGCGCCACGCCGCGCCGCGCCGCGCCACGCCGCGAGGGAGAAAAAGGCTGTTCCATGGGCCGCAGGCGACGCGCGCGTCAGCGCTGACAGATGAGGGCCGCCGCCGCGCGACACTGACGTATGGAGCGCGCCTCGCGGCGGCCGCCCGCACTCACGCCCCGCCCACGCCCCTGCCCCTCTCGCCACACGCCCACACAGCCTGCTGTTCAAGAGCAGGCACGGTTGCACCCCTACGTACCCAAGTTCTTACCGGGAGCGGTAGCTCAGTGCATCAACTGATGTTATTGCAGCGCCTCTGACCGGGAGGTCCTAGGTTCCCACTCCCCACGGCGGCAGGATTTTCGACACTAGCTTTTCAGCTAGGTCGAGTTCAGTCGCTGTCTGGAGGAGCATTGTAGTTTTCCGTGTGGTCTCTTCGATCAACACCAGGCGAGAGCCGGAGCAGTACCCTAACAAACGGGCCACGGACCGCGCCACGACCTTCGTATCCTCTCCTCTTACACACACACACTTACACTAACATGCACTACACTACCACATATTCCGGGAGAGCGGTCGGGAGCGTAGAGATTGTCCCGGCTGGGGCGATGCCCCGCTGGTGGGAGAGTCCTGGTTAGGGGGAAACCTCACTAGCCGACGGTAGGTCGGCGCCGGATCTCGCCATCCAGTGGGGGAAGATCACCGCCATCTCCCGACGGAAAAAAACGTGCTCTACACTTACAGGACTAATGACCTAAGCTGTTGACGCGCCCGGAATCACTAACCAACCAACCAGCCAACCCAAGTTCTCTATAAATCGAATTATTTTTCTCCCCTTTGAAAATCCCGTTTAAAAACGTATATATCGAACTATATATCGAACTCATATTCAGACTTGACAATTTTTTTCTGTAAAATAAAAATGTAAAATAATACTATAAATTGTTTTTCGTAACCTCACTTCAAAACCAGTATTTGCTTCAGCATTTATTTATACACCACAAAGGTGAGCTTTAGCGGTCTACGTCAAAAATGAATTTTAGTGGACGATTACCATGGCATCGAAAGTAAACAAGACAATGTACAAATGACAGCTGACATATTGGCAAAAATGTTTATTATTTTTTGAATATAGAATACGTGTTTCTCTCTTTTCCATTTTAAAAAGAGTTTATATTCTCTTTCGTATGAATCCTTTGATATTTGAACAAGTAAACTCTCAGTAGCAGCTTCACCTTTCCCAATTGTAATCTCTGGACTATCGCACACCACACTTACGAAACAAATCGCCAAAACCAGCAGCAAATTCTACACGCTTTAACAATTGTGACAGCACTGACAACTTCAGAGTCGTGAATGTAGAAGAACATCCGCATATAACCGCGTGGTATAAATGAGATCTTTCTAAAATTTCAAACCTAAAATTGGGAGAAGAGTATACGAAAAATAGTTGTATGCACGTCGGCGGAAATTGAATGATTTTGTACTCGGCTAGTTTACCAACCTCAGCTCCGTCTCGTTAAACATCTCAACCATAGTATTGTTTAATACGGAAGGTGTGTCTTACTATTGTGGAAAATGTCTCTTCCTTCTGGTCGTTTGTATAATTGAATAAATGTTTTTAAAACACCGAGTTTTGTACGTCCAGGCCCCAGCTTTCTCATAAAGGAAGCCCACTCCTGCTATCCCTCTGCGAGGGAACTTGTCTATCGTGGGAATGCGTCCGCCACGGCGATCTGGGCTTACGCCTATCCCTTCGTCTAATGGCCCTGCCCTACGATGTTAGTTCTTCAGTTCCACGTAGTTTCAGTTTGCTGTTCAAAACACTTGCAAAAATTTCATAATTATTTCGATACATCGAAGTTTCTTTATATCGAATATTATCGAACGAACCGCCAGATTCGATACATGGAAGTCCGATTGTCTATTTTATTGAGGTAATGTGTTTCCGATCAAAAAATAAAATCGACAAGATTAATAATCCGGAGATAATTTATCAATTATGCCAAAGCATTGCAATCATATGCCAAACGTTTGCAAGTATAGGCCAATATAACAATAATAAGGTATTGTTGGACTGTTTTTGAAGTACACCGTCAAGACCCTAAAATGTGCGTAGGTTTTTCGTGCGGATGCGTTGACAGTGAGAAACTGTCCTCAGCTGACGTTTCGCGTCGTGGTATTGTCCACAAGGGCTGCTGGAAAAGGTCCACATCGTGTTTAAAAGGGAACGAGAGCGTTCTGGGAAAAGTAGGAAACGGGTCATTGAACTGAAAATGACAGTAACCGCACGATATCTGGAATGTGGCGTCAGCGTCAAGAACAGCTCCCGGACAAAAAAACGATTGCGTATTTAAATCTTAGAAAAACAGTTTTGCGATATCTTGTTTTTAACGACTAATGCGATAGAGATTATTCCGCCCACCGTTGAGCAAAAATAAGTTACGGAATTCATTAGACATTGATCGGCCCGTCTGCTGACAAGCTTCTTTCAATGATATTCACAAGGCCTGAATTGCATACATCACAGCGAGTATCTAGTTTGCTACTATCAGGAACTTTGTTATGTTGATCAAATGTAACATTGAGACCCAATTACTATACTTTTTATCTCAAAGTAGTGCCGTATAAATTAATGTCTGAAGCAAAATGCTCTTGTCATCGCAATATATATTCTTAGTATTACTTTGGGGTATAGACAAGGTTCACACATCGACAGTATCTTTCATCTCGAATTATTTTCGTTCGGAAGATTTCACACGGAACATAACCGGTTGCGCTTTACTGCACATCTCCAGCTGCCTCACACTAACCCGAACTAGGTGGAAACGTTTCTGTGCGAAATTTTTGTTGAGCAGAGGAACTTCGCCCTGCACTAAATTTTTCGCCCCAGGAAGTTCAGTCAAGGGTGTCCCTCTGCGGAAGGAAACTTGTTCAAGTTGGTGTCATTACTGCGAAACCCACGAAATAGACGAAAGGACCTGGGACATTGGTCGTTTTGAAATCTGCGATTTTTTCCTTAATTTCAGAATTTTTGTCTTGTTGCAAGGTTTATGTTCCTTCTACTGTTTGCCACGTTTTGTAGATGGGGTTAACGAATTGAAAACTTTAGTACATGTGGAGTGATAAATTGAAGTGGAACAAGGTTTGCGTGCTATGATATTTACTTTAGACAAAAATACAGCTTCAGCTGCTAAAATATCTGTTTTCTTTCTTCTTGGAGAAGAAAAAGTAGACGTTGCTCTGCAAGCTCAGCAGTCTGCAACGTCAGGGGGTGCTGATTCGGGTGATCCGAAGTGGCCATGGCGCTGTGTCATTTGCGATGCAGGCATCAGTTTCTTCCTTGCGATTTCCTCCCTCTCATTCCACCATTGCTCTATCATCACAGTAAAGTTTGGAATCACAATCATCATCACAATATTGGAATCACAATAAAGTTTCTTTAATAGATAAGTATATTTCGATACATGTCTTCTGTTTTCCTCCCGGACGTTCGGTGATATAAAGATCATAGACATGTAAGCTTTGGTGCAAATTCGCTTGCCCTCTGAAAATCCCCTTTCGCCAAGTGCAAGGCCCCCACTTTGCTCTTTGTGGTGGCCGTTTATCCTTCCGAAGGGTCACGTGTCTTGGGCAGATGCCTCGGCCCTTCGCTGCGGCCCCTCGCGAGGGCGCCCGCCTGGCGAGGCCCTAGGGCTCTGGCACCAGCCCTGGGCTAAAGACTCCCTCGCGCCCCCGTGGAAGCCTCTGGCTAGTGGTGCAGCACTTCGCATTGCCGCCTGCAGAGGTCGGGTCTCTGTTGCAGCCCCGGCGTCATCGCTTCCGCAGATATCCGATCGTTGTTGGAGGCTTTGCGAACGGTCCATCGACGAATCGCCTATTCCATGGTACCATGGTACTGCCGACGAAATAATTAAATCCCCCACTAATACTTGCCGACACAGGCCGTTCTGGGCAGTCCACCACTAAACCACCTGCGAACGTTGGACCGCCGTCTCGTTGGACCTCGTTCGCCCTTGCTCACCCTCCCTCGCCCTCGCTCGCCCTCGCTCGCCCTCGCTCGCCCTCACTCGACCTCGCTCGACCTCGCTCCCTCTCGCTCCCTCTCGCTCGCCCTCGCTCGCCCTCGCTCGCCCTCGCTCGCCCTCGCTCGCCCTCGCTCGCCCTCGCTCGCCCTCGCTCGCCCTCGCTCGCCCTCGCTCGCCCGCCCTCGCTCGCCCTCGCTCGCCCTCGCTCGCCCTCGCTCGCCCTCGCTCGCCCTCGCTCGCCCTCGCTCGCCCTCGCTCGCCCTCGCTCGCCCTCGCTCGCCCTCGCTCGCCCTCGCTCGCCCTCGCTCGCCCTCGCTCGCCCTCGCTCGCCCTCGCTCGCCCTCGCTCGCCCTCGCTCGCCCTCGCTCGCCCTCGCTCGCCCTCGCTCGCCCTCGCTCGCCCTCGCTCGCCCTCGCTCGCCCTCGCTCGCCCTCGCTCGCCCTCGCTCGCCCTCGCTCGCCCTCGCTCGCCCTCGCTCGCCCTCGCTCGCCCTCGCTCGCCCTCGCTCGCCCTCGCTCGCCCTCGCTCGCCCTCGCTCGCCCTCGCTCGCCCTCGCTCGCCCTCGCTCGCCCTCGCTCGCCCTCGCTCGCCCTCGCTCGCCCTCGCTCGCCCTCGCTCTCGCCCTCGCTCGCCGTCGCTCGCCCCCGCTCGCCCTCGCTCGCCCTCGCTCGCCCTCGCTCGCCCCGCTCGCCCTCGCTCGCCCTCGCTCGCCGTCGCCCTCGCTCCCCTCGCTCGACCCCGCTCGCCCTCGCTCGCTCGCCCTCGCTCGCCCTCGCTAGCCCTCGCTCGCCCTCGCTCGCCCTCGCTCGCCATCGGCGGTCGACCACCCGGCCGCCGGGCCGGCGAAGGTGCTTTTTGAGGCGGCTGCCCCGCTTAACATACATTGTAATTTCAAAACAGCGGGACGTGCCATCGGAGAGGGGCGGGGGGAGAAAAAGTTTAATTTTTTATTGTTTGCCCGGTGGACGACCCCCCTCCCCCGCTCAACAAACCGTACTTCAGTCAAGCTGGGCTCAAGGTGAGGCGTTGAAAAATGCATGAGGCATAAGTTACCGGCGGGGGCGACGCCACGCGCGCCGCGCCGCGCAGCGCCGTGCCGCGAGGGTGGCGTCGCGGCGCCCGCCAGCGCCTCCTGCCGGCGGAAGTGGCATCGCGACGTCACCTCCGGTGGCGCTGACCGACGCCACGCCTCGGCGGCCAACGCGCGCTCAATGGCAACTCACTTCAGACGCGAGTGAACCGCAGATCTCAACAACGTTAGGAGAGTTTCATTGAAACGAGTTCGTTTGAAAAGGGCAACTCGTAGGTTGAATGACTGCTTAAGTGCATTGGTATTCAGTTATGTTATAAATTCAACGTTAGTACAGCATTCTATACACAAGAATAGTGTGACGTCGTGGGAACACAACAGCAATCACAGACACGAGCTTCAGATATGTACATCTTTATTAATAAGTATTTACAAATAACTAGTTTGATCCGTTATGTACAGCTACGATAGACCCTATACCCTGATCGCAGGAGCGATCCTTAAAAAGATGCAAATCTGCCTAACTCGCCGTGTGGCCGTCGCCACTCGTCAGCGAGCTTACGCGCACAGCGTAGAGCCCCTGCGACCGCAGTCACCCGTGGAAAAAATGTTCCACAGCGCCATCCCAACACATGGCCGTCCCAACTATGCCCTACGAGCATAGCTCGTCTCCGCACCGCCCTAGGCGCAAGATTTTTGCGTTCGCACGAGGTTTTCACTCAGCTCAAAAAGCCCACCCCCGCGCTTTGCGCTTTAGCTTATATATCTCCCAGACCACGTGTCACGCAACGTCATCTCGTTTTCGCGGGGTACTTCATGCCACGTGACTGTTGCGCCGCCACGCATTTTGGGAATCCCTTCCCATGGATTTCTGGCATTTCTCAAAATACCTCGGGGTGCCCCTAGCTACCGCCTTTGTACTTCATTTCTCCACCCAGTATTCTCTGGCGCCCTAATCCTGCGACGTGGTGCCTGCAAGGTGCCGGTTTTCCTGCTTGTTAATACCATACTTTACAATATGTTCGCTTCGAAAAATACCTCAAGTCAGAGTGGTATTTCTCGCCATCAATCCTGTTACATACCAGGTGGGGGGGCGGTTAGTCAACGTGTTGGTCGGCGCTGGATCTCACTTTTAGCGGGAGGACACAGCATGCATGTACTACACTTATGGGACAAATTACCACAGCTCCCGGAAACAAAATAATGAATCAATCGACATTGGACCAATGACTTCGTCCACGAAAACGGACTGAGGTAAATAACGTTCCGAAATCTTTCATATTTAAATTTTTCGTCTTCACTGCACCAATAATTTCCTTCTCTGACGTTCCCTAGCTCTTCTGCGTAAAGTACTCAGTTGCAGCAAAGCAGTTTATTAGCTGTTTTATTCGCCTCGAAGTTGGCGTTTTATGGCGCCAATTTTTAGTCTGAAGGCGACCCAAGTTTTGCTCTTTTTGCAGCCTTTATATGAAATAAATGAACGTTACTGCTTTTCCTTTCGCAAAAGTTGGTGAATATAATTAGACTTTAACCTTACAACCCCTGCAGCGAGCGCATGCTGTGAATGTGCTTCGTAAGAATCAGTGGGCGCAAATTACTTGAGAAGTTTCTGAGAAAGAAGTGTTTTCTGTCTGAGCGTATCGCAAGTTCATGAAATAGGTGATCGCTGTGGACGAAACACATTCAATTAAATCTTTATACACAAACTAGTCGCCTGCAGCAGTAAAGATGCTGCTAAACGAAAACATACGAAATGGTTTTCCAAAGTTGCACGTACACTGCGCAAGAACGTGGGAAATATTCTCGAATAACTCTGCAATACACTAAATACTTCAACAGAATCAGTATTTAAGAATACTCTAATGAAATAGTGTAGTATACTCACATTACAACAGTTCTTTAGTGTCTGGCTGTATTGGCACAAGAGCCTCTGACGGGGCCAAGGCCTCCCAGCGGCGTCCCGACCTTGCGGACATGGGTTCGGGTACATGTGGTTAGCACGTAGACATCCGTACGCCGTATTTTGCTCTTCTCAACCTGAGAAGTGTACTTTTCTCATTGTCACACAGCAACAAAGACTGGTACATTGCAAGGAAAGCGCATACTAGAATCTGCCCTGATCGGGAATCGAACCCGGCGTCGCGTTCTGGAAAGTGAGCACGCTGACCAGTGATATAAAAAAGGTGCTGTTCCATAAGGCAACACATGAATAGCAAATATTTCATGGGCGACCTCTTCCCAGAAGCCTTGCTATCGCATAACAGCTTTGACGCACTGAGTATTCAGTCGGCGTGCGCAGTAAGAGAATAGTCATAATAACGCAATTCACTATTTTCTTTTTTCAGTCAAAAGGAAAACTTGCACTCCCGCAATGTGTTGTCTTGCATCGATACTCACCATAGAAACAGTCGTTTTCGGCATGTAAGTGAAGGGGAGGTCCCATATGACTGAGGACGCAATTACTGAATAAAAACACTTATGCAACCTTGACAATTCGTATGCTTTTAAACAATCACAGATATAACTATCTACTTAACATTGAGGTCCAAAAATAAGATTTACTCAAGCATGTTTTGAAGAAAGGTAGAAGAAGGACAAGATATCCTGCTGGATAAAAGTGAATGTATAACCTAAGCCCATTTTTTTTCCGAGGCCAATAGATACGACCCTTACTCACACTAAAGAAAAGCCACCCTAGGACAAAGAGACAAACATGGCATACCGAAATGAATAAATCCCCCTAAGTTCGGTGCGATATCACGATACCCATCACCTAAAGAGAAGCATCGCTAGGACAAAAGCCGAAGAGCAAGCGGCAGCAGAAGAATATTCCGAGCCGCAATGAATAATTCCCGTAGGTTCCAAGTGAGAAATGGTTTCCTCCCGCAGTCGCCTCGCCTCGCCTCGCCCCGCGCGCTGCCCGATGCCGCCCGTCGATTAAATCTCCGTGCGGGCGGCCGTAGCGCTTCGCAAGTAGTTACATTTTCCAGATGAGCCTCTCCCCGCCCCGCTCCGCTCGTGGGCATTCCGCGGGGGCGGCGGGGGCGGGCGGGCAGGGGCGGCAGATTTATTGTCCGAGGGGAGAGCGGGCGCGCGGAGCAAAGCCGAATATTGATTCCGCCACAGCCACCGCCGCCTCGACGCGACGCGGGGTGCGAGGTGCCGTCTCCCCCCTCCCCCCGCCCCCGCCGCAGCGCGTGGGCTGAGGGCGTCGCTCCATTTGCGCCGAGGGCGACGGCGGTGGCGCCCCCGCGCAGAGGGCAGAGGAAGCTGCGGAGGCGTCCCTGCGGTACACCTACTTCGGCCAGTCGCGCCCACAGGACAGCCTTGCGCTTGTAATTTCAGTTTGCCACACACATTTTCAGTTGCACCTGTATCCAATTTTTGTAACCGACTTACAAACGTGACCTTTCGTTTATATTTTATTCTCTGGTACAGGAGCGTGGAGTTTTTGTATTTGTCTCATCAACTTCCACTTCGAATGTTCCGCAATGTTCGTAAGTGCAACCTCACAAGCCTAGAGAGAAAGACGTGGTGGAATGTTTGGCAGGAAAAGTGGGACAACCCGGAGGAGTCCTGTTGTTTTGTCCGTGTAGAGTCTGCAGAATTTGAATCGTGGCATCCCTTGTCGGAAGGTGGGTGGCCGTGATGCGGCACATAAAGATTCGCAGCGTCGTCGGATGAACGCGTGTTTCGTGCAAGTCCACGTGGCAGCGAAGTGATCGACCGAAGAAAAGCTCGTGCGTGAATAACCGACTGATTGCGCCGAAAACTGCACTGTTTTGTATTATCACACAGAACAGATATCCCTCTGCAAATTATGAAGTAAATACTTAATGTAATGGTAGTGAAAACAATAAGACTGCGTGCTGAAAACTGTGCTTAATGTGAGATAGATTTGATGTGATGAGGGACATGGATGTAAAAGAAAGTACATATTCGTTTTCCATTAGTGAGATTTGGTTAATGAATGGAAGAAACTATCAGTTATTTCTTCTGAAATTTCTTCTGACAATTTCCTGTTGAGTCAAGTCCTACTGAGTCACTTCGAATGGGAAGCCTTGGCAGCGCTTTTCTGTCGTGAGCGAACGCAACAAGTTCGTGGCTGTTGAACGGCTGACTGGGCCGCAATAATTCAGGCGGTGGAGTGTCGCCGTGTGCGAATGTTTGAGCGGCGACGCGCGCTGACCGCCCCTCGCGCCCACGAGCGACTTGGGCCTCTGGCGGCGGGCGGGCGGGCGGGCGCCCCGGCGCACCGCCACCTGATCGATAGGCGCGCCCGCCACCCCCGCCCCCGCCCCGCCCCCGCAGCCCCGCGCTCGCAGCCGTGCGCCTTTCCCAAGAGCACCACTCGCATTGGGGAACTAAAGCCCGGCAGTACAGACCTAAAATAGACAGCCAAAGAGGCATTTAGTTTTACTCAAATAGGCAGCCAAAAAGGCATTTAGTTTTACTAAAATAGGCATGCAGAAGGCATTTAGTTTTACCAAAATGGGCATCCAGAAGGCATTTGGTTTTACTGAAATAGGCATGCAAAAGGCATTTAGTTATACTAAAATAGGCATCCAGAAGGCATTTAGTTTTACTCAAATAGGCATGCAAAAGGCATTTAGTTTTACTAAAATAGGCATGCAAAAGGCATTTAGTTTTACCAGAAGGCATTTGGTTTTACTGAAATAGGCATGCAAAAGGCATTTAGTTTTACTAAAATAGGCATAGGCATTTAGTTTTACTAAAATAGGCATAGGCATTTAGTTTTACTAAAATAGGCATGCAAAAGGCATTTAGTTTTACTAAAATAGGCATGCAAAAGGCATTTAGTTTTACTAAAATAGGCATGCAAAAGGCATTTAGTTTTACTAAAATAGGCATGCAAAAGGCATTTAGTTTTACTAAAATAGGCATGCAAAAGGCATTTAGTTTTACTAAAATAGGCATAGGCATTTAGTTTTACTAAAATGCATGCAAAAGGCATTTAGTTTTACTAAAATAGGCATGCAAAAGGCATTTAGTTTTACTAAAATAGGCATGCAAAAGGCATTTAGTTTTACTAAAATAGGCAGCCAAAAAGGTATTTAGTTTTACTTAAATATGCAGCCAAAAAGGCATTTAGTTTTGCTAAAATAGGCACCAAAAGGGCATTTATCGTAGCTAAAGTAGGGGTCCAAAAAGTGCATATACTCGTAAAGAATGAAAAATCACATTTAATAGGAATTGTTGTAAATAATCGTATTTAAAATGATTCGCATTTTAATTCTAATTCTAAAATTAACGTGTTGAGAAATGATATTTTCATTGTAATCTTGATTCCACATGACTATTCCGTATGATGGCTACGAATTTGTTTTACTCTCAACGTTGTCTTTTCCAAATTATATTGTGGACTCCCCTTTGAATCTTGAAAAGGCATCAACGAAAACAATTATATTTCTCGTTCTTCGCACTTGTGTAGTCGCCAGCACTGAGAACGGTATATCATACACAGAGAGCTGACCAGAAAAGGAATTGGAGGTCAAACTCCGAAGTAGGATGAAATTCTTCGTGAGCGATAAAAGCCTGTCGGCATCAATGAATGAAATGAAAAGTCGTGATTAGAATCATCTTCCATTTTCATTTTGATTTCTAACACAGCCTCGGCTTCCACAGAAATACAAGACATGACCGCGTTTTCGTATTCTGCAGGCTTGCAGATTCATGTCAAGCTTGATCGAGATCTGTGCCAGGAGATAAAAAGCAAAATAATGACATAAAAGGCGGAAAAGGCAAAAATAATCATTTTCATAATTCAATCTGTTTCTTTCAACTTCATACCTATCCCTTATTTTTTATACGAACTTCTCTAGAGCAGTCACTCGAAATAATGACGCCGTTTTATTGTTCATATTTATGATACACCTTACGTTAGTCTTTAAATTCTCCGTTCGCAATTCTCCGTTTCCTAATGAAACAATTACATATGGGAATCACAATAATACATAACAGATCACATTGATGTAAACAAATATCGTTTGTTCCGGAATCGACCGAGTCATTTATTTTTCTGGTCGTTTAATAAATATTGTATTAAAATTTACAATTGAAAATATACAAAGCAACGCAATACAAATTAGACATGTCAGTTTTCATTAGATAAAGTAATGAGATAAAACTACGAATATTCCAGATACACAATGTCATCGTTTTGCCATAGTCCAATTCAATAAAGACAGCTTTCTTTTAATTTTTCTTGTTATTTATATCCGCTTATAAATCTCTGAAGATTACGATAGGTTTTAAAAATACTAAAGATTTTTTTCTTCTCGCATTTCATGCTTTGTCTACAAAATTAAAAAAATATATAATTATTTCATAAATTTAAGGTTTCCTTTATAACAAAGACCTCAATTAGTAAGAAACATCCTGCCATTTAAATACAACCCGAATTTCTTCGCTAATCGTAACGAATAAATAAAGTTTCTGTTATGTTAATAACCAGCGTAGCAAAGGTTCGGCGGCTCAAACGCTTCACCTGCCACCAGTTCGGCGGCTGCCCGTCCTCTTGCATGCGCCCTCCGCTCGCTCATTTCCCCGCTCGCCCCCCCCCTCCCCCTCCCCACGGCCACCAGCGAGGGCGACAGCATCCGGACGCCGCCCCCACCGCCGCCGCCTTATCGATTTTGTTTCGCGGTGCGGTCCTTCGCCGCCGCGTAAAACGCCTCTGCCGCCGCCACCCCCACCCCTGCGACCTCCTGGCCGCTGCAGCCGCCGCCGCCGCCGCTGTGCACTTGCGCGGGGGGTGGGGTGGGAGGCTGCGCGAAGGCGCCTGTTGCGCTCCGCTCTCTCCGCGCATGCGCACAGCGCTGCACCTCACGAACACTACACGAAATTATCTGGCATAATATTATTTCTATACATTGAACTCGCTTTTTAACTATTTATAACAATTCATTATTGTGGGAGCAGTTTATATTTTTTATAATACTCTACTGTTATACGGCAACGAAAGAGCTGAATGGAAAACGACCGGAGTATGTTAAGAGCTTGAGAGTCGCGTTATGTCAATCTATTTTCTTTCTACAATTTGCCTTAATTTTTTATTATTTGCTCATTCTAATCAATGAACGCTCAGAAATAAGTAGGTTCTATGAAAAGATGAAACGTTTTATAGATAAGTGTATGTTTTGACGAAATATGCAAAATATTCGTCTTTAATCCCACGAATACACACCAACAGGAAACCGACCAAATATGCACTAACATATTACTCTGCATCCAATATGAAGAAATGTCCCGTAGGTATGCCTTGAAGCAAGACACAAAAATATGGAAAATCACAGAAATGCGCTCCGTAAATAACAATTGATTATCCGAGAAAGAAAAGCAAAGAAAAGAGAGGAAAAGTTGTTTCGCGTTTTAGCGGCGTAAGTGTTGTCTGTTGTAGTCCGAAGTGGAATAAGTCCCCGCTCGGAGGGCGTCTCCCGGGGAGCGAGCCGGGAAACTTTTCGTCGGCGCTGGCGAAAGCGTGGCTGCGAGCGGCGAGCGTGCCAGCGCCAGCGCCAGTCCAAGAGGGCTAGTGTGTGTGTGTGAGACGCCTGGAGAGCGCAGCGCAGCGCCGCGCCGCCCGCGCCCGTAAGGCTTCTCTGAGGAACGCCCGCTCGGAATGCAATGCGTTGCTGCTTCGCGTGGGGCTTCTTTCTTCTTGTGCCTGCCTCTTGCGAAACTATTCCATCGCGAAATTATTATTATTATTATTATTATTATTATTATTATTATTATTATTATTATTATTATTATATTAATTTGTGATTTGTAAGGTGTTTACGTACATTGCGCAATTATTATACATACACTAATCACATTTTCCGCGTATTTCCGTACAATTTTAGAAGCCGAGTTGATTGTGAATTTCTTCAGAAGTTTTTATACGTTTACAGGTTGATTTGACTTCTTGAAGCTTCTTTGACTTCTTGGAATAATGTTAGGGAGTATACGCACAGGAGAAGCTAGTTAAATTAAAATTTGCAATTTGCATTCGCAAAATTAGTCATTTGTTTGGCATCTTGAAGTTGGCTATTAATGCTGTGGTAAGGGATTTGGAGAGGAACAATTTTCAACTCATAGCACAGGAAACGTATAATTTAAATATCCAAGAACATTAGTGCAAAATAAATGTCACTTATATAAATTAACGTAATTTTTGAAATTTGATAATTGTAAATCACCGCGCCGTTTCATGGTCGTTTGTGTCGTTGTCATGTGGAGCACGTTCGCTATCCTGCTGCTGAGCAGAAACCCGGGGTATCCTCGCGTGATTATTGCGAGGGGCTGGGCGGGCGGGCGGGCCCTGTGCAGCGGAGGCCCGGAGCGGCCGTCACTCAGCGCGTCAGGTGCAGGCGGCGGGGATGGAGAGGGTAGGGGGAGGGCGCCCCGGCTCAGTGGCCTGGAGCGGCCGGCGGCGGCGGTTCAATATCGCGACCGCAGCTGCTCCACGTGCGCCCGCCTCCGCCCCCGCCCCCGCCCCCGCCCCCGCCCACGCCCACGCTCGCCGGGCGAGAGGGCGTGTTTGCCCGAATATTGCACGCGGAAGAAGTGTGTAAAGAGTGGGTGTGCAGCCCTTCGGCGGTCGTCTGGAACCCCTTCATCGAAGGCCGACCCCTGACCCGCCCCGCCCCTGCCGCCCCGCCGCGCTTCGCGCTTGTTAACGCCGCTCCCGCGCGGATATTGCGTGCCGGGGGGCGAGACACTCAAAAGGCGGCGCCCGGCCGGCCGGCCCCCTCTGACTTCGCTCTGAGCCGCTCTCCTCTCCTCTCCTCGCGCTGCGCACAGCCGCCGCCAGTGCCCGTTCGACTAGAGGTGTTGCGACACTTCAGTGCGTGTCCGTAGCAAAGTAAATAGAGTTTTTCGCGCGGCGAAGCATTACAACAGCAGTATCGATCTTCCGCGCATGCGCAGTTTGAGTTTCGCATTACTGTTATGGATTTGCGCACACGTAGAAGATCGAGAATGTAGTCGATTCGATTCCTGAACGCTATGCTCTGAAGAAGTTTCTAATAGAACCTTCCTGTAGACGGGTCAACGAGTAACACATTATCGATAAAGTGAATCTCCAGAATCGATTAGAACAAAAACCATTATACAGTGAGTTCTATGTATTTTACTGTAAACAGTTCTTCTGGATATTTTAAATGCATTAATCAGCACTTCACAGAAATTAATTATTTTTGTGAAAATTGTAACTTTGCACATATTAAATTATATTTTCATTAGAGTAAGAAATAAGGTTGTACAGCAGTATTTACGACAAAGGAAAGGAATGATTTAGTTTAAACTGACTTTTTATAACTATCGATTTGACATAAGCTGGTAATGTATTTTTTTTTCTTTTTTCGATACCAATACTCCTTTTTTGAGTTCGATAACATCATACCGTCGAATGGAATATATAAGAAATTGTCGATAAATTGAAAGTTATAAATACCTAAAATTGTAAATATTGACGGGGATATTAACAATTGGACGTACCCAGTGCCGTATGAAACATTGAAGTCGTCGTTTCGTGGTAGCGGAAACAAACTATTGTTGCCACTTGTAAGAGCTCGACCCCAGCGCAGTTCCTCCTGGCGCCGCTTCCCTCGCCTGGTGCGCGTCGTCCCATTCCGGAGACCTGGAGCAGAGCGCGGGGGAGGGGGCGGGGTCGCGCCCCCAGCGATTCGTTTATTCACTTATCCCCTCCCCCTGCCCCTGCCCACGCCCCCGCTCCCGCCCCGGCACCTGCCCCCGCCCCAGCCCCTCCTCTGCACCCGCGCCAGCCCTTGCCGCGGCCTCGCCCCCCCTCCTGCCCCCGCCCCGGCCCCCGCCCCAGCACCTGCCCCTGCCCCCGCCCTAGTCCCTCCTCTGCACCCGCGGCCCCGCCCCCGCCCCGCGCCGCCCGTGTGCGCGCCGGATACGCACGCGCCCCTCGCGGCGTCGGCGGGCGAAGGGCGCCGCTCGTGTGATTCGGTTACGCGCCCTCCGCCCCGCCCCGCCCCGCCCGCGCGCCACGCTCCGCTCGCAGATTGACTTTTGCGCGGGAGAGAAGGCGGTGATTACACGATGGCAGCGCGACGGTCTTATGAGTTCATTTGCGAGTTGGAATGAAACGCGGCGTAGGTGTCTCAGGGCATCAGCTGATGTCACAGCAGCCTCTGACCGGGAGGCCCTAGGATTCCTTTCCCAACGATGGCAAGGTTTTTTGTCTAGGTCGAATTCAGTCGCTGTCTGGAAGAGAATTCTAGCGGCCCGCTGCTCTGATGGGGAGTTCTCCCGTGCTTTCTCCGATCGACACCATACGAATGCTGAAGCAGAACCCTAACAAAAGACCACGGACTGTGATTTTCTGTTCCCCTTCCTTGATCTATCATGACCCTTTTTTATATACTTGCACTTTTGTGCGCTACACTATCCAATCTGGAGGTTAGAGCTTGTCCCGGCTGGGACGGTGTTCCGATGGACGAGAAACACTGTCCGTTGTACGTGAAGGAGGATGCCCTACCAGCAGATATGTAGGTCGGCACCGGATCTCACATTCAATGGCAGATGTAAACCTCCGCCCCCCGGCACATGACCATGACAATTGACAGACAGGAAACGAAATAATCAAGAAATGAGTATCATTGGAAACGTTTGTTTGGAAGGGGTCTCGTCGTGGCCACTCGCCGCATCGGCGCCCAAGGTCGTTCGTCCAATTTCGGCGCGGGGCGGGATGGGGCGAGCGCAGGGGGGTGGGGCGCCGAACGCGACAAACTCGCATTCCAATGGAGCGCTCATTGCCGCCGGTAGATACCCCCTCCCCACCCCACATTCAGGATGGGATCAGTTCCGTACAGACACCCGTACAATAAAAGGAATTTATTTGCCTTCTTCAACTCGAAGAATAAGCCTGTTACGCCTCGGCGGCGAGGTGCGTGGCAAAATTGATGTTAATTTTGCCGCGTTCCACCGCCGCGCCACCGTCTGCCGTGGCGGCGGCGCCGTTCTTCCCCTCGTCGCCGCTCTTTTCAGCGGCCCCCCTCCCCGGGGCGGTGCGGTGGCGTCGGAGGCGCTCGTGAAATCCGCGGGACGTGACCTGCGTGTGACTGGCGCCGCGCCGCTGGGGCGAGGGAGGGGGAGGGGGGGAGGAGCGGATTTACGCGCCACCCGCCCGCGCATGCGCCCTCCCTCCACCGCCAGGCGCCGCCGCCGCCGCGGATTGCTCGCTGCTGCGATCCGCCCCCGGAAATCCGCGCCCGCCCCCGCGCGCCGCCTGCGGGCGCTCACAGCCGCCGTCGCCGCTCTTTCTGCTGCGGCTCTGACCGCGAGGACCTCGGGTTCGTTCTCGACTGGAGCCACTCAGCTAGGTCCAATTCAGGCGCAGACGTGGGAATTGAAGGGCTCAGTTGAAGAAGTGACTATCCCACATTTTTGTTAAATGGAGTTTTTAGGAATAAACATAACTTGAAATATTATTCTATTAGTGTAATATATTTAAATCCAACAAGGATTTATATGCAAATGTACTGTATTTAAAATTTTACAAGTGTATTGAGTTATATGAAGACGGCTCCACATATTCGGCATTCGCCGAGCAGCGAGCTAGCGCTCGCCCAATCCCGACCAGCTGACGTCTTCGGCGAATGTTCGTTCCCTTTGGTGTGTCCAAAAGACCGACACGCGGTGAGTGGGGCGAACTCCGAATGTTCGTCACTCGGCAAATAGAAAGCAACTCATCCACACGACTCGGGATTCGGCGAGCGGTTGCTCGCTGTTCGCCGAATAACGAATGTGTGGAGCCGCCCCTTGAGGGAAGTTAAGGTAAAAACCTTCGTTATCTCAGAACGATGTCGGTGTGGGATAGCCCCTAATTGTACTGTGCTATATAATTCTAGCGGCCGGCTGCTCTAATCCATGGGGGTCTGCGATCAGTATCAGGAGAATGTAGTAGTATGTCCGTACGTGTAAACGCACTACACTATCGCACAAGGGAGCAGGCGTGTGTTCAGACCTTGACCCGGTTGGGGTGGAGCCCCGCTGGAGGGAGAAATCCCCTGCAAATCGATGTGGAGGTCGGCGCCAGATCTCATCCCGAGGGGGAGTCACACCGCCATCCCTCGGTGTGCACCGGCGGAACAAATGACCATAGCAGTGGACGTACACGGAAAGGATGGCAACGGCATGTGAGGACAGCTAGTCAACAATCCGAATCCGCACCTGAATGAATTTTTTTATGAATTATGAATTTGTTTACTATGAATAGCGAGATAAATGTGAGGAAACTCGTCAATCTTCAATAGCAAGTTCGACATATTCCTAGCTTTCTTTGCGACTCTTTTGTGTTGGGTAGAAATCCGTGTGTGTTCGTTCTCCTTGGCAGTGTCGCTCCCAACGTGTTAATAAGAACAATGGGCGAAAGTAGATTTTAATTTAGGCGCGGGTTACTGCCGTGGAGGCCCTCGCGTTGCACGTAAACCGAGAGGCGTTGGAGGCGCCCCTTAGGCGAACGGAGGGGCACCGCCCCCTCTTCGACCCCCCCCCCCCCATCACCGTCAGGTCCGCCTCGCTCTCCGCGCCCCCCGACCTCGCTCCCGCTCATCCCCCGCGCGTACCGTCTTCCAGCCTCCCCCCCCCCTGCGGTACGCGACTCCCACCCTCCGCGTCTACCACGCTCCACCCCACCCCACTCCACATGCCTTTCCCCCCTCCGTCGCACCCCCACTGGCGTCCGCGCGCGCCGCCGCTCTCACTTCCGCCAGCGGCGTTCCGGTGGCCGCGCTGCCACTTCTCTGCGGTCGCCCCGCGCGCGCCTCACTCCCTTCCTCCCTCCCTCAGCCCGTGCTGAGCTCTCGCGGTTTCGCTCTCGTTCGCGTTCTCCCGCCGCCTCACCTGCCACCCCCCTGCCCTGCCCTGCCCCGCCCGCCCGCCCGCCCGCCCGCCGCGCCAGCGTCGCAGTGGGCGCCCGCAGCCTCTGCCTGCACTGTCAGTTGCCCTCCGGCCGCCTGCCTCCGGGGGCGGCGGCGGCGGCGGCGGCGGCGGCGGGAAGAGCGTATTGATTGCGCTGGGGTCAGGGCGGCGCGCCCCGCCCGCAAGACGCAGCGGCACCGGTACCGGCCCCCCTCTCCCTCGCCCTCTCGCTCTGCCGCCCCGCCCCCGCCCCCGCCCCCGCCACCCGTCGGCGTGCGCGCGGAGCAGTGGCAGCAGCAGCCACTTGCGTGAAGAGCTAATCACCCCCGCCCCCGCCACGCCCCCTTCTGCCTCCGCGCCCCGCTCGCACGCTCGCTTCTTGCCGCGCCGACCGCCGCCGCCGCCGCCTGTCAAGTTGGCAACAGCGGCCTGGCGGCGCGTGGCCTTGCCGCCCCCGCCCCCGCCCCCGCCCCCGCGCGAGGGGCGCGCGCTCCCGGCGCGGCGGCGAGGGCGTTGACGCGCGCGAGAGAGATCGAAAAGTTGCCGGCGATCGATCGGCCGCGCCGCCCCCGCCGTCACTCAGCGTTGCATCCAGTGCAAGGACGGAAATAGAGCCGGTCGTCCTATGTCGCAGATTTGAGGCGTGAACACGAACATTCAATCTGAGCTACGCATTTCGTGGAAATTCCACTATTCGCTCATCGCTGTAATAACATCTTTGTTGCTATTAGATGGAAGGCCTCTGCCCTACCACGCAGACACGAATTATACGGAAGGAACTTAACAAAAATAATGTCTGATATTATTTCTTTTAATTGAATAACGAAAAAGCAACTTTTTTCTTTATGTTATGTGTGTAAAAACTTAGAATATTTCGATTTTTTTCGTATTTCGTTCTTTTGTTCTTGCCGTTCCACGTCTTACACAATTTCCATCATTAAAAAAGTCGAATTGAGTTTTGAAGTTGGTCTTCATTTACTACATTTGTTTTTTGAAAATTATTGACTTCTTTTGTGGATTATTACACGACGCACACGTCTTTGTGTTTTATGTATTCATAGAGCATCCCATAACCAGCTGTACATTTAATAGCTTTTTCTTCAAACGATCTATTTTGAGCCTGGAAGGGACAATAGATTAATGGCTAAATGAAAGTGAAAGAAAGTAACAAGGTCAGACGATGACGGCTGCTGTCGTGGGCAGCGAGGGGCGCCGGGGGCTCGCAGCGCACCTCAAGGAGCGGCGGCCGCGCAATCGATATGTGCAGCGCACGCGGAGGGGCAAATTGCAGGAACCACGTGCCCTACCCGCACCGCCCAATCTCGCCCGCGCCCCGCCCCCACCGCCCACTCCCTCCCTGCCCACCTCGCCCACTCGCGCCCCCGCCCCGCCCCCACCGACCACTCTCGCCTCCACCAACCACTCTCGCCCCGCCTCCACCGCCCACTCGCGCCCCCGCCCCGCCCCACCGCCCACTCTCGCCCTCGCTCCACCCCCACCGCCCACTCTCGCCCCTCCCCTCCCCCACCGCCCACTCCCTCCCCGCCCCCATCGTCAGTTCCCGCCCCGCCTCCACCGCCCACTCGCGCCCCCGTCCCGCTCCACCGCCCATTCTCGACCCCACCGCCTACTCTCGCCCCCACCGCCCACTCCCCCAGTCCCCGCCGCCCATTCTCGCCCCCTCCCCGCTCCCACCGCCCACTGTGCCTGCGCCGCTCCAGCGCCAACCGCCCCCCGGCACCGCCCCTGCCCTCGGCGCCCCCAGCGGCCGCGGGGGGGGGGCAGGTCCCCGCGGGTGGCGGCGTCGGCTCCTGCTGCTGCCGCCTATCGATTGTGGGCACCCCTCCGCGCCCCCACCTCAACAGCCGACGCGCGCGAGGCGACGCGGCGCGACGCCGCCTCTCTGCCGGCACCGAGCGGGGCGCCGCGCCGCCTCAACGGATTGTCGCGTTTTCATTAAGTTGGCGCGATGCGGCGTTGCGCGAAGGTCAATGCGCCCGTGCTCGAGCCTCCGACCTGCTGCGTTGCATTTTCCCTAGAAACGATACCTCCAAAGTCAAGGAGAGAAAAAAACTGAATGACCAACCGTTTGTCGAGGTAACGCTCGAGTTACCAAATTCCCTTGTCTGTACGAAAGCTGAGGTGACGAAAAATACCGATATACCGGCGAAACTCCATTATCCCAGTTCCACTTGTAGATGTTCTACTCCGTTTATCTCGTATGCCATTATGGTTTAATTTTTTTAAATTTCAGTAGAACCTCGATAGTTTGAATGTCGATAAGTCCAATTCCTTGGTAACTCCATTTCTCCTCGTTTCTGCTTCACTTTTACGTATGCCAATATTTTGAAACTTCAACAAGTTAAAGTATTCCTTGTAAATATCGCTAACGAGTAATTTCCCTGTTTACACTGGAGATTTCGATGGTTGACTTCTTGTAAGCGAGCCCCATTTTTTTCACGTTCTTACCCAGGCACGGTCCCTCGGACCGCTAGTGAAGAATTGAAAAATTTCTGGTCTTAAATACGTTTATTAACAGCACATATGGTTAACTTTATATATTGTTTACGTATTAATTTCAATCTTTCAGAAATAATTAATGTAATATATTTTAACATATTTTTTAACGCCTGTGTTTTAGAACGTGCAGGCATCTCAATTAATATTGAATGTAAAGAAAATTAAATTATATAATTAATTAGAAACAGAAAGGCACTGTTTAGATTAAAAATGTAATGGTCACAGCCGCATTCGCGAGTGACAGTACTAAAAACTGAATCTGTTGTTGCAATGTAATTCTGTTATTTATTATGCAGTGAAGTTTTCGAAGTCAAAGTTTTGTGATTTTTCTCGCTACTTCTGTTGATAGTGTTCAGAATTTCAAGTTCTATAATTGAATTATCGTAGTTACTTGAATCATTTTCATCACTAAAACATCACCTTGTTCACCTTCAATATTTTTTCACTGCCTACATTCCTTACCGGCCAATAACAGTTCTTCCTCAAAATTTGCATTTCGTACATTCACTGCCAAGGGATGACTGCAGTTCACAAATATCCGCTTGCGCTCTCTTAGACGGTTCGGAACTTCCTGACTAGCGTATCTGGGAAACTGTAGGGAGTAAAAGGGTGGATGCCCTTTTGTGGAATGTGTAGGCAACAGGCGAGGAACGTTGAGGTGGAATGGCTCGTCCTGAAAGAGTAAAGCTCTGGAGGTAACGCAGCTCTCGCAAACGCGTGCGGTCTGGGAGACCGCCTCCGGGCTCCAGAGGGTTCCGGCTTATTCATTAGTTTCAAACCCACGACTCTGAGCGAGTTTGTGTTTCAACTAATTGCACTCTTTTTTATTGAATTCCCCTGACGAAAGTCTCATATCGTCCTAGCCAAAACCCTTGATACAGAGGAGTGAATAATGTTGCTTGGACAGGCACGGCGAATTTTGAGAATAAAGGGGCATTCGCCATTAAAAATTTTACCCATAAAAGCCTTAATGCAACCGGCAACGCACTCGTGTATTAAGGCATTGCATTGCTGAGGACCTGACAGGTGTACTATGGACGTGCCAGGCAAGGTGACGTGGGATAAGGGACCGGAAAAGTTTGAGCTTCTTAGGGACTGCAGGCCGGAGTGGAGTAGTGCGTAATGGGGAGTAAATAAAACTCCTTGCGTTAAACTCTGGAAACAGAATTCATTTCTCTTTCGGTCTAATGTGATTGTGTGGTTTAAAAACCTAGAAATGTTGGGTTACGAGCTAGAATCGATATAGAAACAACTAAAATAAAGTTGTTTCAGTTAATAGTTTGACACATCAGCCCACTTTTTTCCGGGATCTTCCGAAAGGAAGGAAGTGCATTTCTTCCCACCGTCTTGAGACAAAATATAAGCCATATTTTACGGAAAATGTTATATTAAAAGAAGTAATTCCTTTAAAACATTCTCCAAACTCAGAAATGAAGCATGCCGTATTATTTCGTGTATCTTCCGTACTTATTGTCACCGGAGTGTTGTCGTGGCCCACTGTGTGGGAGTGGTGGGTGGATGGGCTGATGCGCGTCGGCGCATGCGCAGTGGCGGGAGGGGCCGGGGCCGGCGCACGAGGGCGCTTCACTCGGCCCCAGTCGGCGGCGCGCGCCGAGCCCCACTCGCCCAGCGGAGGCGCCGCTGCTTACAACAGCCCTGTAGCAAACACAGGAAAACTTACTCAATGCGGAAACCTGTCTAGAGCGACCTCAAATCACGGTCCTTCCAATCACAAATTCAACAGAATTACATTGCATAAAGCGGAATTTTGTCTAATGCGGAAAAAAAGTGCTGTTGGCCCCTTGAGGTTCCGCTTTGAGCAAGTTTTGCTGTAGTAGCTCCGCGGCCATCGCTTAGGGCAGCCTCCGCATATGGATGGGCTGCGATAGCTCAGAGTCAGCACCATGATAGTTCTGCAGCGGCCCTGTCCGGGATGTCCTAGAGTTTGAGGTCCGATGGTAGCGGAGTATCCACGCTGGACATACATTAGGGCGAATTCCACCGATGTCTGAAGGAAAATTATTTTGGCAATCAGCTGCTTTCCGTGGTTCTCCGATCAACACCAGGCGAATGCCGGAGCAGTACCATAACAAACGGGCCACTGACCGCGCGTGATCTTTCCTTCCTCTTTCTTGTCCTATCCCCAACCCTTAACACACTTACACTAGCATGCACTACACTACGACATGCCGGGAAACCGGTCGGGAGGTTAGAGCTTGTCCCGACTGGGGCGGTGCCCCGCTGGTGGGAGATACCTTGTTGAGGAATCCCCGCTAGCCCACGGTAGGTCGTCGCCGAATCTCGCCATCCAGCGGGGGAAGAACACCGCTACCTCCACGGGAAAAACATGCACTACACTTACGAGACTAATTATCTTTCTAGTTCACGCGCACGCAATCACTAACACCCAACCGTAGTCGTGGCTGACGTTTCGGCCGACATGTTCCGGCAGCGAAAGCCTACGCAATACTTGCGCAAAACGTGTTTTCGTTACACGTTTTTATTTGTAGTTAAATTTTTAAAGGCGGTGAACTGGCAAAAACTGATTAAAATGGTAGAGGAAGTGAATTCCCCTCTTTCGAACGACACCTTATACAAATCCATTCAGTGGTTATCCGCACCGCAGATTTGCATTTTTCCGCTTTTAGAATATACATAGTCTGGGGTGAGCAACGAAACTCATTATTCCACCGATCTTCCAGCCTGCACATCAAACCATCAGCAATATAATGTTTCTACCAAAATTTTGCCCATATCTCAAGCCCTCCATTTCCGACGTGGGAGACAATCTCCAAACGAAAACTAATCCGAAGAAAACTCCCAAGAAATTTCTTTCACACACCTTAACACACCCTGTCTCTAATCACTGAACCTCCCAATTAATCGGCGAAACAATTATCCTGGAATCACCTCTGAAAAATTCTATATATCGAAAAAGGAAATCAAA
Organism: Teleogryllus occipitalis; assembly: GCA_011170035.1. Lineage (NCBI taxonomy): Eukaryota > Metazoa > Arthropoda > Insecta > Orthoptera > Gryllidae > Teleogryllus > Teleogryllus occipitalis. Next base: position 120,435 of record BLKR01000823.1, on the reverse strand, counting down.
TCCCATGCAAAAGGATTGTATACCATCAGCTAAACTAAATGCAAAAGAAAAAACGGTAAATTCTCAATAGTCAGAGCGTCACAGTTACGTTATCGTCGCCTTCCCGTTGATCGTTTCTTCTTTGAGAAATAATGGGCTTTCTTAACGACAAAATTAATTACAATTTAATTTCGAGACGTCTGTCTACAGTTTACAATTTAAACACACGTTATTACCACTAATGCTCCTGGCATAACACGCATACATTTACATAAACGCACATTCCCATGGAACCGAGAAGCTTTGGAATTTGTCTCCTGGACCTCGCAAAGCATTCTGCTTATTCATTTAGGGTCTTCGGTCCTAATATCCCGTTGCTAGGGGAAAACAACTGACGATAATCCGCGATCTTTTACCTTGATAGAGGAACCGCATTGCTGTTTGGAGGCCATTCACGAAGGTATCTCGCTACGTTAGAAATCGTCGTTGCTTTACGCTGCCCTGTGCAAAAATCCAGGGCCCTTCAACTCCCATACAACGTGTTGGAGACCATTATAGTACAGCGCTCTGCTCGATCACCTTCTTACAGGAACCAAAATACGAACTTCTGCCCCCGCTACTTCACAGGTGCGTGGCCGCTGCCTGGGTTCGCGAGACGCAAGCGGGCGCGTAATGGTACAAAAGATCGCGTCGATATTTGTGCTTTCTTCAGCGGTTTCTTATAAGTATGTATTATGAATAATTAAACATTTAGAAGACACTTTTCGTATTTCTTACAAATTAGCCAATTTTTATGTGTGGAAGTTGGCGAGCCCCGGCGACACTAGCGCCTCCTACAGTTGCACCCTGGAGCTGTGTGTCTGTGACGGGGAGTTGCAAGGCCGTGGCAAAAACTGCGCCGCGTCTTGACGTGCGGCGGCCCCGCTGCGACGCGTCGCTCCCCTCCCCTCCCCTCATTACCCCTGGGGGTGGGGGGCAGATGCCTATCTGAGTGCGCAGCGCGTATCGATCACCGGCGGCGGTGCGGAGCCGGGCCCCGCGCCCGCGCCTCGCCCGCCCCGCCCCGCCCCGCCCCGCGCGTCGCACCCGAGGTGATAACCGCAGCGGCGCCCCCCGCCCACGCCCCAACAGCCGCAGGGCGCGCTCCGGGCGGCAGCCGTGCAGGCGGACGACCCGCACTTGCATACGCTCGACTCCGGCTATAGCGAACTTACTACCCGTTTCACTTACATTAGAAAATAAGCATCAGAAGATTCGGTTATAGTGAACGTACGAAATAAGTCCTGGAACGTAATTGGATCTCCTATGTTATGAGGCAAGTAGAAGGACCTTCCGAGAGTGGGACAGTATTCCAACGGTAGAAGAGGCATTGAAAGGTGTCAGGACTGCGTTACGATACTTGGAAAAAGATGACAGAAGCAGACTCAAGCGTGGAGAGAACACGAGCTCTGGCTGGAGAAGGGTCTACAGAAATTACTAGTGAAAAATGTAGGACGCAAACAATTGAATTTTTTTTAGAACAAATGAGTATATTGAAATTTTCAGTTCATGCTGTTAATGAATTTTGCTGTATCTCTATATTAATAAAATCAATCATTGTAAAGAAATTCTATTTAATTTTGACATCTTCCGATATAGTGAACCAAACATGTGAGTCCCCAGAAGTTCACAATAACCGGAGTCGACTACAATTACTTGTATTCCTTATTGCGCGAATCGACCTTATCGGAAGGTAGGAGGCCTTTGCTCTCGGTGGATATACCTGGGCTAAAAATGAAATAAAAATCTTAAAACAATAGAGATTAAACTATTTTCTACCATTGTACCAGACAAATATTTATTATTCGGTTTTTAGAAATCAATATGAAAGAAAAAAATATAACATTCAGTACAATATGCAAATAAAAAACCCTTTACCTGATGATGGTGAGGGAAATCATAACATTAATGATAATATACAAACCAAAATACATAGTCTAGCGACTTAGAAACAGATTCGAGTGGGGCAATGCTACCTGACATTGTAAACGATTCTGCGCTTATGTATTTCTTGCGGCAGTTAGAGAGGATCTTGAACATTTTTTGGCGTTCCTTTCTTCGAAATTATTTAGCGGCTCGGGTCGCTGACTTGGACATATTCATTTTCAAAAGAGTTCACGAGTGTGAAGGGACCGTCTCAGGAATGTGATAAAAGCTTGTAAGCTGGCATTTTTGTAAATGAACTCTTTTATTACTTGCGGGAAATTCTGCCTTGAAATGATTGGCGTGAGGAAGAATAAGGATGAAATGGAGAACCCCACAATATCGAATATTTTCCTTATTCTAGCTAAAATAATTTGGGTAAATATATATGCGTTAAGTTTCTGTTTTTTCTTTTAGATTATCCTCTTCAATGTGCCAGGAGTCACTTGTTTTCATTCACGGGCATTTCTTAATTTATTCCGCATTGATGTTGATGTGTATGGACCTGAAAATCGATCGTTTTCATCAACATAACGACCAACACAGGTCCTTTTGGAACATTAAATACTCATTTATTAGACGGTTTTATTAATTTCTTGGAACTTGTGGAACCTCAAAAACTCTGAATCTCCGTTTCGAAGGCATCGACGAAAAGAAATCCTCCTATTCTTGTTTCCTTTTCTCTTTCTTGTCAACAGTATTCTCTTTGTTCTCAATGACCTACTTGACATGAATATGGCATGACAGTTGCAGAGGTCGCTGCAACACGGAAGCGTGCAGTGTCTAAAACCTTCAAGCGGATTGCCTAATAAAGCAATTGTCTTGCGACAGTGATTCGCGGTGCTAAGCTAATATTATCAAACGATAAAATAGCATAAATGAGACTAAGAAATAAATGGAGTGAATGTTTGGGCATGCTCAGCTTTGCACCAAGAGGTGGAATCACATTTATTCAGTATTTGTACTATTGAGTGAATGAAATAATAGTCTACGAGGAGAGAATGAAATTGTGACTTACAATTGATTTATATATGAACCATTATATATATAATTGAAAAAGGATAAAATGTAACTGGAAACAAAGTTAAAAACGCCACTAGAACTGCGAAATCGAACGTCGATACTAAAGGCCTTTTTAAACAACGAAGGAAATACCTAGGTAGGTGGATCATCTCTAGATGGAAGTCTGCTGCTGGAAGGTGTTAGAAATCGCATTTGTGTGGGTCCAACAGACAGACTGACAGTGGAAGCATCAGTTATTATTTCATATTTTCACCTTGTACCCATTTGTTATTACGGGAATTTTTCGTCCTCTACCAAAAATCGAAAAGGTGACAAACATCGCGCACAGAACGTGGCTGTCGCGTCCGCACTGCCCTGCCGGGGGGTGCGCGATGTTTCCGCCGCCGCCGTCGACCTCAGCGCTGCGCGGGCGAGGCGTTCCGCAGGGACGCAGCCTTTTTGCCCTTCGGCCCTCGCAGGCCGCTTTTTCCGCGCGCGTCGCCGCCGCCGCCGCCGCCGCACGCCGCGCCTCTTAATCAGCTCGCCACACTCGAGCGCGTGATAATTAGCTTTATTTGTTGGCCGCTGATCATTAACATTCGACGCGGCGGCGGCGCGGGCGCAAGAAGCGGAGGCGAAGGCGGCAACAGGTGGCGGCGGCGCCGCGACGCTCTGGCCGGGCCACTGCGACGCCGGCGCCTGGGGCCCACGCTCTGGAAAACAGGGAATTGCATTGCGCTGGAAATGTCAGGAACGAATCAGGGAATTTGACGACAAGAAGCAGTTTTTTGCTTGGGTTTTATTTGGTGAGAAGATCATGTTAATGAACGGTGAATTTATGGAGCTGACCACGCAAATTCCGCTACACTTCATTCACCTTCTGGCAGAGAAAGGAGGTACCACTCGGGCGATAGAAACAGGCAATTTGAATTTTGCTCAGAGGCTTCATTTAGGCTTGAGGATCTTCTACATGCAGTAATTCTACTAACGTGTGACAGCCGGCTTTACTTCCCCTCCGAAGGAAGGCGTACGAAGAATTTTTCGCTCTTGAAAATCCACGGCTTCGATCGGGTTTGAACCGTGCCACCACCGAATCCTCAATTACCCAGCAATTACAGGAATTACGTGGGGGCGAAGCGGGTTCACAGCACGAAAACTTTCCTCGGCTGCGTCGTGAATGATTTTCGCGGTGAGTCGGTGTGGAACGCGTTGTGAGAAAGTACATTCGCGGGGGCCTCCCACCGTCGTTCACCCAACCGTTGCAGTCATTCGCCCCCTGCGCGTGCAGCGAGAAGGCTAGCGACTGCTATGACAGCGAAGGCAATGAATTATCGAGTTCCGCGAAGCTGTACAGAGCCTTATGACAACAGGCGCAAGGCGGCTTGCGAGCCTCGCTTGTGCGTGCATGGGGCCTGCTGCAGTAGGGCCCGCCACGGCCTCACGTTGGCAGTTGGGGCGACTCGTGGCGCGGCTGCCCGTGCAACCAAACCTACACCAGGGGCGGCCTTTCTTTCGAAGCGGAACTGACCCACAATTTGAACACCGGCGCTCTCGGTTCGTTCAAAACCGGCAACAGCGAGGTCCTAGATGGCGCCCTGTTCAAGAGATCATCTCTCACAATGGTAACTTTGCGCTCCAGTAACTGCTCTGTTCAACAGGCATCAGCCCTTAATATTAACCCTTCCCTGAGCGAAACAGATCTCGCACCGTCCATGAGTTCCAACCGCAGCTGTTCAACGGAGACCAGGAGGCAAAACGTAGGCGGCAAGTTGTTTGATTGATTGTTAGTGATTCCGTGCGCGTCGACTACTATGATCAATAGTTCCGTAAGTGTAGTGCATGTCTTTCCCCGGGAGATGGCGGTGATCTTCCCCCGCTGGATGGCGAGATCCGGCGCCGACCTACCGTCGGCTTGTGGGGTTTCCCCCTAACCTGGACTCTCCCACCAGCGGGGCACCGCCCCAGCCGGGACAAGCTCTAAGCTCTCGCCCGGTCTCCTGGAATGTGTAGTGCATGTTATTGTAAGTGTGTGTTAGTGCGGGATACGATAAGACAATGATCGCACGCGGTCCTTAGTCCGTTTGTTAGGGTACTGCTCCGGCATTCGCCTAGTGTTGATCGGAGAAATGACGGAAAACTACCGATCAGAGCAGCCGGCCTCTAGAATTCTCCTCTAGACAGCGACTGAATTCGACCTAGCTATGTAGTATCAAAAGTCCTGCCACCACGAGGAGTAGAACCCTAGGACCTCGCGGTCAGAGGCACTGCAGTGGCATCAGTTGATGCATTGAGCCACCTCTCCCGGTAGCGGCAAAGTCGACCGTCTTGCACAGCGGTGTAAAACAATGTGTCTCGAACCGCGTTTCACGCGTGCGCAGCCGACGTGCAATGTCTGTGGCGGCTCACCTGTCGTTCGCCGTCCTGGTCGGCGCCACCGCGCTCTCTGCAGGCGGTGGGGCGCGTCCCAAGCGCCAACTCCGCCTTTCATTATGGAAATGAAATGACAGAAAATCCTCGGTGCTGTTGAGCGCCTGCCCCAACCTTTTTGCGAGGCGGGTCACGGCCGACGCACTTTTGTCTTCGCTTCTCTTCCGCGTCATTTTCTCTTCGCGTGGCAGGCAGGCAGGCAGGCAGGCGGCCGGCCGGCCGGCGAGGCGGCGCGTCTCTGGGCTGGCACGCCATACGGGGCAGCGGCCCGCGGGGGCACAGTTATGATGCTCTGCAGCCCACAAGCGAACTTCTCCCGCATACGTCACCCTTCAGGTTTTGCCGTTTTTGACCATAAATGCAGTCGACTCCGGTTATACTATACTTCTGGGCACTCGCGTGTTTGGTTCACAATATCCGATGATGTCAAAATTAAACAGAATTTCTTCACAATGATTAATTTTATTAGTATAGAAATGCAGCAAAATTCATCAATAGCACGAGCTGAAAATTTCAATATCTTCATTTGGCCTTAAAAAATCAATTTTCAATTGTTTGCGTCCAATATTTTTCATTAGTAATTTCTCTAGAGCCTTCTCCAGCCAGAATTCGTGCTCTCTTCTTACTTGAGTCTGCTTCAGTCATCTGTTTCCAAGTATCGAAATGCAGTCTTGAATGCCTCTTCCACTGTTCGAACACCGTCCCACTCTCCGAAGGCCCTTCTGCTTGTCTAATATCATACGACATCCAATTAACTTCCAAGACTTATTTCTTACGTTCACTATAGCCGAGGTTCAGGTTCATTATAGCCGTATCTTCTTATGCTTGTTTGTAATGTAAGTGAAACGGGACCAGTGACTTAAGTTCACTATAACCGAGTTCACTGTAGCGGAAGTCAAGTGTAAATACCACGGTCTTTTAAACGTAGTTCTGTTCAAGGAAAAACACAAACGAAATAAAACCTTACTTTCTATTCACAGTAGAAAAAAATGAAAAAAAAATCTTTTCTAGAAGGAAAACAAGGAATATAAAAAATATTCTTAAATATGATCACCATTTCTCGTAACAAATGTAAGATAAAAAATTAAATTTAAAATCGAATTAAGAGTTGTGTTTAATTTTTCAAATAAACGTTATTGATGAATTTTTATTTACTTTTGATTGACTTTTTCATGATAGAGATCAGTTACAACGAATTCAAAATGTAGGCCTAACGTAGAAGAAAGTTTCTGTAGTGTGGCAATATTCGTGTTAATGATTATTCGGACTCTCAACTGGATTAACTCCCAATTGAATAACACCGTTACAGCTGATGAACTACCAAACGGCACTGTAAATAAATCGAAGTACAGTCGACTCCGGTATTACTTTAATATAGTGAACCCTTGGTTATAGTGAACTTAAGTCAATGGTCCCGTTTCACTTAAAATGCAAATGAGCATAAGAAGATTCAGTTATAGTGAACTTGAACCCCATCTATAGTGACGGTAGGAAATAGGTCTCTGGAAATTATGATTTTCTTATGCTATTGGGCGATTGAAAGGACCTTCGTAGAGTGGGATGGCGTTCCAACAGTGCAAGAGGCATTGAAAGGTGCCAAGACTGCATTACGATACTTAGACACAGAGGACAATGCAGAATCAAGTTTGCAGAGAGCACGAACTCTGGAGAAAGGTCTAATGAAAAATGTACGAAGCAAACAACTGAAAATTAATGGTTTTACTAAGAAATAGGTATATTGAAATTTTCAGTTCGTGCTATTGGTGAATTTTGCGGTATATTAATCAAATCAATGATTGTGAATAAATTCCATTAATTTTGACATCATCGGATATAGCGAACCAAACATAAGTTCACTATAACCGGAGTCGACCGCATGCTTGCGGCGGTCGAGCCGGCGACGTGTGGCAGTGCGCGTGCGTCGCAGCGGCGCTTGGCGCGCGGCGGGTGGCGGGCGGCGGAAGCTCTTGCGCCCTCCGCGCGCGCCGCCTGCCGCGGTCGCTGCGGACAAATCGCGTCAGCCTCCGGCGCCGCCTCGCCTCGTCCCTTCCTCGCCCCCGCCCCCGCCCCCGCCCCGCCTGGCCACGCCTCGCCCCCCTCCGGCCGCCCCCCTCGGAAGACGACACGGAGGGCAGCGCTCATGGTGGACTCGTCGAAGGAGTGAGCACAGTAGGAATCGCCCGATTGCATCCCGCAGTCGGTTTTCCCTTTCCCTAACCTCTCAGTCAACCCCTTTCACGTTGCGTTACCTGAGAAGATACAACCCGTCTCCATCCCGTTTCCTTCATCCGGCGTTTCGGAAGGAGTAACGAAATCTTAGTTCGGTTTGCATTCATAAGTAGTGCGTATTGTTGCTTTCTCGTCAGTCTAGAGAACACCTCTCACACAGGTGAACATGGCAGAATCTTTGGAATTGTGTAGCGAGATAAGAAGATGCTCGTAATAGGTGATTTCATCTTTTGTTTCCACAAACTTTTAAGCGAGGTTTTTCAACGTTGGCAATACTCTTAAAAGTCCTGCAAATGGTTCTTGAAAACAGATAGAAGTGGATCTATTATTATCCATCAGTGTGATTCTAAGCAGACCACGAGAAACGTAGAAATGAATCATACTAAGGAGGAAAGCAGAACGGGATGGAGTCGGGCTGTGCCTTTTTGCGGAGGTAGGTAAACGGCTTAATAAAAGTTGACCGCGGGATGCAGTCGGTATACACCCGGCACAGTCGGCAATCTCAATGAAAAGGTCAACTCCATTGCCAACAACCATGGAATGCCAGTGTTTTGTAATTCATCGCTTCTTACTACTGATTAGTAAAATTTTCTCACTTCAAAAGTGAACAATTATTATAAGGCAAAGGCTGTCCATTAGGCGATTAGTAATTACAATATCGCTAAACAACTTTATTGAAAGATTTCAAAATTACCCATTTTACATTTAAGCAACTTTTAATGCAGTACATAACTTTTTTTAAGAAATATCAGTCAGCGCAATGATGTACCGAAGCTCCTTAATACAATAGTAGTGTGTACATAGGTCTCGAGTCTCTGTAAGAAAAATTAGTACAGTAACAATTCATTACCCGCATATTAATGTAAATAATACACTGTCTCAACATTAACTGAATCTTCCTCAACAACAGCTTCTTCATGAGGAATTGCGAAGAGTCATATTTCATGATATTCTAGCACTGGGTTAATTTTCAGCTGGTCCATGTTGGATCAGATTCGTGCAGGAACATTTCTCACATAACCAAGATAACGTGGATACGAAGGTGATACTATGATACAGACTGGTAGAACATTTTTATCTGTATTATCGTTAGAAAAATATTGCATCCACCTCACATTATTACTCGTACTGCAATATCACTATTATAATTAAACCGTACGCCCTCTGCTAGTTTTCAGATCCTTTCTCGTGGTGCAAACGTGTCTAGAGGTCCGTGCGTGGTTTTTGACAACTTTTGGGAGATGTGACACTAGACAAAAAACGCTTTTGAGGGATGTTGATGTAAGTTCGGAGGATGCAACACACACTTGAGATACGAGAGGGGGAAGTCCGGGGCGGCCGCCTGCCGCAGCAACCCTATCGACGAGGGCGTACGGCAAGTTGCCTGCTTGGTAGGCGTAGCCCTGCTGACACTTCTGAAGCCCACGCGACCTGGAGAAACTGAAGAGTTGAATTGGCGAACGCCAATCACTATTGCAGTGTTGATGCTTCATACAAACAACTATACTAAAGATGCGACTGCGTCAACGAAACATCGATGTTTTTGAAGAATTTTTACTAACCTCTAACATTTCCGTTCGGGCGGGTGAGAATTGATTTTGACAGTGACCGTATTTATTAGCTTATAATTAATATTTAACTGTCGAAAAAAAACTTAAAAAGTCATAAGAACCCTTCACAATCCTGGCCCTGCAAGTCTGAGCGCTCAGGGTCATCTCAAGGGGCCAGAGCTTCCTCAGTTCGCCGTAGAAGGTTGCGGGAAGGAGGCCCTACGCCCACTGCACGTGTATTGATCGTGACTCTGCGTGCAAAATACGAGGAAAGGCGTTGGGAATACCAGGACATCGGGGTCATCCCTCGGGGGAGAGATGTCTGCACCATGAAGGTACTACAAGCAACGTTCACTTCTCTTGGACACATGGACTGGCATAGGTATAATCAGTATTTCCAAAATTGTGATTAAGTGCCTTTTTCAATCACAAAGAAAACATCAAAACATTAAAAATATTGAGTTTGAAAAATGAATGTTTAATCAATGGTAAAAACTTTAATCAATCGATATTCGAAACATCTATGTGAATATAGAAACATGGATGAGTTGGAAAGCATCGACTTTGATGGCGCATTGATACTGAATAGAACCCAAAGAACAACAATATGGTAATGCAAGCAACCAATAACTCTAGATTGAACGTACAGAAAATGGAATGCGGATGTATACAAACAACTTTATTTAGTGAATATTACATCATTCATCCTTCTTCAGACTTTATTTGTAAAAATATAGTGCGCAACAACATTTACAAGCCTACACAATTTCACAATTTAAAATCGGCGAAGGAAACTCGTACTAGTATCTCCAGATGAATCGATTTATGCCAAGGGGCGAGTAATGGGCGGCAAACGACTCGACACAGTAAAAAGGTTTCTAGTCTCGCAATTGGAAGGTCTTTGAAACCAACTTGACATTGTAAGATTCTGACGACTCATTGCAGTTAAAAATGACTCAGAATTGAGGTGCATTGCCATCAGCCCGACCCGCCATTGTAGTGCATATCGTCTTTTGACCGCGGCGTCGTGTCCCGGAGCGACACTCGATAACTGGGCCCGTCCGCGTGCGAAGCTTTGGAGGCTCTGCCTTCGCCAGGTGAGTCGCGCGCGGAGCTCGGGAGGGAGAGCGAGTGGGGGCGGGGGGCTTCCGCCTCTGCCCCTGACTCCATTAGGGCGCCGCCGTCTAATCATCGCCGCCCCCTCCCCCTCCCCCCTCCCCGGAAGGGCGGTGTCCGCGACACTCGGCACGTGGGGGCTCCGTGTTGGGACTGGGGCGGTGTAGGTATTAACGCCATTACGCCGAGAAACACCAAATAATACTCGCAGCTAAAGTTCGGAAATCGAGGCGAGTGTTCGTGTCTATAGCTCAAGACGGCTCCACACATTCGGCATTCGCCGAGCAGCGAGCTAGTGCTCGCCCAATCCCCAGCAACTGACGTGTTCGGCGAATGTTCGCTCCCTTTGATGTGTCCAAAAGACCGACACGCGGTGGGGAGGGCGAACCCCGAATGTTCGTCACTCGGCAAATAGCAAGCAACTCATCCACACGACTCGGGATTCGGCGAGCGGTTGCTCGCTGTTCGCCGAATAACGAATGTGTGGAGCCGCCTTTAGAGGTAAGAGCACTCGCCCCTTTAGAACGTGACATTTACTCGCGTACGATCTCATAGAGAGAAAATCAGATTTCTCAATCTGTCAGGTTTGACTGAAGTCTTCTCGAGAGTGTGGTTGCCATTTCCTAAGTGTGTGATTTCCGGACACGTTAGGCTTCGCTAAAACACTCCGTCCACCACAAATGGCACCATGGTCGAAGGGATTTGAACCTGGGATCCAGTAGTGGAATGTGGACGGGGGTGGTGCACCACGGACTGAATTATGGTTCGCCAACGAGGCTTTGTATAGCTGGCGGGCGTATCACGCCGAAGGTTGCCTGCAGTAAGCCATCAGCGTCACAGGCCCTCCTTCCCGCCCCGCCCCTTTGCTACTCAGCCACTCCCGGCACCTCCCCGTCCCGTTCCTCCTCCGCCCTGCCTCTTCCCCACCACGCCCCTCCTCCGCCACGCTCCTCTGCCACGCCCCGCCACGCCCCGCCACCCCCGCCTCGCCCCCTCCGCCCAGACTCGCCCCGCTCCGCCACGACCCGCTCCTCCCCGTCCCGCTCCACCTCCGCCCCGCCTCTTCCCCACCACGCCCCTCCCTCGCCACACCCCTTCTCCGCCTCGCCCCGCTTCTCCTCCGCCCCGGCTCTTCCCCACCACGCCCCTCCTCCGCCACGCTCCTCTGCCACATCCCGCGACGCCTTGCCTCGCCCCGCTCCGCCACGCCCCGCTCCTCCCCGTCCCGTCCCGCCCCGCCTGTGTCGTCCCTCGCGCGAGGCGAGGCGAAGCGCGGTGCGGAACCCGCCGCGTGCGCCGCCGTGCGCATAATTACGTCGGTCACGACACTGCGCCGCACGCCTGCCCCGCCCCAACACACACACACACACGTAGTGCGCTCCGTTCCTCCTCCCGCCCAACGGAGGCGCCGCCGTGAAGTGGCGGGAACGCACTGCGGGAAGCAAGTCCGCAACTCCAAAGAGCGGTATCGTAGTCGGGAATGATACGTTTGATAAAAAGACGGAAATATGAGATAGTGATGCCTGATGAAGTCAATTGTGTGTGCAGTTTTGTAGTAAACGTTACGGATGCTTCAACAAACTGAATACCTGTTTGGGCAGTTTTTTTTTTTCTAACTACTAGACTGCAGCATAGTGGAATCTGTTGGCTGCGAACAAGTATTTTCCTTAGTGCATGGTTGGTTTTTTCCTGCTACCGGAGCATTTGCTGCCTGTATAAAGGAAATCGGAACAGTAGCTTCGAGCGGAGTGCACACGAACAAATCACTTTAACGACGAACCTATATTCCATGCGGTACGTACCAGTAATGATTCCGGGCACGTCAATTGCTAAGTGTAGTGCATGTTTCACATTTTATTTTATTTATTTTTTATCCCGGGAGATGGTGGAGCTCTTTCCCTCGCTGAATGGCGAGATCTCGCGTGGCCCTACTCATCAGCTAGCGGAGTTTTCCCCAACCAGGAACCTACCACCAGCGGGGCACCGCCTCGGCCGGAACAAGCTCTAAGCTTCCGACCGGTCTCCCAGCATGTGTGGTAGTGTAGTGCATGTTAGTGTAAGTGTGTGTGTAATGGGAGAGGATAGGACAAGGAGTCGAACGGAAAGTTCGCGCGCGGTGCGTGGCCCGTTTGGTAGGGTACTGCTCCAGCATTCGCCTGGTGTTGGTCGGAGAAACCACGGAAAACGACCGGTCAGAGTGGCCGTTCGCTAGAATTCTCCAGACAGCTACTGAATACGATCTAGCTATGTAGCTAGTTTCACACCGTCAGGAGTGGAACCCTAGGACTTCCCGGTCGGAGTCACTGCAGTGCCATCGGTTCTTGTCGTGAGCCACCCTTTCGATTTGCGTGTTGGACGTTTAGTACATAACTGTACGCGCCGACCAGTGGGTGAGGAGCTACCGTTTGCCCGTGTCAGTGGCGCGGTCCACGTGTGTGCTGAGCGCTGCGCGGCGCTGCACGTCGGTGCGTGCGCGGAGGGCGAGGCGGGTGAACGGTCGCGGCGCGAGTGGCACAAGGCCGCCTGCGCCTGGCCGGAGGTAACGGCCCGCTGTTGGTACTGTTGGTCGCGGGTCGCGGGGTCACCGGCGGACGCTCGCCTTCACCCACTGCGTCGCGTGCCGCGCAGCCGCTGCCTGCTCCCGCGGCGCTCTTTGCACCCTCCTCCTCCTCGCCTTCGCCTTCTCCTCCGGCGCTTCTGTGCCCTGGACGAGGCACTCGCCCTCACTCTTTGCACCCTCCTCCTCGCAGCCACTGCCGCCTTCGCCTTCTGCCTCGGCGTCTATGTGCCCTGGACAAGACATTTGCCTTCACCCTTAACATTCGCCTCCTCCTCCTCCTCTCGTCCTTACCGAATGCTTCGCCCTCGCCTTTGAGCGTGCACGCGTCCTCACAGCACCCTGGCTATCCTCTCCGTGACAGTGGCCTCGCCCTCGCCCTTGCATCCATTGGCAGCGTGAGTCCTCCCCAACGCTCGACCTGCGTCTCGGTGCGTCGGCGTCCGCCATGTTGGCCCGGCGTCGCCTCGCGGCCTCAATAGTAATGCGACATCGACGGTGGCAAACGTTTATGTTCAAAATTAAAACATCGATCTTTTTACTCATGGCGTGAGTCTCACCACGAAAAAAGGCATCAATTCGATTCAATTCAATTCACAGCGTTAGACTTCTGCCTCTGCTGCGCTCCAAGTGCCTGTGCAGACAGGCAGGAGCGACTTCGTAGTCTGCGCGATGAAGGTGGTACAGAACGCCTTCGTTTGTGCTATTTCGTATTTTTTAACGTTTACAAAATTGTCATTAAGAGAATTTTTCATCCATGAAGAAAATATCGAAAACGTTAAAACATCGAGCTCAAAACATCGATGTTAAAAAACATTGGCATCGATGTCGTGTCCCTACACCGAAGACCAGTCCCTTCGCGTGGCGCCGGAGCCAAACTTAGCAGCCGACCTCTTCTGTCACCTGTCGCCTCCTGTGGCAACGCTGCTGGCGATGTCGGGCCCCTCCAATGCACCCAAGGCCTCTGCCAGCCGCCTTCGATGGTTCAGCGGGTGGGGCCCTTCCTGAGGCGTAGGGGTTGCCACCGTCTGGTTTTGGCATGGTTGGCTTTAGCGGGGTATAGTTGTCATTTGTGTCCACCTAGCAACGGGGTATCCCGCCCTGGATATACAAGCAGACAGCTTGGTGAGGTCGTGGAGTCGCGATTGAGAACTTTTGGTCCCACAGGTTGTAGGTTTGATAGCGTGAATGATTTGCTGAAGATTTTAGCAACATGAATTCTTAGTGTTGCTTGGGGACGTGAGAAAGTATCCTTTCTCATCAGAAGAAACAGTCGGCGGAAAACCGATGTCGTTCTGTGACTCGATTGAGACGTTACAATTTGCTCACGCCGCCTCAGCATTTACTCGTATGTCTTGTCCACCCGTAACTTCACGTGTATAGAGGGAGACAATTGTAAACCTACCCAGAATTGTCACTTATTACACTTACATTGAATTCTTGGTTAAAGAACAGCGCGGACTGCAAAGTTAGCAATGACCACTCTCTCCGGTGATTTGTATGCTGAGTTTAGGAACAGCTTTCAGAACAAACACGAACTCTGCACTTCGAAAGCATTATAATTAATCAAATCGGCAAAAACATCAAGAGAAAATAGTAGTGGACATTGGATAGATTCTTATATGATCCATAAACGAAGAAAACGACGGATGAAAATGCAAGACTGCGCAGTATATTATAATGAGAATTCTCGCTTCATGTACATGTAAATCTGAAATGTCTATTCGTATGTATTACTGTTATGACACAAATAAACTTAAGAATTTAAACAAAATATTGGCACTAGCATGTGTTAATCAAACCGAGTCAAAGGTAAAGACTTGCCTACCTTAATCCGAGCATTCGCTTTTCCATGCGTGTTGCATCTGTATTACTAATCACCATATTACTAATTTCTGGTGTACTCAAATTGACGGAAGATTAAACAGCCTTTGGCCATATGAGAGATATCAGTAGTTCCGTTAGATACCCAGGATTCCAAACAAAAATGAAGCAGTTCCCATTCTCACTGAAACATGCAAATAGTTAATGTTAATCGGCAATTTCTCGTCTCCGATGTTACGACTATATTCTCGTACTCACTGTGTTATTACTTACGGTACAGCTGACATCATGCAACGAGGAAGAATCAATCTTTAGTATTCACGTACGACGTTTCAGTGCAGCCAATTATTGCTGCTGCAGAGCCCCATTTGCCACACACCGCACAGCAGCATTTTTGCTGTTGTATAGTATACTTGTATTTTTAATGGAATTAAGCCCTTGCTACAAAATGTATCTGAAACAAATAAGTTCTCTACAACTGAAAATCTCTCAGGATGTTAAAAAAAGGTCACCACAAACTACACTGTCATAAATTTCTGCATTACTTTTAATGTAAAAGTACATGCAAGTAATTATCATGAACGCACATTAAATTTAATGTATACGTACACTAAATTTAAAGGACGTGTACATTAAATTTAATGTATACGTACAGTAAATTTAAAAGACGTGTACATTAAATTTTATATATGTATACAATTGAATTTAATGTGCAATTAAATTAATGTACACAAGGAAGTTAAATTAACAAGCGTACATTTATTCTACATTGATTTTAATTTAAGCATTAAATTTAATATACAGGTAGATTAATATCCCTTTAATACACAAAGTACATTAAATTAATGTACCGTCGTACTGTAAATCTACTTTAAAGTTACTGTACGTGTACATTAAATTTAATGTGCGTTCATGACAATTATTTCCATGTACTTTTACATTAAGAGTAACGCAGACATTGCTGGCCGTGTAGGAAGTGAGCTCAACCGTTGTTTGAACGCGCGCTTTTGTGGTTGCAGGTGTCGGCCGGGCAGCACCTGCAGATGAGCGGCGAGCTGAAGGGCGGCGTGTCCGTGGCGGCGCAGCAGGGGATGTACTTCAGCCAGCAGGCGGCGCCTCCGTCGAGCGAGAGCTACAGCGTGTCGCAGTCGCAGACCATCAACTTCACGCAGCTCAACCTGCGGCAGCGCGCGCCGGGCGGCGGGCGCGGCGGCGGCGGGGGCGGCGGCGACCCGCCCACGTCCCGCCAGCAGCAGCAGCAACAGCAGCAGCAGCAACAGCAGCAGGCGCAGCAGCAGCAACAGCAGCTGCTGCAGCAGCTCAGGGTGCAGCAGTTGCAGCAGCAGCAGGCGCAGCAGCAACAGCAGCAGCAGCAGGCGGCGGCGGCAGCGGCGGCGGCCGCGCAGCAGCAGCAGGTGCAGCAGCAGGTAGGCCTTCTCCCCTGCCTCGAATTCCCACCATCCTCATCCAAATTATACTACACCCGCTCGTCATTCGCTTCAGATTTCTCTGAATAGGCTAAGGAACAGTCGATCCTAATAAATTCTCAGGAAGTTGATTGCTTAATGTAATAATTATAATTGTTAAGTAAATATAATTAGTATCAATTATACATATAATTATAAACAGATTAATGCCACCAACATGATGTTGCATCATGGGGATATAGAGTTAGGAGCACACACTCCCGCTACAGGGTGCATCTTCCTAAAAACTCCCTAGTCTCTAATAGCGAACTCGTCTATCACTTCGAGTTGGCATGCGCAGAGGTTCAGAATAGAGATGCAACATTTCTGTCGATGTTTTATCGTTTCCGTTCCGTTCCGACACTGCGATCCAATCGGGAGCTTCGTTCCGACATAAACTTTTAATATTGGAGCTCCCGATTGTATGACAACGTCCCCCTTTCCTTCTAGCTCGTGACCTTGAAGTGGCACATGCTGGGAGATCCGTCTTGAGCTTAGAGCTTGTCTCGGTCGGGGCAGTGCCTCGCTGATGGGAGATACCTGGTTGGGGAAAACCCGCTAACCTACGATAGGTCAACGCTGGACTCGCAATCCAGCGAAGCAAGATCACCGCCACCTCCCGAGAAAAAACACTACACTTACGGGACTAATGACCTTTACCGCTGTCCGGAATCATAAATGTAACTTCATTATCTGTGCCCGCCTTCTAGAATTCAGTGGGAAATATTGTCATTCAAATTATCGTTCTCCATTTTGTCCCACAGGAAGTATTATTCCTTCACAAAGGACATAATGAGGAAAAAGAGTCCAAATTTATAGCTGATTTTCCGTGGAACATCGTTGGATCGAATATTTTGTTAACAATCCTTTTAAAAAACGCTCATATCTTTCTGTATTCAAAATTCAAGTAGTATATGGCTTGGGGCAGGGATCACAGAATTCACTTCTCCCCGTAGCTGTTTTTGACGTTAAATAAATACATCCCAAGTAATGAATCATCGCGGTGGCCCTGTGCTTGAAAGGGAGTGTTTTTGAGGTGGGTTGGCGTGTGCTGCGTGTGCAGGCGGCAGCGGCGGCGGCGGCGCAGCAGCAGGCGGTGCAGCAGCAGCAGCAGCACAACATGGCGGCTGCGGCGGCGGCTGCGGCGGCGGCGGCCGCGGCGGCGGGCGGCGGCGGCATGGGCGGGGGCCCGGGCCCGCGCCCGCCGCCGCCGGGCTACAAGGAGAGCGCGCAGCAGCTGATGCACGGGCTGATGGGGCCGCAGGCACCGCCCCCGCAGCAGCAGCAGCGCTTCCCCGGCGCGGGCGCCATGCGGCGCGGCGGCCAGCAGCCCATGCCGCCCTCCGGTGAGCAGCCACACACCAACACCAACAACAATAATAATAATAATAATAATAATAATAATAATAATAATAATAATAATAATAATAATAATATGTATTCAAATAAGAAAATGAAAAATTCAAATTCGAAAAACAATTTTTTTAATAATTTGAACACAAAGTGTTTGTTTTTTGAAGGTAAATCTGGAGGATTTTTTTTTTCCAGAAGGGGCACCAACATGATTTTGTTGAGAGGTACATTAATATAGCCCTGGTTGAAGTTAAAGATGAAGTATGGGTATAAACGTGAATGTAGATTTTTCTTGTGGATGATCTTGGCTGTCCGGGTGACGCCGAGTCGAAGGCTGTGTTGCCCGACGTAGCGTCACCCGGACAGCCAAGATCATCCACATGACTCCGGCCGCGGAAGCCTACGACTTCACGTAGATTTTTCGTATCGATATGAATTTTTTTTTATAAGAATGTGATTGAAGTCTTGAAAGACATATTGTACCGATAGCAGAATTAAGAGACACGGTTGGTTATTCGGTGCGTGTGTGTTTGTCCGCAGGTCCCATGATGCGCCCGCAGCAGCAGCAGCAGCAGCAACAGCAGCAGGCGGCTGCGGCGGCGGCCGCGGCGGCGGCGGCGCTGCACGGGGGCGGCGGCGGGGGCGGCATGTACCTGGGGGGCGGCGGGATGCTGGGCCCGCCGCACCCGCACCACCTGGGCGGGCAGCCGGGCGGGCCGCCGCCGCACCAGGCGCAGCGCGTGGTGGGCGGGGCGGGGCCGTACGGCGCGGCGGCGGCGGCGGCCGCGGCGGCGGCGGCCGCGGCGGCGGCGGGCGGCGGCCCCGGGCCCGGCCCCGGCCCGGGCCCAGGCCCCGGCCCAGGCCCAGGCCCGGGCCCGGCGCACGGGCGCGCGGCGCAGCGGCCGCCCAACGTGAGCGTGGGGCCCGACGGGCTGAGCCTGGGCCGCGGCGGCGCCGGCGGCGACTGGCGCCACCTGCTGCTCTCCCAGCAGCAGAGCGCCGTCTTCAACCGACCGCCCAACTTCCCGCAAGGTCAGCCTTCACACGTCACGCTTCCTCCCATACACACGGATATGCAGAGTAATGCTGAGGCAAGAAACGGCCATCTTTCCACACAAAAACTCTGCTTATTGTGGAGCACTCTTACTGAAAAGGGGGATAAATACGGTTCTAAATTGTACTAAATTACTCTCTCTAACATGTTATGTAGTCAGATTTCAAAAATTGCGGGATACTGAAAAGTGTTTGTGTTGCGTTGTATTGTTGTTGGTCGTTTTTTTTCCAAAATGTCTGTCCATCTGGTGTATGTGAACAACACTAGCACCTGAACTGTTCGTAAGATTTTTTCCAAGCTCAATAAACCCCTGTCGATCTCCACTCTCTCAAAGCTCTGCGATTTTGAAAAAGATTCAATGTTTTTTGGGGATACTTTATACGAAGCCCCTGCGACATTTCAAAAATTTTCTCAAAAATAACTCCAATTTTTTTCTGTAAATTTCTTGTAGGAATAGAGGGAAATGCATGAATAAAGGTGCCATGTGTCTGATTTTCACTGTTAACTCTGAATTTTTGAAAATCGTAAAAGATTGAAATTTTTTCTGCACCTTCCTACAACTACAGAATTCAAAATAGTGATTTTTCTTTCAAATAAATTTTTTCTCCATAATTAGTAGTTCTTTCATTTAGGTCATGCACATTTTTTTGAAAATATTAGTAGTTTTCGTGCAACGTGTGCAATATAAAAATAACAGAAACAAGATTTTTTGAACCCATTTCCTAATTTTTTCTTTAAAGTAGGTAGTGTAGTAGTGCTAAATGCACTCTAGAAGATTACATAACACCATTTTGCTGAAGTCTTGTTTTTCAATAATTACAAAGGTGTGTGTTTTTTTTTTATATCTCCCTCTTAACATTTACATTAGTGGCGATTTGTTCACATTATTGCATTTATGAGCACATATGTTTTAAATAATGTCATAATGTTTCTTCAAAACTCAACAGTTTTCTGTGACAATGAGCTCAAAATTCTGCTTTTTCAGCAACACTCAAACACCATATTCTCAAAAACTTTCAAGAAAGTTTTTGTGCGGATAGTGCTAATTTGTACTGTTTGAGACGACAAAAAAATAATTTTGCTGTATTCTTTTATTGTTGTTTAAAAAAAAATACCCAAATGTAATTTTTTTTTTAAATTTTCACGTTGTTAATATGCATATTTACAGTGATTTGTACACATAATTGCATTTGTGAGTGGAAGTGCCTCAAATGACTTCGAGTGAAGTTTTTCAAAAATTCTCAAGTTTTCTATGAAATAGAGCTTCAAATTTCACAGTTGCAATAACACTTAAACGTCATTTTTTTAAAGACGGTCCAAAATTTTCAATGACCGCTTCCTTAGAGGACAAGGTGGTACTCTTCTATAAGATTCTAAAAGTAATATTTCTGTTCTACTATTAGAAAAGCTAAAAATTTATTAGTAAACTCCTGACTGGTGTCACAATATGAGTAGTGTTGAACATGTAGCTGAGAGATGATGTGACAAGGATGTGTAAAGAAAGATCACGCACAGTGCGTGGCCCGTTTGTTAGTTTGTTAAGAACTGCACTGGCATTCGCCTAATGTTATAAAAATAAATAAATAAGCTATAGAGTAGAGATGCAACATTGATGTCAATTAATCATCGAACATCGAATCATCGAACCAAATTAATCAATAATCACATTCACATACCAGTTAATTGAACAGTCTTTCATACCAAAGAAACCGAGGATAGGGGTCTGAAAAGGTGGAGGAAATACTAAATTCTAGTTGCGTCTTGCTTTTGGGCTAAAGTACTCCTTTTAGCAAGACAAATAGTAACCAAGAGTAGTGCTTGGGATTGGTCTTGTAACCGGATGCTTTTCCCTTTCCTTTTTGCTGAATAGTGCTGATGCTGGTTTTGGGGTTGGGCAATGGTTGGCAAATTCTTCAGGGTTGTACTTAGGGAGGATGGAATAGATAAAATCACCCATTCCCCTGAATTTATTTTCCATGCTGTTTAACGTGGATTCTAATAGAAAATGCATATTTTGAAAACTATGGCTTTCCACATTTAAAATAATATATATTTTGTGCTTGGTACTCATAGAGGTTTTTCTCTATTAATTTTATCTGATGAATTTTATATAATTAATAATATTTTTTACTGCTTTCCCACTTAAATCATCATTATAAATTACCTAACACAACCACACTGAAATTAAATCTCCTCACAGGAACATCAGTGTTCAAAGTTAATAAACCATGTTTTAAAACATTGATGGTTGGGGTGATTAACAGATATTCCAATTTTGTACATTGATGTTTTTTAACTAATGTCGCAACTCTACTTCTGAGAGAGCTGGCTAGTTCAGAGAAAAATCTGCAGATACTACTGTTGTTTCTCATTTCTTATTAATGCTATTAATTCAATAACTATTAGTAATGTGTTTAACATCATTCTCTAGCATACAAAACTTCTGAAGACTTTTTGCTCTTGACCAGACGTTAATGTTTCCCAGCATTATTTTGAAGTAACTTGGAAACTAGTGGTGCTTGGTCAGCACATACTTTCTCGTCTTTGGTAATAGTTATGCAATACTATTTATATACTACAGTTTCTCTCCGAATTAACACATCTCAGTCATCATTTTCTGTAAAACTCATTACAAATCATACAACGTGCAAAAACTAAATATGTTGAAGCAAATATCAACACAAATTGTACAATTTTAACTACTTTTCAAACAGGTAAATCATGTCCCAACAATAAGACGTAATTCACAAAAATTATCTCCCAAATCATTGTTGCTGAGCCTTTGTTGCATTTAAATCTGATGTTCTCTGAAGATTAACAATATTTATTTTATGTATTTCAAATAAGTTGTAAATAATTTCTAAAAGATTAATATGTGAATATACAACAAAAGGTCGAATCTAAGAAATGAACAAAGAAATACGAAATAATATACAAATTCTAACATCCCTACTCTTAGCATCCAACTGTCTGGAATTATGTTCACTAAACACAGAAAATTTGGATTGCCACAAAATTTGGATCGCCAAATTACACAAAAAATTCTTTAATTTTCAAAAATTTCATCATGATCTTTTGAAGGTCAGTTTTTGATGAACACATGTCATTAAGAAAAAAAATTTCTTCTTATTTATAGTTGTAGGAAGACGCCAAAAAAAATTGAATTTTTTCAATTTTCGAAAAATCAGGTTTTTCAACCAACTTGCATTCCATCTTCCACCATTCTGTTAAACGTCCTTCACACTATCCAATAACAAAGTTTACTCAAAAACGTTGGAACCATTTTTTTTTAAATTTTGAAAATGTACCAGCAGCTTCATGTAAGTACCCTCCAAAATTAAAATCTTGGTTTCAAATTCAATGTGCTTCAGCCAAATCAATTTTGGAGAAAATTGGTTGAACGGTTTAGACGTTAACGTTGTTGACAGACAGACATACGTTTTGCCGTTAATCGATTTTTCGGTATCAAGAACCCATAAAACATGGATTCTGGCTACGCCACGTGTGAGGAGATTTTCCCCCCTAAATTTAGCATCGGGATTTATCAACTTTTTCGTTGCCAAGCCCTGTAATAAAAGTTTTTGTGCTTAAAATTCGCCGTTTTTTTGAACAGCATTACATAACTTTCTCTCTACCGTGGAAGCGGTAGCAAGAAAGTAAAAATATTCTCCGTTCAACAAAGTTCTAATAAGTGTGCATGTTATTTCCTTTATTATTTATTTATTATAGTTTTCAAGAGTGCTTGATAGTCTTTTCTGTTTGCCTGACAGGGTCGTTTGGCATGGCTAGTGCGCAAGGTGGCATGCAGATGACAGCTGGACAGATGCAGCATGCGCAGATGGTGCGCAATCAGTCACTGGCAGGCTCTCCAGTCAGTCAGATGCAAATGATGTCCCAGCAGCCCGGAATGGGACTGCAGCCCTCCGGCCCAGGGCCTGGTCCAGGCATGGGGCCTGGTGGACAGGTAATGATTGTTTCCACTTGTCAGTGCACGCTGGGGGGCTGAGAGACCCGGGAACCCTTCACTCTAATATTGTGACCACTGCTTCCAGGTACCTTTTCCTTCCACAAATATGAGTCTCACTTCTTTTGAGAAAGTGAGTATTGTTATCCTTTCTAGCAGTGAAACATTCCAAAACGTTGCAAGTCTCAGAGACTACCTGCGTACACTCGTGCAACGGTTTTCGTTGAGTACTTCATGCGATTTAACAAAGTATTAGTGCCAAATATGCAAAACGTTTATTTGTTTCAGTATTCACTAACAGTTTGTAAATCATGCAATAAGAAAAGTTGTCAGATTTGTAAAGTATACCAAATGCAATGAAAATGATATTTCAGCTTAATTCATTTTTTGTTTTGTAAATTTTCATACACATCACTAAATACAGTAATCAATTATTTAAAAATGTATTTCATTTTTGAAAATAATATCCACCTTTTTTCTGGTACACTCCTTTGATCGAAATTATAAGGGGAAATTGAATGAACGGAAACGCAAGCAGAAGTGCCTGTAAGACCAGGTGGGTGCACTGACATTACAGAAAGAGGCGCATGTTCTGCCGGGTTAACTTTAACATTTGTTTATCATTTAAAAACAGTAAAAACTGTATGCGGAGGAAAAGTATATTCTGCTCCAGATTGATTGAGCTGCAGAACCGTATCTGTTGTTATTACTGTAGTTGAATTCTTAACACTTGGAGTGCCATGAGGCCACCGGCAGTGTCAGCTGAGTGACCATGAGGCTGCTGGTGGACTCAACACATATAGAAATACTAGCAACTATCTTTTGTGATATGAAGTGACTGTAGTGACAGCAGTTTGTTTCCCCACTGAATGAAATGTGAAAAAAATATTGACACATGGTTTGCAGTTTACTGCACGTTTACCTACCAACATTTTCAGTGTACTGTTTCAGTGTACAGTAACTTGTATTGTTTATAGAATACTTTTTCACTGATTTGACCCCTGGATAAAATCAGTGTGTCTCATACGGATGGCACTCAAAGTGTTAAGCAAATTTTTGGAGAAATAAATATCACCCATTTAAAGCCAACATCATGTGAAGCAGATGTTTTTACAAAATAAGAAGATATTGAGTTTGAGATTTGAGTTTTAATCTATACTCTTTTTTAAAAACTATTAAAACATCAATTTTATACTTATTGCTTCATTTTTATTTTGTATTGTGCATTGTAATTTTATAATTTTCGATGCATTATTAATTAAATATATTACAATTAATTAAATATTACGATGCAGTTATTAAAATTTATTGTTTCTTTGTATTTATGTTATTGCATTATGGAGCTTTGGAGCTTTAAATATGAAATATCCTTGTAATATAATTTTTTTTTTTTTTTCCATATATTTATTGGGCTACTTACCCTGTTGTATTTTAAGTAAAATAATAATAATAATAATATAAAGATACTTAGCAGCCTTATTTGTTTATATATTTTCATTCTGTTTTATTATTGATCTCTGTTTGACATTTCCGTCTTTTGCACAGATGTCAATGAGTCTCCAGATGTCTCAATCCATGTCAGTGAGTGGGAATGGCGCAGGCTCCCCTCATCACCCACCGCATCACCACCTGGCTCAGCAGCAGGTCGGCTACTCCGGGAGTCCTGGCGGTGCGGGCGCAGGCAATCCAGGATCTGCACCGCAGCCACCCACATCGCAACCGCAGCATTCTGTAGGGACGGGCACGTCTGTGGCATCAACCCAGAGCACCACCGCCTCCCAGGCCACAGCAGACTTTAGCCTTGAATTCCTTGAACAGTTGCCGGCTGGTGACTCCAGTCACTTCTCCGCTGCCGCTCAGGAGTTGCTCAACTCCTTAGACTCTGGCTCCACCTTCAATCTCCAAGACATTCTCTAAGGGAGTGGAGTTGATTACCTTTTCTCTTTCCTGTTCTATGAACAAATGTGAAGAACGTTTAGGAATTGTGTTGCGTGAGAAGTGCGATATTCATGTTCATTGAGATATTTCTTCTGTGGCATATGAACCAGCATCGGTTGGTTGGGGTGGGGTGAGAATTCAGCGTGGCATGGTGCTTGTTCAAGACATGTTATACTGTCATAGTCATGTTTTGAAAGGTAATATTACATATGAAATCAACAGATGTTAGTGGTGAATGAATCTTTATATCCCATGTGTGGAGATTAGGGCACAGTATGCAAAGTGCAACAAAGTTACCAGCAAGTAGTTTGGTAAAGTGAGTGAAAGTGTTTGTATGTTGGAATCTTCAAATATTCACATATGTCATGGTAATCAATCCAGAAGACTAAGTAGTTAAATAAGGACTGTTCACCTTTTTACATCAACTCTTAGTAGGAAAAGTGAGATGTTTTGCAAATATTCAATATTTAATGATACTGGAAAGCCACTGAATGTACTTCCTTTATGTTTATTGTTCCCTGGGTGCAATCTTACGCATTTGTCAATTTTGTGTTGAAAAAAAAATTAACTGTCAATACACACTACAAAAATTCTGTGTAGTGTGATAACTTTATGATAAACTTTTAACAAGCTTCTGCTCTTTGGGATAAGTTTTGAGTTAATGGAAACATTCCAAACCTTTGTATCTTGATATTCTTTTAGTATAATATTGAAATATACTCTCTGTTATGATTGCAACTTCAACCTATGCCTGCCTTTCTTAATGTAACTTTGACTTTAACTTCTCTGCAGTATGCAGCGGGGGTTAACACGGCCATAGTGGGAATATGCCTGATGTAATGAAAAAAACAATCATTTTGCAATACTGTTAAATATTTTGAAGCTTCTCTGCTATCACAGACACAGTTTGATTCCTCTTTGGAGAAGTTATATTTTGCAAATGTGAAATAACTAATTTGCTGCTTCTAAAATCTTTTATTGATTTTTTCCTACAGCCCCAACTGTCTAGTGTTGCTTGAAAAATGATTTGATAGCAATCGTGCTTGTAGATATTGCAGATGTTATGACCTCAATGCATAAAGCCCTCTTATATAAGTCATAGAAATAGGAGATAGATCAAAATGCCAGTACATTGGAGAAAGATTCTTTTAAACTCTATTTTTGATGAAATATTTTCTTTGTCATTGTAACTTGTAGTTTAGAATTAACATATACATATATGCCATAATGATTCACTATTTTGAATCACATACCTGACAAAGCCCAATCGCTTATTGTAACATAATTTTTGCACCCTTACCCTATGTATTCATTGTTCAACAGTTCCGCACCACTTGAATGCAATCTGAAAGTGCAATCTTAACAGTGGTAACTACCTCAGCTGTGTTGAAAAATACCTTTCTCCTCACTGAACATTTTTGTTACCAAATCAATTTTGAAAACATATTCTAAAGTACAAGTGACCAAACAAATTTGTACACCGTATGTTATAATTTGTGAAAGTTGCTGTCCAGCATTTAGTATTTGGACCTTTTTAAAGCAACAATTGAAAATTTCATTTTTTTTTCATGAAATTATAAAAGAAGCTTTTTATCAACGTATATGCATGAAATGTAACATAATATTTGCTATTTTCAGTAATGTGGTGAACAACTTGAAGAAGTGATGTAAAGAATGGCTGTGGGACCACTCAGCAAAGGAAATCAATTTTACATGCCCTTGGCATTTCCAGTGTTTTAGAAAGGCAAGCATTTCTGCGTGGGATCAAAGTTCAATTATTGTTAAACAGCAGAAAGAGTTGTTACTAAAAATTACTTGAAAATATGAGCAGACAATGGAATCAGTATTTTTGTTATTGATTTTTTTTTTCTTTTTGTCTTTTTTTTCAGTTTATTTTGTGCTTGTAAGTAGTAGTTTACAAGACAGTGATAGGATTTTAAAAGATCATATATACAAATATATAAAAATATATATACTTATATAATATTAATGTATATATTAAAAAGATTGTTGATATTAATGATAAAAGAGTTGATATTTGCTTGAATTGAAGTGTGTTAACATCTACGTGCTTCATTGCGAATGGAGACCATTCCAGTTAATAGTATATCATTTTTCATTTTGTTTCTGTTTTGTTTACTTGTGAATGGCTGGAGTGTATCGAAAAGTTAAAATGTGAGATAATTAAAAACATTTAATTGGTGGAGTACAGTCAAGAGGATGTGAGTGACAAGAATTAGAACTGGAAATAATTTGCTTTCATTTAGTTGTTTATACATTTCATTCCACTAGTCCTGGGCATAGGTGGTAGTCAATGAGAAATTGCGTCTCACTCCAAGATAAGTGGGTATTGAAGATATTTGCAATATATTGAATTATGAATTCAGAATTATGATAGAAGGTGTTGTGGATATTGCCCTCACTTTCACTTTATGTACTTACTTTTTTCTTGAGTATATGATGTATATTACGAATTCAGAAAGAGGATGATTCTCGTGTCAATTATAAACATTGATTATTACTTTTAAAATGTTCATAAAGTAACCAAAGACTTGTTTAATACCAAGGATTCGTTGTAAATGTTCACTGCCATTTCAATTCATACAACTGATGGAGAGTTGTGTGAAATAACTCTTGGATCTGATCTCTCAACAGATTTGGATGTACTTGGATTCGTATTATTTTAATGAGTGAGTCACACCTTTTCCAAAATAGAGTTAATCCAAGATTGTATGGGAGAGTGAAACACTGAGTTGTTTTTCTTAGGAAATACATTTAGCATTTAGTATTGAAGTAATTTTTATAAGGATCTCAAATAATTATGGCAGGATGAACAAGTGGGAGCATGGACAGAAGAAAAGCCTTCTACAGTATTTTATTTTTTCCTTAAGATGCTAGCCAACAAGTTTGAACAACATATAATCTATTTTATTTATAATAGTGAATCATTAGAGTTTGTGAGTAATCACAAAAATGTGCAATCCATTTGTTAGTAAAATGTTCCTTATTGTAATGTAAAGTATCTAGGAATAAATAATTTACCTCTAATATCATTTGTGTATAGTATCATTGCATTTTAATCACACTATTTTGTGGAAAGATGACAATATTTTGATATGAAGTTGTTAGTGTTAATGACCAAATACAGTATTTCAATATCATGACAGGCAACATTTCTATGTCCATGCTCTTTCTCTCTTGACTGTGCATCCATCAATTGCACAATGATACTCAAACGTGCATCATGGAAACACTTGTGTATTTTGAAGTGTAAGAAGTGTTTCCTTATGAGAACATTGCGTTCCCTCTTCCAAGACTCGGAAATAATTGTACGTTTTTATGCAGTGTTGTATGATAAGATTGTTCAATATATATATAACATGGAGTATGGCGTATTAAAGGAAAGACATTATCCAATATTAACATTGTTTGTTGCTTGTTCCTTGGAGAAAATGAACAAGGAAGAAAAATTCTCCCATGTGAAGTATTGTGTATGTGTCCCTCTGTCCACCACCAGCACCAGCATAGTGAGCTTGGTGTGCTGTATGTCTTGCCAAATTAAGCCCCTTGATGTGTCACACTTATTTTTATTAGCTTTTCTTTCCCCTTACTTTGTGATTAAATCTTGTAAATTGTAAACATTGTGTTTTGTATTTGTTTCTGTATTATGTTTTCATGCAAAATTATACAAAGTTATATATATACATGTTTTTCTAATTATTTACATTGTTACAGCTAAGTGTTTGCGTCACTTTTACATACGCCCTTTGTTTTTTCTTTGTTTTATATCATAAGGGCTTTTGATGAACATATCCTCTCAAAACACAATACTTTTTGTTGCATTAGTGATATGACTAACTCGTGTTCTTGGGCTTGTGCCCAAACTACTACTAAGAAATTCTTTGAAAATAGTGATTTCTCGTGTTTTAATTTAATGGGAGAAAGGCTTATATGAAATTCTCTAATTTTTTCTTATTAATCGTGAATCGATTAATCACCATATTTTACTTCACTGTTAAACAGTTTTTAGTTTGAAGAAAATGTTTAATCATTATTATCATCAACTGCAGGTTGCAAGACCTGTCTGTTTCCCAGGAGACCAGGAGGCTTTCCCCTCCAGATGTTCCTGATCTAGCGATTTCTTTTGTGGTCTTCCCACATCCCTTCGCCCTGTTTGTTGGTATTTCAACACTGCTTTGGGGATTCTTTCTTCTTTCATTCTTTTAATATGAGAGAGCCATTTTCTCTGTCCATCCTTTATTTCTTCTACTATATTTTTTTGCCTTTAGCCTCTTTCTGATGTCTTTACTCCTTTACTTATCTTTTAGTGTGACTCCTGCAAGATGACATAGGAATCTCATTTGCACTGCCTCTAGTCTTTGTTGCTTACTACTTTTCATTGTCCAGACTTCCGAACCATACTTGAGGATTGATTTAGAAATTATATTGTGGATTCTTAGTGAGGTCATCTCTCTTCTGAAATGTCTTTTGATTAATCCTGTTGTTTTTCTGAATTTTGTTTTCCATATTTTCTGAACTCTGCCCAATGAAGTTCCCCAAATAATTGATACTTGTTCTATTATTTTCCCACTTATGACAATTTTAACTCTTTTCCTTGATATGCCATTGCTTTTGTCTTGTGGAAATTTCCATATTATGATTCTGTGATATTTTGTTCAGTTCATGTGCTGCAATTTGCAAGTCGTATAATTCCATTATTATGACTATCATCTGCATACAGGAATGTTTGGATCTTCTGTCTTTTACGTATATTTATTCCCTTTCTTTATAGCTTGTTTCCATTCCTTCATTATATGGTTGGCATATATGTTGAATAGGCATGATGACAGGCCACATCTCTGACTTACCTCGGTTTGTTGTAAAAGATTTGGACACATTCCCCTAGTTCATTTTTATCTTTATCTATGAGTCAGTGTAGAGGCTTTGGATTCCTTTACAAATTTCTATAGGTATGTTCTCTTCATATAGTATTTGCCACATTAATTCACGGTTTACTCTGTCATATGCTTTCTCGAAGTCTATGAATACAAAGTTGGTAGGTTCACTTCGTTGCATCTGTCCAGGATTGTTTGTCATGTGAATATTGCATCTTCTGTACTCCTTCCTCATGTGAATCCATTCTGTACTTCTCCCAGTAATGTTTCACTGTATTTGTTCATTCTATTTCTTAGTATGTTGGCAAAAAGTTTTGATGCTGTGTGAAGGTGTGTTATCCCTCTATAATTGTTACTATTTGTTTTTGCTCCTTGTACAAATTCATAATGACACCTTTTGCCATTCTTTTGGGGCTGAATTTTCTTCCCAGACTATTGAAGAGTTCTATAATGTTGTCTCTGAGTTCTTCTACACCATATTTCATTAATTCCATGGAAATTTCATCCGCTGCTGGACTTTTCCTGTTTTTAGCTTTTGTTAGCACCCTTTCTAGCTCTTCTTTGGATATCTGTGTTGGTATTTCTTGAATCTCATTTACTGTGTTGCTCATCCTTGGGTCTGTTGTTTCTGGTTTACTCCATAACTTCTCCTAATGCTCTATCCATTTCTCTTCAGGGATGAGATCTGTGCTGACATTGTCTCTTGTTTCCGCTCTGAGCCTCTTCATGATTTTAAAACCTATTCTATGGGTGCCCGTGATGTCTCTCTGTACTGATTTCACAAATTTCTGCCAGTCCTCTCTGTTAATTTGCCTTGTTAATCTTCTTGTTTCTATTCTACATATCTTATATTCTACGTACTACTTTATTTTTTTTTTTTCTTATGGTTTACCATGTATCTAAATGTTTACAGTTACACTACACTAATACTGTATGGATAAGAAAATATCAATGTGCATGAAAAGAAATTGAAGCCCAGAGTAAAATTAATCAAAGTTACTGATATTGATTTGCATAGTAAATGTAACTAATAATCTTAATTTATCCTGATGATATTTTAATATATAACATTATTATTAATGATATTAATGAAACTACTCTAACTGATACCTTAAATACTGTCCATAGACAGTTCCTAATAACTAAACAACGGATGTTTAGGGAAATGCCTGTTTTATTCTAGCAAACTTATTTAAAGGCTGATAATATTTGTGCACGAATCAATACAAATGATGACATATAATGAAGTTTTATAATGCTTATTTTTGCTTTTTTTTAGCATAAATGCCTTTTTTAGAACTTTTTTGCCCTTTATGTATTATTTTTATTACAATGCTAAGATATCAGAAAATTGGCCATGGTCCAAGGTGACCATTCATTATGAAATCTTCAATTCATGTCTCGGTATTTTAAAATACGAGAGATCTAAAAATATACCAACTGATTTTTCTCCATTTCCTATTTCATAAATACCAGCCATGTTCTGAGAATATGGTCGATTGACAATACACTGAGGGCACCGAAATTTTAAGTGGAAATAAATGTAAATTCCCAGAAGGTTTCAGTGTTGAACACTAAAATACATGCCAGTCACGTTAATAGATGTTAAGAGATCTTTCTCCACATGTAAACTGATTTTGTCTCCCAATCATCGCATATTTGAAATAGTGATCCTTGAAAAGTTTCTGGTAATATGCAAATATTACTGGTTAATGCAAACTATTAAGAATAAAATGTAGAAGAGTTGTAAATATGTAAATCTAGTTTTACATTAAAATGTCCAAAATTATTTTGTGCATTTAAGTTTACAAAAGTTTTATTGCGTATGTAACTTATGACAGTGCCTTTTTTCTCCTTATTCTTGACATTTTCAGTGCATTTTTAGGTGCCTAAAAGACGATTTTTAAGTGCCTATGTTTACTAATAACATTTATGAATGCATTTCAAAGTAGATGAGCTTGTGTTTTTTTTCTCTAGAATATTGACTGATTTATCTCAAAATTTATTGCTAACTTTCTGGGAATGGATACCATTTAGCTTTTTCCCATGCCACAGTATTAACCTCATGGAATGTAAAAGTGAAGTGTGGATTGATTTAGCCAACCTATCAGAACTACTGTATTTTTGTAAGCACATACAATGAATAATCTTTGGTGACCAAACGTCGGTTTTGTCGTTTTTTTAAAAATATATTTATTATTATTTTTTATTTCATTTCATGGTGTCCCGTTGTTTCGACAAAATATTAACAGGACGCGAAATGCCCAGTTTTTTCAATCTTGGATACAGTATCTAACATTCTTACTCGTACACTCAGATTTAGCAAAAAAAAAAAAAAAGTTTTATCAAGAAAAATATTTTAAAATAATGTCTTTATTGAAATTGTGCACCAATTGCATTAGTAGCAAATATATAATGTCTATAAAAAGTATTACATGAATGTATGTTTAACATAAATTTTGAATAAAACAAATCTCTTTCGTTACCACTATGCTATTCGATTCCGAGTGAGTGGCAATATGCGGCTCTTCCGTGTCGGGTTACTCGGCCCTTGATTGTTTTCCAAGGTCCCAATGCGCTCTATAGGTATAGTTCTACCAGTAGGCAACAGTCGACATCGAAATGGTCAAGCAGAAGGAGCTCACTTCCAATAAGAAAGAGGTAATTGTCAACTGAGTACTTAAGGGTTATTCTTTGGGACAAAGGTCGAATATTTATCAAAAGTCACTCCACTGTGCAATACGTTTTAAGAAACGAAGGTTCTACGGAAAAATTACATGAAAAGCAAACGAACATGGGTTGAACGAACGCGAGGAACGATTTGTACCTCAACAAGTTCGTAAAAACCATAGACATATAGTACTATATGTCTATGGTAAAAACCCTAGGTTAAGTGCTCCTATGTTAGTGGAAACTATCTAAAAAGAATCTTTCATTTTCGAAACATTCAACCTAACCTTATTTGAAAATCTGTTTTAGTCGAACAAATTTCATTAAGGAAAAAAATGTATCTACAGAATTGTAATTGTAGGAAAAATTAGACATTTCAGACGCCGAAAAATTAGGCATTTCAACGAGCATGAGACCTGTACCATTCTCTTAATTCTTTTACGCTATCTAATTTTATCAAAACATTTTGAGCCGGTTTTAAGATAAAATGGCTGAAAGAAAATAAAAATTGCCTATGTTTCACCCAAAATTTCGCACAAAATACTCAATGTTTACGAAAATTTGAACGTGACATTATTTTTTAGATGTATTTCATGAACACTTTTCATTAAGAAAAAAATATGTTTATCTCGAATAGAAAACGTTTTATCTCCAATTCTTGTGGGAAGAATTTTGAATCTATATATTTAAAAAAATAAGGTATTCTTCCATGGCTTCGTTTAAAGCTTCTACTGAACCGATTGTTGTATTTTTTCTTTTAAATAAAAGAATATGATCCCTAGATGTGTATATATATATATATATATATATATATATATATATATATATATATATATATATATATATATATATATATATGAGTCCATAGATGTGAGTCCATGCTGCTTGATGTTTTGTTTTGATTGTTGAGATTTGTTTACAATTCGCCAAGGTTTTGTTTCAGTGTAATAATTGCATTGTGGTGTTGACAGTTTGCATGTATTTGCTTCTGTGGTGTATTTTGTAGAGAACATTCGCACAGTGGGTTTTGCTCGGTTGTACTGAAGTAGTGAAGTTGTTTACAGGTTACGTCGAATTCCGAATCGTTGTCCACGCGCCCCAAAAGACGCAAACGTATATTATCTGGACGCAGGGAAAGAGAAAGTCAGCGTAGGTGCCGTGATAGTGAGGTCATTTCGTTTTCTATTGGGTCATTGTCTATGAAATGTCAGTTTTGTTCTGCTTTGTACTTTCCATGTGAGAGAAATTCTGCAAACGATTTACTCTGTGTTGCTTAAATATGAAAAGAAGTATACCTTCGAGCAATATGCCAGAAGAAATCAGTTGTTTATAGGAGATGATGACACATCAAAAAACTTTAGAAATAATATCCTTCAGTATAATAGTTCTATATCTTTTGTGCCGATATTGCGTTGCCACCTGGTCATCTGCCATACGTGTTCAAAATTTTGGGAACTCATCACAGAATATCTTCATTATACGCTCAGGATCCAAACAGTGCAATATATTATGAACATTAGTCTGGGTACAGTATTTTACATTTATCTCAGATCTCACCGTCAAATTTTGACGGGTTCTCACAAGTTTTTTCAAGTTTCGAAAAGTGAGTTTTCAAAGAACACGAGATCTGCTTCATTCTCCGAAACGTTCATCACACTATCCAACAACAAAATTTAATAAAAAACGATAGAGCCGTTTTTCAGGAAAAAAAACTGTTTAAACAAAATTAAAAATTGCCTGTATTTATCGGGAAATTACGCGAAAAGCACTCAAGTTTCCGACAAACTATACATGACCTTATTTCAAAATCTATCTCTTAACATATTTCGTTAGGGAACTAGTGGTTCTAAAATAGCACGTACTTTCTCGCCATTAGTAATGGAAATTAAATAGTTTCAAACGAAAATTAAATAGTATGACGTAATAGATTTGTATTCAAAGTTTTAAATGAAAATATATTCCTGGCATTGAATTCATTGTATAAGGTATGCAGTGTATTCAGGAACATATGGGATTAGTTTTTTAGGCTTACAATATTCTTCGTAAGCAGTATGCCAGAAAGTAAAATAATTAAATGTTAATAAATAATACGATACTAATGGCGTTGGCAAACAAATGCAATTAGATCGAAAAATATATAACTAATTAATAAACACTATGGTATTGTAATATTCTACAAATATATAAAAGTATTAGTTTATTATTACTGCGAACGAAAGGTTGAAATTTGGTGCAGTCTTCACAGGTATTCTGAATAACACTAGTTTCATTGGAGGCTAGTAAATATTAGTTTTTTTGAGAACAATTTGCAAATATATCATTTACACATTTTTTTGGGGGAGGAGTTATTTCATAAGGAACCGATTTATTTCATAAGCCCAAGTCCCCAAAAATAATTTTTACAAATTAAAAGTCACATACACCAATATACGCTCATTTGTAGTTCATTACTCTCATTGTTTACTGCGGTTTTCAACGAGCACAATAACCAGAGGGCATCGAAATTCTCTGTTTCCTGAATCCAATGATCTTAAAACTCGAATTGCATTCACTTTGTGTAATTCCCCCTCCTCGCTCACCTGGGAGGTATTTGTACTTTGTTATACATACAGTCAGAACAGTACAGCGCCATTGCAAGGGGTTTGTTTTAGGGAAGATCGGCAATTTAGCTTTTGACGGAAGAACGTTCAAGACTGAACTGTGGCCATTTTACACAACATTTTAGGACATCAAGAGACGAAATGTTGACGAATTATATATCCCAACGAGATGTGAAAGATATTTATTTAATATATTTTAGTAATCAATGACCACTGTAGCGGTCTGACGTTATAATTGAGTAACTCAACAATTCGGCGATGAAGTTGCAAATATTCGCTTCATATATAGCTGCAACAACGAGCGCGCGCGCTGCAGAACCAAGTTGATTTGTGTGGGCAGGAATTGTCGGGGTGGGGTGCTGGGAATTGTCCCCATCCATGCTGGAAATACATAGATGCTCCGGGGCACCGATTTTTGCTCGTTGTGCGCACGGGCCTGTTTGCGTCACGAACTACGTGACCACAGCACAAGCACTTCGTTTGAAGAACCAGACCAGACGCTGGCCGCCATTTGTATGGAGAGCGAGTAGTGTTGGTAAACATTTTGAAAGTGGTACAAAATGACAATTTTCGACGGTAACCAACCCAAAATAACGCGATGAAGGTGTACAAGATGCAATATTTAAAAGAAATGCATCACAAACCTGTTTCAATGTCTTGTAACGACGTGATAATTTTGGTATCTGGCTGCTAATATTGTGACGCACACTGGTGTCTGAAGCTCATTGGCTGAAGTTGAATACCATGCGCAAGAGCCCCCCTCCCCCCGTTTCCATCTATAGTGCGCTTTTTATAAAGCTGCCTCTCAAGGCCTGTCTTCACAGTGACATGTCACTGCATTTCGCGTCTTTCTCGGTCGTGCCGCTAGATGTCGATGATCGCGACCGTATCAAGCACTGCTTGATCATGCGCAAATGCAACGCATTTGCAGCCTTCCCTATTTAGAGAAGCACGTGCCGCGACTGATATTTTCCGTTCTTCCCCCTGGTCTGCGATATAATTTTCGGCAGGTGGTGGGTCATTGAGCAACCCTCCCACGCAGATGCGTCTGCTTGAGTTTTCAAGAGCGAGTCAGCAGCAGCTGCTCGCCGGTTCCAGTGCTGGAGCTGCCAAATACCCTCGTGGAAGCAGCGGGATCCCTTTCTCGACACGTTCGCCCTTCGCCCCACCCCGCCCCCTCGGCCTTTCTTCGGGATGCAGAGTCACGGACCGCCATCCGCCATCGCACGTTCGGGAGGGTGGCAGGGGTCATGGTCCCCCGGAACATTTTGAAAGGAGCTTCAGATCCTTAGTAAGTAGAACATTTATTTCCGTAAATATGTTCAATCCCTGATTTTCGTCTTTTTTCTCAATTCGGGAAATTGTTATATGGCATTTGGGGAAGATGCTTTCCAAGTCATCTAGCAACCCCGTAAATGGTTGAACATAAAATCAATTGTATTTATTCACTGTATCATTAAAGCTATAACGTCTTTCTTCTTGTCGTGTGTTTTTAATTATTTCCTAGTAAAATAATTCAAATGTAAGTAAGAACGTGAGTTCAAAGGGGGCTGAGAAATGCACTTTCACTGGGGCACGTGCTCCTGCGCCAGCAGCCCCTTGCCCGCGCGGCGCAGCGTGTGGACGAGGTAGACGCCGATGAGCAGCAGCGCGCAGGCCAGGATGAGGCAGAGGGCGATGAGGGCGGACAGCGCCGCGCAGCCGGCGGCGCCCGCGTCGCCCGCCCGCGCCACGCCGCCCTTCTGGCCCTTGGGGCACGCCCTGCCCTGCGCCTTGGCGCCCGCGCGCTGCAGCCCGCGCAGCAGGCTCGGCACCACCCCGCCCCAGAAGTCCACGTCCTGCGACAGGAAGTCCGTCGTCGTCCGGTTGGCGGCGGCCGCCCCGGCCACGTCGAACACGCGCAGCCGCCGCGAGGCGTCCACGAACTGCGGCCACTCCTCGCCGCCGTCCACGCTGGGGTTCCTGCGAAGCAATGAAGAATCCTAATACATGTATTATGTAGCGTCACGTTGGCGGCCGTGGGTGGGAGGAGGAGCGGAAGTATCGCATACCTGCGGGCATGAATAGCTGGGCACCCCGGCGTTGGGATACCTTTAGACAAAGGGGACGCCAGCTTGACCGGGAAGGTCACGTGGTAGACGCGAGCCTCCCTCCTACACCTAGGACGGTCACGTGACGGCTGCACTCTGGTATAAAATCGAGCCGAGGAGCTCAGACGGTGGATTTTAATTATGGAAACCTCGCGCGATGCGCAAAACTTTACGCCCAGGCTGGAGCGTGTCGAGCCTATTGCACGGGTGACGAGGTCACGGTAGTGGCGCGGGAGTAGCGTCAGAGGAGGCGGGACTTCCCTAGCTATGTGGGTATCCACAGGGAAATACTCACAAGTGTGTAGTTTCGGAGCAGAAGTTGGTTATTGTATATACATGTAAATAAACTTGTACATACTTGTAAATGTCTGTGTGATTTTCTCCATGACGCCACAATTATCATGATCAAAATCGAGATGGGTTTGTTAATGGCGAGATTCAAGTTAAAAGCCACGCTCTTCCGCAAGACAAATATTTACATTGTGAAGTTTTTACTCGGAAAAGGGAGGGCGAGAATCTACACTGTATTCCCAGGAATGCAAAACAAAGGGCCACTCCGACATACACCTAAAGCGATTGGGGTAATCCAGAAAACCTCTAATCAGGATGGCGGCTTAAGGTCAAAGAAAAAGTCAAAAAGTCAAGAAAAGGTCAAAGAAAAAGAAAAAGTAAACATGAAGTATATACAACAATATAATATTAACAAACATTGTATAAATACATTAAAATAAGTGTAACATTATTCAGACACGGTAACATCACTTGGAAATTATTATTGCATTGAAATATGTATTTAGCTGTTGGAAATAGTGGTGATTAGTCTGTAATTTTGTAACTTCATTATACTACAAATTATTTTTTTTTTTAATTTTCTACTGGTTGAAAAAAACAAAGGCGCAGCGAAACAATGGAATGCGCTGAAAAGATGACGGATATTCAAAAGGTTGTACTTGTAATGGATTGTGATGTATTGGAGTAAATGAGCTGTTCTTTGAACAAATCGTCAATTTCATCCTGCTCTCTTCGTTCGCGCATTCAGCGGCGAACTTCCACTTTTGGCCTCAACAAAAAGCATCGTTTGGAACATGACCCAAGACATCACTGAACGGAAGATATCCAGCACATTGTTCTTAAAAGAAAGCGGCTGAACTAGATTTGCCTTGCTACTACGTCGCTTAAGCAAAATTATCAAAATTTGTATAGAAAAAATAAATATAATGAACAAGATGGTGCGAATACTGCGATCTGAAGGTGAGAGGTATTTTTCTAGGACAACAGGGAGGGTACACCAAATTTCCGTGTTTCTTATGCCAATGCGACTCCAGAGTCACAGCAAGACACTGGAAAGATACGTATAGGCCGAAAAGAAAATTTGAGCCAGGAACAAAAGACGTAATTAATAGCTCACTTATTGACATGTAAAAGAATTTTCTACCCCCTTGCATATCAAACTAGGAATAATGAATCATTTGGCTAAAGCTTTGGACAAATCTGGTTCTTGCTTTTAGTATCGCGAGCAAAGAGTTTCCATTGTTCTCAGCAAGCAAAGTGAGGGAAAGCGTTCGCGATGGCCCATTGATTCTCCTATTAATTAAAGATACCGGTTTTAAAAACACAATGACTGACGTAGAACTTCAAGCTGGGACTCATTCAAGGATTTAATCAATAATTTCGTAGGTAATGAGAAAGATGTCCAAAATGAACAGCTTGTTAAAAATGCTTGACAAATTTAAGGCACTCTGATGTAAATGAGCTTGAAGTTACATTTTCTCCATTTCCATCTTGAATACTTCCCGAAAAACTTACGAGCACTAAGTGAAGAAAAGGAGAGAGAGAAGACAGAGAGAACGAGAGAGAGAAGTTTTCGCTTAAATTTGCGCGAAATGAAAAAAAAAAGTTTCATATAAGTGTTTCAATGACTAATAAGAAGGTGATAATTTTGGCATCAGGCTGCTTTTAAAATTCGCGCTATTATTGTGACGCAAAGTGGTGCATGACGTTCATTGGCTGAAGCCAGATAGGCTGCGCAGCTGCTCCCCCATGTCACAGAACAGATAGCGTTCCGCAAGGAACCGTGATGGCGAGTCCTTTGGACTACGAGACGCTCTAGGCGACGTTGCGCCGGTCTCCATCTTGAAGCCGAGAAATCAGGGTACTTGTCTAATAGTCTACCTCCATGAAACGTGATTCGCTATTGAAGTTTCAAGGGAAAAGTCTATTGCATTGTCTACCAGAAGAGACAATGTACTTCAGTGACAAAAGTAAGTGGATAAACGGAACAAGCAGAGCTTGATTTCTGGCGGAACGCGACGGAACGGCGTTCCGGTACCTCGAAAATAATTATTAAATTATTTTATACATGTAGTACTATTTCTTTTAAATTAATAATTCATTTGGGGTGCGTTCCTGGACCTAACATTTTATAAATCAAGCACTGGGAACAAGAGATATGGAAGTCAATGGAAAAGAAATAATAAATACAAATATAATTTGTACATAGTCGGCCGCTCTTCTATTTAAAACCTCATTGTCAACTATAAAATATTTACAAATTTAATATCCCCAACGAAATAATCGTAACAATGAGCAACAATTGGTTACATAAAATACACAAACAAAATACAGCAAATGCACACGACATACAATCAGAACACAGCAACGGAGGCACAATAAAACCGACGGCCAACCAATGTACAAGAGACCCAAGTGGTGATGGGCCTGCAGTGCACTCGGTTTGGAATATGGCGGCCACAGCGCGAATTTGCGTGCGGTGTGCAGATAAGTTCCATTCTGTGTCGACGAACTTTGCGCCGCGCCTACGGGCAAGGCCTCATTCACAATGCAAACGTAAAAGTAACGTAATGCTGTAAAAGTAGCCGTAAAATTTGCACGTCAAAACAAGCATTCACAATGACGAACGTAAGCTGGAACGTAAGTTTCCCCTGAACCAATCAGAATTCAGCGTACTGAAACTTGATCGATTCGTTTCTAGCGTGGTGGAAAGATCTTTGCAGCGTGGTTTCTAACCTTTTCTTCGATTTTCTTTTTATATAAATGCGAGTAGCTGTTGTATTAGTGCTCCCATTTTCTTTATTTTATAAGCAAGGATTGTCTTGTACCAAATTCCGGAGTAATTCGTCGAACATAATTAGTTTATTCGCCACGTCAATTTAAAGTCACAATAAAAATTGCCCAAATTCTTATTTTGCATTCACTACATGCATCAAAACCGTCCGCAAACTAGGTTTCTACGTTACAATAACAAAATGACATAACTACAAACTACCTGAACCCAATCCGAAATCGACCTTCAACTCTGCTCTCTGATTGGTCTTCGGTAGAATTCCGACGTAAGCTTAACGTATAATTGGAGCTTGTGAAGTTCACGGACTTTCGTCTACGGTTACGTCAAGACACCGTGAATGGTCTTGCTTAGTAGAGAGTTTGTGCACGCCTTAAGGCCGCTCCACAATAGCCCAGGAACGAGAACGAGAACACGAAGGGGCACGTAAAGAAAGTTCTGGACGTTAAAGAAAGATGGACATCTCAGGCAGGCGTTCACAACACGACGGGAACGCAAAGCTTGACGGGAACGGGAAGGATGGTCAACATTTATCTCAGCCCAGGAACGCGAAGCCTCTCGACCAATGAAAATGCAGCAAATGGCGGTGTAGCTTTCCAGCTGATCGAGCGCGTGAACTGTGCGCGACAGGCGACGCTAGTCTGAAGCGGAATTGAGAGTGTGGGGCGATATTGAGGTTAGAGCGTGGATTTGCGAGGTCGTGGTTTGAGGCGGGTTTTGTTAGTCATTGTTGAGTTGTTTTAGTTATTTTTAGTAATTATAGTATAATTTTTTTCTATTCATATTAACACTTACAATTAAAATTTCCCACATTTTTTAAGAATGTTTCGTTAAAGTATATTGGAGCTGTTTGTTTATTGACAAAATTTTAGTTTCTCGTAGTTGTATTTTCCGTAAGTTCGTACTAGTTTTGGCATTGTTTGTACTTATAGTTATATTTTCTAATTAATACTCTTTCGTTAAAGTATTTTTTTATTCATAGCAGCTCACGCAAACACATCAGACAGATAGCAATACAAAGAGTAACACAGCATAGCTAGAAGTGCTTTGGTTTCGGCAACTGTTTCTTAAAGTTCTCGTTTTAGCCGCTACTGGTTCATGGCGCTGTTCCCTCTCCCCGTTGGCGTTTATTGTGAAGCGCACGTACCTCCCGTTTGCGGGCTATTGTGGAGCGGCCTTTAGCGGACCGCACTATCGACCTTCTGCGCATGCGGAGATGCACAAAAGTGATGCAAAACTTGAACTGCGTATGTGCAAAAGATCGATAGTGCACAAACTCTCTACTTGTAGGTTTTGGGCGACGTTACGTTTAAGTTAGCGAGTAGGCGTAATAGCAGAGGTCTCACCCGTAGGCGACGAAGTTGCCCCAGGCGGCCATGAGGCGGTCGGAGAGGTCCCGCTCGGCGGCGGGCGCGTCGGCGGGCAGCATGCCCAGCGCGAAGGGCACCTCGTCGCCGTGCGCCCCGCCCTCCACGAAGGGCGCGTGCGGGCTGCTGGAAGGGCGGTGCGCGAACTCGTACCTGCCACACACACACACACACACACACTGGAGGCGCGACTTCCACGGTGGAATTACAGGGGTGGACCTCTCCGGCGCACCGACTTTTGCCCGTTCTGCGCAGCACCAGTTTGCGTCACGAACCACGGGACCCCAGCACGGGCACTTCGTTTCAAAAGCCAGACCAGACGCTGATAGCCATAGGGCATGGAGAGTGGGAAGTGTCGAGAAACATTTTGAAAGTGTCATAAAGTGACAATTTTCAACTGTTTTCAAACAAAAATAACACGATGAAAGTGTAAAAGATGCAATATTTAAAATAAACGCTTCATATATTTGTTTGAATGACTTGTCACAAGGTGATTATTTTGGTATTTGGCTGCATTTAAAATTCCTGCTAGTATTGTGAAGCAAAGTGGTGCCTGAAGCTCATTGGCTGAAGTCGGACACGATGCGCAAGAGCCCGCCTGGTGACTGCCACAACTAACATCGATGTTTCGAAATCAATACTCATATTAAAAAAATCGATATTCAAAATACATCGGCCAAAATACATAGATGCTTTTAAACATCGATGTTTGTACAACTATTTTAGTATTCTCTAACATCAGTGTTCGTTAGTGGAGGGTCGTGCTACGGTGGTCGTGATACAAAGAGAACTCTTTCAACAACAGATAGCAAGTATGGTAAAACGTTGTAAAGGAAGAAGGTCACATCTTTGAAAACGAAATCAACACATATACATCTTTCGAAATGTTGCTACGTGTTGATTGTGTTTTTGCAATTAATGTTAATTACATTTTAAAAATTATTCTTGTGTTTTAATATTGGCTGTTTATAATCCTACGGAACATGACAATTAAGCAATAATTATAATTATCGTTTAAATTTGGCTACTCATTCCGCAAAACGTGACAGACTGATGTTGATATTGCGTCTTTTTTATATACAGTGAGAAGGATGTTTAAGAGAAGGGTGCAGATTTCATGTTCGTTAAAAACCATGATTTTTCGAAAATTGCAAAAGTTCACATTTTTTTCGCAGTCTTCCTTCAACTGAAATATTAAAGATAGAGAATTCCCTTAATGATGTCTGTTCTTTAAAGATATATTTTGAAATAAGCTCATGTACAATTTTTCGAAAATTTGAGTATTTTCCCGTAATTTTGCGTCGAAACACGAGAAAGTGCCTGCTTTTATATCACCACTCGTTTTCTTTTGTCTCGTAACGTCGCAGTCAGCACAAGCCTTTGGCCAGTACAGGGGCTCGGTGCAGTTCGGTGCACCGGGCTTCCCAGACGATCACCCGTCCAGGAATGGTGTTACTTAACTTCCATGCCTCAGCGAAGCGTACTGTACTTGGGTTTTTTAACGTGGCATCTGTGGATAGTATCTCCAAGATGGAATTCGGCACGACTTTTTACGTCATTCTCAGTCCTGCCGCTAGAGTCGCTTGATTTCTAGCACTGTTAATACGGTCGCGATTGTGCGACATCTTGTGGCAGGACAAAGAAAGACGCAAAATGTCATGCCGAGTTCCCCGGGAGCGGTAGCTCAGTGCATCAGCTGATGTCACTGCAGCGCCACTGACCGGGAGGTCCTAGGTTTCCACTCCCCACGGCGGCAGGATCGAGGCAGCTAGATCGAATTCAGTAGCTGTCTGAAGAAGAATTCTAGCGGCCGGCTGCTCTGATAGGTAGTTTTCCGATCAACACCAGGCGAATGTCGGAGCAGTACCCTAACAAATGGACCGAGCGCGATGTTTCTTTCCTCTTCCTTGTCCTATCCTCTCCCCTTACACACACACTAACAAGCACTACACTACCACACGTGCCGGGAGACCGGTCGGGAGCTTAGAGCTTGTCCCGGCTGGGGCGATGCCCCGCTGGAGGGAGACTGCTGGTTAGGGGGAAACCCCGTTAGCCGACGGTAGGTCGGCGCCGGATCTCGCCATCCAGTGGAGGAAGATGACCACCATCTCCAGCGGAAAAAACATGCACTACACTGACGGGACTAATGACCTAAGCTGTTGACGCGCCCGGAATCACTAAGCAACCAAACATGCCGAATTCCATCTTGGAGATGCCACGTAAGAAAAACCCAAGTACGGGAGGGGAGGGGGGGCGTACCTCCAGACGCGCGCGCCTTTCTTGGCGAGTGCGCGCGCCAGCTGCTCTGCGCGCGCGCGCACGTAGAGGGCGCCGCAGAAGCGCAGGAAGAGCGCGCGGAAGTTGCGCCCGCTGTCCGCCCACACCCGGTACTCGTGCGTCGCCGCGTCCACCAGCGCCGGCTCGCCCACCTGCGCACACAACTCGCGTTAGGACGCAGTCCACTTCTTTGCTTCACTAGATCCGATGACGTCAAAATCAAATAGAGCTTCTCCAAAACGATTATTAATATCTAATTGGTATATTTAATTACATAGTATTAATAATAGTATGGTGAATTAAATTTATTGAATTAGTATATAATGAATACGGCGAAATTCATTAACAGCACGAACGGAAAATTTAATATTTAAGTATTCAATATTAATATATTTTAATTCAATAAAGAGGCCTTTGGAGACTGGGACGGTGTTCTAACAGTGCCAGT
This sequence comes from Teleogryllus occipitalis, assembly GCA_011170035.1. Classification (NCBI taxonomy): domain Eukaryota; kingdom Metazoa; phylum Arthropoda; class Insecta; order Orthoptera; family Gryllidae; genus Teleogryllus; species Teleogryllus occipitalis. The sequence continues at coordinate 76,585 of BLKR01000823.1, read as the reverse complement.
GGCATTTAAGGTGTCAAGACTGCATTACTTAGAGCCAGAGGGCAATGCAGAATCAAGTACGGAGAGAGCACGAACTCGAGAGAAGGATCTAGACAAATTACAAGTGACAAATGTACGAAGCATACAACTAAAAATAATTGATTTTTTAATGACAAATACAGATATTGAAATTTTCAATTGGCCACGCTAATGAATTTTGCTGTATTAATAAAATGCATAATTGTGGCATGTTGGGATAGAGCGCAGCAAGCATGTGAGTGGAGTGGAGTGGAGTGGGGTGGAGTTGTCGCTCACGTTGAGCAGGATGAGCAGGTGCTCGCGCACGAGCTGCGCGAAGTCCTTGCGCGTGACGTTGTCGGCCTGCAGCGCGGGCGCGAAGGCCGTCTCCAGGGCGAAGTGGTGCAGCAGGCAGAGCGCGCCCTCGTTGCTCGCCTCGCCCACCAGCACGGGCAGGGCGGCGCCGAACGCCCCGCGCCGCGCCGCGCGCACCACGTCCACGCCCGCGCCCCCGCCCGCGCCCACGGGCGCCCACCGCCCCGGCCGCTCCGCCTCCGCCGCCGCGCCCGCCGCCCACAGCGCCGCCGCCGGCACCTCGCGCAGGCACGACACCGTCTCACAACACAAACAACACAAGCAGATTATTCTTCAGGTAAGTTTGTGTTTACTGTAGCCCTGAGGAAGGAATTACATATTCCGAAACGTTGGCAAACTAATGCGTTTTATTAATTGACCAATCCCGTGATCCATATCCCACAACAAGAACAACAACAACAACAATAATAATAATAATAATAATAATAATAATAATAATAATAATGGAATTGTTGTATTTCTTTCTGCTGATCCTAGTCCAATGTTGGAGGTAGATGGCTCGTTTCAAGTAGTTTTGGACCATATGGGATCAGTCTTACGTGGATGCCAGGAATTAAGACTTTTGTATTTTAAATATATTTGTTATCGCTCAACGTTTCGCACACTTACCACGTGTCTTTTCAAGAGCAATACAGAACTAACGGTTGACAATAGTATAAACAATACACTTTTACGTAATAAAAACAAAAGCATACAAAAATATTAAAATCCGTGTATAAAATTTGGTGTTATACCAGTGATCAACACACAAAATGATGAATTTTTTTGGGGTCATTTATTTGTTCGAAAAGTACTAGAAAGAGCGATCTATCTGCAACATTTGCCTATGATCAAGAGGAAGAAATACAACAATTCCAATAATAATAATAATAATAATAATAATAATAATAATAATAATAATAAAAACATCTTAGCAGATCGTTAGACGACTTAGGTATGCACAAGAGTATTATCATCGCTTTTCAAAAATCAGTCGTTATCAGTACGTGCTCATTGGTTGGGAGATTCGTGGGAGGACATGTGGGATTCGGAAGCTTTTAAATTTAGCTGTTATTTCGTAATTTTAAGTTAGATATTTTATATTGTATTATATTAATTATAGAATATTGAAATGGTAAAATAATCAGTTACCATGCTTGGAAGTTGTATCTGCGAGGTGGCTATGTACGACGAATAATTTGTGTGAAAATGCAATAAGAAGAAGAAGAAAATACCATCATCACACCTCGAGCAAATAATAAGTAAACAATGTGAACAAATGAGTACAGTACTCGATCTTATGATTAAGCTGATGACCAAAATAGGAAAAGCGCCTACCAGATTGCAGAATGGAATGCTAATAGGTTATCCCTGCGCATATCAGAGCTAATTGTTTTAAAAAATGAAGACGTAGAAGTCACGCTAAGATCAGAAACACAATTCAAAGAGAATTCATGGTTACGTCTGTGATACCAAACATTCAGATGGTACAGCGCATGGAGGATCGACAGTAATAAAGAAAACAATCAAACAATATATACGACCGGCATATCAGAAAGAGCATATACAAGCTACTACAATTCAAATTAACGATGCACATGGATCCGGCACTGTAAGCGCATTGTATTGCCCACCAAAATTAAATAAACTACAGGTGCAACAGGATGTCACAGACTGTTTCGTAGTAAAAGTTTCTAATTTCCTTGGTGTGAACTGGCTTTAAGGTCTTGCTCCATTCTCTCGCCAGCTGACATCTATCGTCGCCCAAAGTACATTTTTTCACATTTTCTCAAATTTTCCGTTTCCTAATAGTAGAACCGAAATATTACTTCAAGAATATTAAAGAAGAGTAAAACCTCGTCCTAAATAGAAATTTTCGTCGAAAAATTTAAAGACTTTTCTAAGAAAATGGCGATGAAGCATTACTGTAAACGCGAAATGTGAATCTCTTTTTCGGACGAGTTGAAGAACGCAATCATTTAAGAAGTTGCGACCATCCCTGCAGAGACGCTAGACCGTGTGATGGAAGATTTTGAGAACAGACGTTCTGCATTCGAAACGATGGACATCATCTTGACGATATTATTTTTCACAAATAACTGCAATGGTAGGTAATGAGCTTTGTTAACTAAAACGGCAAAGAAGGAGCTCTGATTTTGTGTGAATAAACATGCATTAATATTAAAATTGTCGGAGTCTTATTTCATTGAAAGCCGTCCGTCTCCCGTGCGCCACCTGTGTATATAACGCGTGTGGCAGAGAGCCTTGGGGCGCACCTGTTGGAAGTCCGCGCGCTGGCAGCCGAGGCGCGCGGCGAGCGCGGCGGTGTTGTTGGCGGGGTCCTGCTGCGCGGCGAAGGGGCCGGCGCTGTGCAGCAGCAGGCGCGTGGCCAGCGGCTGGCCCTGCGCCGCCAGCGCCGCCAGCACCGCCCCCGACGAGCGCCCGCCCAGCGCCAGGCGCCGCGCGTCGCCCCCGAAGGCCGCGGCGTTGGCCGCCACCCAGCGCAGCGCCTCCGTCGCGTCCGCCACCGCCGCGTCGCCCCACAGCGACGCGTTGCCCGCCGACAGGAAGCCCAGCGCCCCTGCCACGCACACACACACACACAAGCTCAACTCTACTCAGCAGAGGGACCGGCCGGCGCCCCGGCGCCCGCCGACAGGAAGAACAGCGCCCCTGCCCCGCACACACACACACACTTAGCTCAGCGCAACAACTCATTCACTGCAGTGCCTCCGACCGGAAGGACTTAGGAGTTGCACTCGCGACGGGTGCAGGGTTTTCCACACTACCTACATAGCTATACTTGGGTTTTCCTAACATGGCAGCTGAGGGTATTATCTTCAAGATAGATTATGGCACGGCTTTTCGTGTCTATCTCGGTCCTGCCGATAGAGTAGCTTGATCTGCAGCACTGCTTGATACGGTCGCGATCATACGATTTCTTGCGGCAGGACCGAGAAAGTCGCAAAAAGTCGTGCCATTTTCTATCTTGAAAATAATACCCACAACTGCCATGTTACGAAAACCCAAGTATAACTCGAATTCAACCGATGTCTGGAGGAGAATTCCAACGGACGGCTGCTCTGATAGATTTCCGTGGTTTATCCCATAAACATCAGGCGAATGCGAAGCAGTACCCTGACAAACGGGCTACGAACCGCCAGTGATTTTTCCTTCCCATTCCTAACTGCTTCCGTTACTTTCACATACTTACATTTACACGGACTACACTACCACTCATGTCGGAAGACCAGTCCTGAGCTTAGAGCTTGACCCTTGTGGGGCGATGCCCCGTTGTTGTGAGGTACCTGGTTTGGAAAAACCCGCATGCCGAGGGGTAGGTTGGCGTCGAATCTCGCCATCCAGCAGGGGAAGATCACCGCTATCTACCGCGATAAAATCTATTACACGAGCGTGGGTAATTTTCTTTCGCAGATGACGCGCTCTGAATTACTAATCACGGTGAGATTCGACACCGACCAACAAGTAGGCTCGCTGGTTTTCCCTCCCCACGTAACTCCGCCAGTGGCGCTCCGCCCCAGTCGGGGCAAGTCACAAGCTCCCAACTGGCCTCCTGACATCTGTGAGAGTAGTGCGGCTACGGCAGTGTGTATGTAAGTAGGGGGTGTGGATAGGACACGGAAAAGGAAGCAAAAATCGCAGGCGCTTCGTGGGCGGATTGGCAGGGTACTGTTCCGGCATTCACGCGGTGTTGATAGGAGAAAACACGGAATCCGTTGATCAAAGCAACTACCCAATAGAGTTCTCCTCCAGAGAGCGGCTCTTACTCCGAAGAACGTTATACAGTCGACTCCGGTTATAGTGAACTTCTGGGGACTAACATTTTTGGTTCACTATGTCCTATGATGTCCCAATTAAATATAATTTCTCATAACGATTGAGTTTATTAATACAGAGAGACAGCGAAATACATTAACAGAAAGATCTGAAATTTTTAATGTCTTCATTTGTCCTTAAAAATCAATTATTTTCAATTGTTTGCTACGTACATTTTTCATTAGTAATTTCTCTAGATACTTCTCCAGATTTCGTGCTCTCTCCATATTTGATTCTGCATTGTCTTCAGTGCCTATGTATCGTAAACAAGTCTTAACACTTCAATGCCTTTTGCACACTTGGAACACCGTCCTACGAAAGGCCTTTTACTCGCCTATAATTTCCAGGACCTTGTATTTCCTGTAGCCGAGGTTCAGGTTCACTATAACCGAATCCTCGTATGCCTATTTGCGATGCAAGCGAAGCGGGGCCAGTGAGTGGAGTTGAGTGCAGGTGGGGTAAGCGAGGGCGGCGGGCAGCGCTCACCGAGGCGGTAGGCGGCGGTGACGACGATGATGTCTGCGCGCGCCGCCAGCGCCGAGGGGTCGAGCAGCGCGGGGTCGGCGGCGGAGAAGCCGTCGCCCGGCAGCCACAGCAGCACGGCGCGGCCCGCGGGCGGCGGCGGCGACGCCGGCGCGAACACGTTCAGGAACAGGCAGTCCTCGGCCTGCGCGCGCTCGCCCGCGCCCACGCGCGCCGCCACCTGCCGACGACGTAACCAAGTTACTACACCTTCCAAAAACATTCGCCGTTTTACAAATACCTTATTGCTTGTTACTGCCATCCATACGGTCCTGTATGACTAACATAAATCGAGAGGATCGTGGGAGATATGAAAACAGTTGAATGTGCATGTTCTCTTATGCAAGGAGTAATGAGGAGAAATATAAAAAGACAGAGTAAAGTTAACAAGTCAATTAGTAAATAAGTAAATCTGAATGAATGAAATGAAATAAACATAAACTATTGTATGTACCACAGGCGTTATAGCTTTTAACATACCAAGTAATGTTTGAGTGTTATTACTGCCGAGGCCAAAAGTGAAAAATGTGGGCGGAACGTAGCGGAGCCGAGATTTTTTAATTTGGACGAGGCAGTAATAACACTGTAACATTTTGTGATAAGTTCAGCATTTTATCGGTTACTATAAAGTGTCACGAATTATGCGAAAATTTTCGTCATTACTGCGATAGTAAACACATGAATTCTGTTGCCGCGGCATGTTAGAGGCACGATATTGTGGGGTGTTTATTGCGATTTATCTATATAAACAATGTTCCTATACCGTAGTTCGAGAAAGATGAATGGAAATGATTCTCCTGAATCTAAAGACACCTAAAGAGACGACGTTCGGGTAGGAAATAGGCGTGTGGACTTCCACTGGCGACACCTTCACATTTTTAGAAATTATGATTACCGGCGCTTCATTTGGTGGAATGTGAGGAAAATGAGGTTAATTTACCTATTATTGTTGTTATTATTATTATTAGCCTGGTTTAATCCAATTAAGAGCTAAGGCCTCCTGCATGCAGGGTGGGTAGTTGGTTACTTGGTTGTTGCCTTTTTGGATCATGTCTTCAAACCTGGCGGTTGGTTGTTATAGACATGGACCCTCCGCGATTCGAGTACTTCAAGTGGGTCTGTCACTTACCTAATATACATTGTTATAATTGTACTATTAATAATATGACAATTAAGAATAATAATCCCGTAAACCTATGTGAATTACTTCTGAATTGTTTGAATCTGTTTTGTTTAGTACATCGATATATATATTTTTCTTAACAAACACTTGACTTGGGATGAATCGATGTAAAAACGCATTGCTAAGGATGTTAAATTTCTTAACATACAGCAGAGGCGTTTATTCCATGGAAGCAAGAGAAGCATTGCTTCCCCTATCATTTTCAAGGATATCTTACATTTTAATACCACTTGACTAGTAATTTAGAATATTTACTTGTTATCCAAGTCAAAACAGTTTAAATTGGGCGCGTTCAATCTTATCTTTACAAAATGAACACGTAATTATTATTGCCACCAATAGATAGGGCACAGTTCGCCTGTAAAGCTCTTCGGAAGCACTGGGCTGACAGCATCCAGTGTCCCATAGGGAATGCTGTAGTCAGCAGATATGCTGCCGCGTGTAGTGCGCTCGTTCACTCGAGCTCGCCTTTGGAAGCAATCCGCCAGTTGCATACAGCATGACTCTCCGTGCGCGTGTGGTGAGCTCCGCATGTGCTTATCGGTTCGGTGTTTAAATTGCCCATTTGTCGTCTTATCCATGTGAATAATTACCTAGTGGTGCTACAGAATGACACTGACTTTCTCGTAGTAAAGTTTTCTAAATTCCTTGCTGTGGACTGGCTTTTCGGACTTGCCTCATCCTATCGCGAGCTGCTATCTATCGCCGCCCAAACTATATGTGGTGAATTAAAACTGGGTAATTATTTTAACAAAAACGTTTATTTTGTTTCTTAACACAAGCACTGAAAAAACTTGATTAATGTATAGAAAGTCTTCACTTGATTATTCTTTTTACGCCACACTTCTCTTGATTATTTATTTACAATACACTTCTCTTGAGTATTTATTTACACTACACTTCTCTTGAGTATACATTTTCACTGTTCACTTCTCTTACACTGTCGCACAGTCCTAAGCACTGACCACTGTTCGATGCACTGGTCACAGCCCACTACACTGATCACAGTTCACGGCGCTGGCCACGGTTGACGTCACTGAGCACAATCACTGCACTGCTATTCACCGCGATGCACACACTTCACAGTTCAGCTTCCACTGCGGACTTAAGACTGACTCGCGGTCGCCGGCTGCCACGCCTTTATACTCGGCGGGCGCCGTTGAGAATTTTCTGGACTTTGTGTTAAGCCCCGCGAGCACTGGGACTATCTAGTTCGAGGGCCGCCGGCAGATGTCGCAATTCGCGCATACAGGTAGTTCGTGGTAGCGCCGGCAGATGACGCAACATTAGTTACAATAAATATTTTAATTTTGTAAACTTTTCGGTTTCCTAATAGCAGAGCCGACAAATTACTTTAAGAATATTAAAGCACGGTAAAACCTCGTCCTAAATAACAATTTTCATGAAAAATTTCGAGCTATTTTCAATAAAATGCGTTCAATCGTTACTGTAAATGCGAAATTTGAAGCACCTTTTTCACAGGAATCCATTGAGTTTTCGAAAAACTTCATTTGATGTTATTTAAACACTTCTACTCACAAATGCAATAATGAATACAGATCTTCAATTTGGAAAAATTCCTACTCATGGTTTAGGCGTTAGTAGCGTTCACAGACGGACGGACATACGGACAGACAGACAGATACACGGACGGACAGACAGACGCACGGACGTTTTGAAAAAACTTTTTTGGTTTCAGGGAACCCCAAAACGAGTATTTCCATTGAAATCACGAAATCGATTTTCCGCTGCATTACATAACTTTCTCTATACTACGTATATTACTCCGTATATACCAACGAATACGAAAAAGTAAAAGTCTTCCATCTGAAATGTAATCGCTTCCCTAGAAAAATGTCCCCACACGCCACTGACATACAGGTGCAGTTAACAAACCCGCAGGGTTGCATGTTAGTTGGGGTTTAAGACGCGCGTGACCGATAAACTGATTTTAATGATCGAGCGGTGATAATAAGTCTGAGGGCCCTTCTCCGGAGTATTGTAATCGTGCACCGAAACCCGGTGAATTTTGGACTGAAGAAACTTGTTGCCTGGTCCTGGTAACGAAGGGTGTATAAATCTTGTTCTTAATATCAACAGCTCTATAAAAGTGGTAATTTTTGCGTACTTACTTTAACTTTTCGTAAAACTAAATGTTTATATCTAGTAATACTTTATTCACGTGTTCAGTCATTCTTTTATGCACTTATTAATCAATTCAGACAGTCAGCCAATAGTTGTTTGGTCGACGCGGTGGCTGAAAGCCCTAAGACACGTATGCAGTGGCGAACTCGACTCGCAGGGTCAGGGCGCCGTGGCTTGATGGGCCGTGGGGCGCGAGGCGTTAGAGCACGTGTGCGTTGCAGTGGGCGGCGCCATTCCTGGGCACCTGACCTCTCGCCTGAATCAGTGCGGGGCTGGCGACACCAGGAGGCGGTGGCCGGCGGGCCTCTACCACATCGCGGCCCACGATTCATGACCAGCTGGCACATTTGCTTATCAGATACCGGGTCAAGCGAAACAACTACTTTTCGCAGGAATGGAACGGAAAGCCATTTTGAGAGTTGCGGCTTCTGGGGCGAAAAATCTAAAATCGTTCGTCGAATGAAAGCTCGTAAATCGAGACTAGGAGTTATATGTCCACGGTCTCAGAAGGAGTACGAGATCTCATCGCTCTCTCTCCCTCTCCCCCTCCCTCTCCCCCTCCCTCTGTCCCTCTGTCCCTCTGTCTCCTGCCAGTTGAAAGAGGCTCCCCGTGATAGAGGCGAACGAGTGTCGGTGGCTGGGTGCCAGCGCTGTTATTGAATCACGATGAGGAGCCTTCGGCGGCGGCGGCGCCAAGGACGAAGCGCGCGGCGCAGGGGCCCCGGCGCAGCGCCGGCGCTCGCTTCCTATCCTCCTCAGCGCCATTAGCGCTTTGCCCACCACCAACGAAACCCCCAACAGTATAGCGCTTCTTTTCAACGCGGGAGGTGGCGGTGACCTTACTCCTCTGGTTAGCGACATCCCGTCGACTTGCGGGGTGTTCCCTCAACCAGATATATCCCACCAGCGAGGCACCGCCCCAGCCGAGTCAAGTTCTAAGCTCCCGACTGATATACCCGGTATGCGTGGTAGTGTAGTGCATGTAACATTATTGGTGTTTAAGTAAGGAGTTAGGATGGGACAAGGGAGGGGAAGGAAAGATCGCGCGCGATCCGTGGCCCGTGTGTTAGGGTACTGCTCCGGCATTCACCTGGTGTTGACCGGAGAAACCACAGAACCCTACTGATCAGAGCAGCCGGCCGCTAGAATTCTCCTCCAGACAGCGACTGAATTCGACCTAGCTATGTAGCTTGTGTCGAAAACCCTGTCGCCGTCGGGACTCGAACCGACAGAGACACTGTAGTGGCCTCAATTGATGCCCTGAACCCCCCTGCCGGTGTACTCTCCGAGAGAGACGAAACGGCAACGAAGGATAACGAATGCTGGTGCATCACCTGATATCTCGACGCAATTGATCGCTCAAGCGTTTCTATTTAACGTCTTAAGCGTATTACTTATTTTCATTACTCTTTCAATGAATGGGGTAAGTTCTTTTTTAAAAAGGAACAAAGTAATATATGTTCGACGTCGAAAACGGATTATAAATTCGATCGCACAGGGCACGTTCCAAATCTAGAAATTGCGCGAGCTCAATCGTTCGAAGAGGTCATTTTTAAAAATTGTTTTAAAATACATTTATTATTAAAATGGAGTAAAATTTTCTACTAAATAGTTTTTCCCCTTCGTAAGAAGGCTCAAGGCCGTCGCGTCATATCCCGTCAATTTATAACCTTAATTGAAATAGCCCAATTAGGTTTTGCTGGAACAATAAATACAAATTATAAAATTACAAATATACAAAAATTAACATTGCAAAAGCACAATTTCCATTAGAGTTTTCGTTAAACGAAATCCAATTTTAAAAAACAGTTCTTTAAAAAATGTATGTACTTTTTTTAATAATATGAGTCGTTGGGCGTAATTTTGCTTATTCTAATTTCCCGTACTCCATTTCCTAGCCTTCAGGAAATATTAGATTGGAATGTGATAATGGCATCCTGCCCGCGCGACAGCAGTTGTAGTTTTGTGAATTCCACCTCAATGAGGGGATATGAGCTGTATAAAACGCAGTTTTAATTGTCGAATTTGTGTTGATATTTGCTTGAAAATATTTAGTTTTCCCACCTAATGTTCTATGATATGTAATGAGTTTTTCAAAATATGACCGATGTGTGTTAAATCTGATAGAAATTACAGTATAAGGTTACCAGAAAAATGTCATTCACCCACAATAATTGTCGCTCTAATCAGAGCATAAAGCGCTCCTTAATGGCTGACAAGCAGACTGCACCAGAACGGGGTGGAGGGAACAGGCTGGTCGAGGTTGAGATGGTGGGGGAAAAGCAGGATGGACGGAGACGGGCTGGTTGCAGACGGACTGGTAGGTGGCGGGCTGGTCGGAGACGGACCAGTCTGAGGCGGGCTGGTTGCAGACGGACTGGCTGGCGGCGGCTGGTAGGAGACGGGCTGGTAGGAGGCTGGCTGGTCGGAGGCGGGCTGGACGGAGACGGGCTGATCCGGAACGGACTAGTTAGAATGGGCTAATCGCCAGCTCCTGTGAGTTTGTGCATAGGGAAGTCTCTATGATGCCCAAAAAATTTCTATGAACAAAAATCTATCGCGTTGACGGTCCATTTCGAAAGCTTTTATATTACATTATTCCATGTTATTACATTTATTAATTACGTATTATTATTTTTATACATATTCCATATTAATATAAAATTCCATGCTTCCACATAATTTTTGTAGAAACACGTCGGATTGTTTTCCGTAACAGTGCGGTAAGGAGAGTAGTTTCGGTCTGAATCACTGGAAGTGAAGTGCATTCTTGCGGCGTTCGCAGCAAAGAACAGCCAACGAAGCACTGAAAGAATCCGAGCGCGCAGTCGCCTGCGCCTGAAGTTACGTAACGCGCAGACCGTCTAGGGCAGGGTGGGCGGGAGGGGCGCGGCGCGCGCAGTCGCACCGCAAGGAGGCGGCTTGCCTCGACCTTGCAACGAACCACGCGCCCGAGGCCTGCACTACCACACACGATGGCACGTGATTTTCTTGGCTTGGTCTGCACCCTCCCCCACGGGGATGGCTTCACCACACAAATATTTTAGTGTAGTCCTTAAATATTATTGTTCTAACCTTTGTTGCGAATTATGACCTTTAAATTGATATAAGATATAAACAAAATATATATACTTATCTTTCAAGAAATAATATACATATTCTTGTATGCTTAGTGTAGCGTTGTGAAGCGTGTTGCTCTGTGGTGTAGGGAAGAAACAAAGATCTTTGGGTACAATGATGGAGTGAATAAATTGTGCAAGACACTTCGTATTTAGGCTATTCTAATTGCTAGATTTATCATTCCATTTCTTCTTCTTCTTCTTCTTCTTCTTATTATTATTATTATTACTATTATTATTATTATTATTATTATTCCTTACACTTCATATCTATGGTGCTTCCATACATTTAATAGATTATCTTATCACAATTCAGATATAATTTGAATCTCATTACATTAATTGATGTTATTTCTCACTTTCCTGGTGATACCAGTCGTTGAGCTGACGGTAATCGTCTGCCCAACTTCCGTAGGATTTCAGTTTCTGGAGACTCAGATGCAAGGTGCTCGATATCAGGAATGATTCTGTTATCGCTCTACATTCTATTGTTATTTGATAGATTCTCAGAGGCCCACGTACTTACACTTCTTTTCCATGATTTTAACCTAGAGATTCTGGAATTGATACATCAGCAACATCGACTTTTCTTTTGGAACATAACAATATCATATCACAGTACGCTCTGAGGAAGGCCACATGTTGGCCGAAACGTCAGCTACGAGCACATCGACGGGGCTTCTCCCGGATATCCAACAGACAATATCAGATCACTGTTCTCTCTGTGAGAATCGTTATATCCCAAGACGAACGGTAAGAACGATTTTCCAAAACACACTCTGGATTACGCGTACTTGTAGTGCGCCACTCTATATGTATAACCATAGTGCATCTATATATTCACACTGGTAGGACAACAAAAGATTGTTTTTTGTTCACGGTGTGAAGTTGTTGGAAAAACCAGCCATTTCTCCAAACCTTAACCCATAGAGAACCTATGAGGAATCTTATGTAGAAAAATGTCTAAAGATGTAAAGCAGTTTAACAACGTTAAAGAATTAAAGACCTCTTTTCTGTCACCACGGAGAAACTCAAAATTGTCCGTGTAAGAAAAGCTTGTGGGAAGTATGAAGTTCAGAATTTTCAATATTGTGAGATGAATTTATTGCATATTAAAATGAAATGTTCTTATTATTTTGCATCAGGTATATTCTTCTTTTCAATTGTGTTCGGAAAATAAAATAAAATCATTGGTGTGTATTCAATTGATTATCTCTGCTATTCAGTTATAATTTTCCTATGAATATTTTTGTTAGAAAACGGTTTCTCAAATTATTGACAATAAAAGAGGTGCACAAATTGATCTTATCATTTTGCAATATCCCTTAGGACTTACAAATAGGATCGTAAGATATTATTTATCACATACATTTCAGTGAGTTTATTAGCTGGAATTAATACGATGCAGTTGTTTATATTCTGTTCATTACCATTAAATGAACCGTTCATAATACTTCTGTCTGTCTTATTAGTGACAGTTGTTGACAAACTTCGCAGTAATTACGAACAAACTGACTCGTTGTTCATTTCTCAACATTTCTAGTGCACTACTTTTTCTGCGATAAATTCAGTGCGATGTTGCGATATAGTCAGTTTAGTGTAATGCATGCGTTCTGTTTAGCATTAGATATGCATGGAAGCAATTTCTTTCGTTTAAACTTGAGTTCGAAGTCAGCTTAATGCAAATAATGTTCGTCTCAAGATAGGTAGAGCTGGATCAATTGCTTGCAATACGAGCTCACTAACCCCTATAGAAATCGTTTGATGGAAGGAGAATCTTAAAAGCTTTGGAGTTTCGATTGTTGAGCATGATGAAGCAACATTCCGTCAGGGAGACTGTGCAAAAGAACTGGGGAACAGGATCCGATCATGAGCGAACCATTGGAATTAATTCAGTCATGAGATGGAAGTCTCGAGCTTTTGAAAATAGCACGCATCGTAATACGCTGTAGAAGATATCAGGCTTTTATCTCGACATACAAAATGAATTTATTTTTATACGTTTTTAGGCAAAATTTCACAATGACCAAACCAGGGAAATCTTTTCTCGAATAAATATTCAATATTTTTAGAATAGTATTAAATTCCAGCCGACCTGGATGGCCGAGATGGCTAAGAGCGAGTACCGACTCAGCGCTTCGGTCCGAAGGGTCGCGGGTTCGAGTCCCGCTTTGGGCATGGCTGTTTGTCCCTTGACTTTGTGTGTGTTGTCGCGGAGGGCCTCGCGTTCTCCTGACCCAAGGTCAGAGGAGCCCGCAAGTGTTTGTCTAGTGTATGGTCGAATATGTGTCACATCGGGACGTAAAGGGCAACCGGCTGTCGGCTGGATAAAAGCCCTACGGGAAAAAAATCAAATTTCAGTAAATGTTTGTTGTTAACACTTTTTTGTAATAACTCGAGGAGCGCACGCTGAGCTAAATACCGGGCAGCCGCTTGTCTCACAATAATCCAGCAGCTGCGAGTAGACATCAAAAGTAGATACGAAATCTCAATATTTAAAAAATACATTAAATCTTAACTACGCAAAACACTTTAATATATTTTTTTTAATTGCATAGACTGTAATTTATTTTCATATTCACTTTGATTTCAAATGTCTCATTATTTCCATATTATTAGAGGATTCCATAGCTTCGCCATACTTAGGCTTCTAAGCCTCCCCCTATCTGGCCTAATGAAGAACAAAAGATGTAAGAGGGGGGTGTCGATTCATCCATTTGACAACGCGAGGTGGGGGGGGGGCGATAATGACCATTTGGCATCGCGCTTTCCAATCGTGTACGTCGAGTACCTCAAGATCTCCGTTGCAGAGTAGAAGGAAGAAACGTGGTCGCCCCTAGCGGGACCAAGTGACCCAGTGGGTGTAATTCTCCCTCAAAGCCCTATTGGAGGTGGCAAAGCCGTACAGCTTATCACGTGACTACACTAAACATTTGAATGTGCGCTTCAGTTTGAATTGCAGGTCAAATTCCGAAGTCAATGTGCTTTATCGTTTGCGAGTTTTATAGTAGTAAATTTTTCGAAATTCAATTTTTTTCGAAAAAAATATTGAAAACAATTGTCGAGAAGAAGGTAGAGTAGACACAGGAGTTTGGGATTCGGAGGAACGACGTCATGGCTGTTGTGGTGGTAGTGGGGGGAGGAAAAAACGACTGCGATTGGGATCCTCGAGACAGCGAAGAATTCTTGGCAGTCTAACTCAAGAGAAAAGTTCTGTAATAAAGAGGAACTGGAGTATCGTCAAATTGGGAGTTAGGAAAACTGACTGTTCCGAACGTTTAACTTCCCCATCCTAACGGCGGAATAATGGTTCACGTTTCACTCTCATGTTCACAGTTTCTCGTTCTCATGCGGCCCACGACAGATAATCTCCTACTACAGTCATTTCGTATCATCATATTCATTAAATGATTGTTCATCCAGGTATTGCCATAGGGCAGATTCATGAAATAAGTTCATGAAACCATGAAAAATGGTAATTAAGAAAATGAAATTATTTACATTAATCTTGAAATCGCAGCACTGAATTCCGATAGTCTTGAAAGGGTGAGGGCAGAGACTTCGATTTCTGGTTTCTGCTTGCGAGAGATGTGGTGGAGGAAGGGGTTTTCGGCGGGGTGTTTGGGGGTCTTCCGCTGGCCATTCGACAATTGTTCCGTCACGTCCGACAATTTTATCACTTCATCTCATCTATTCCAGGGTAGCCTGAAAGGCCATGTTATAGAAATCAAAATATAATAGTTAAAGGATCATTGTCACTGTAGATGATGTGAAGATGCAATGTATCCCCGAGTAAAGACTAAGAGCCGAATTTATTTGCCTCTTAAGCTCCAAATGTTTAAGAAATAAGTGATTGGAGTTCTACGTAGATTCATAGCCGTTCCTAATGAACGGTGACTGAGTGCTCCCTTAAGCGATCGGCAAACAGGCAACTTGTCACTTGCGCCAGCTGTTTCGCGGGTGACTGGCCAGGAAGTGTACACAATCAATATTCTTTGCGCAAAGAGCGAGCAATTTTAGTGTGCGCTTTCGAAATAGTTCTTACACGAACGAGTGGTCACATTACTCATCCAATTGATAACAAGGGCTATTGGTGAATCGTTCACTTAGGGAACCATCATTTTACGTGTCCACTACTAAACCTAAGACCTAACTAGGGAGGAGAGGGCGGTTGTTGGTCGCGTGGTCCCCCTCCCTCGCCAGCACCTCCTGCGAAAAACCAGCCCTCCTCCTCCCCGCACAACTGCAGACCCCGCGCTGGAAATTTAGCCCAAGGGTGTCGCTGTTGTTTTACATGCCCTAAATGCACGACATGGGTAAACTTCTTTACTACCTTTCGGAAGAAAGGCATGCAAATTAGATTTCCTGCCCGCAAACTTCGATAATGTAACCCACGCTTACCGTTATATCAACCGAAATCCTAAATGTAATTTGGGTATTATACGTTGCAAGAGGGGTGTTTGTTGTTTTTTTAAATTTTTAAAAAATTTCCTCTACCGAACTTTTAAATCAAATCTATAGTTTGTTTTCTGATGCAATTACAAGAGAGTCAACATTTCTGGTTATCAGATTTTGTCAAAAAACGGTCTGTGTTATCTTTATGAAGTTGTGTATGAAGTATGTTCTGAGGAGTCAAGAGTCAAGGAGAAGCTTTTTCGATTGTACTTTAAAAAGTTACAATAAACTAGCTCTCGGTAATTCACAAAACCGTAAATGTTTACAAACGTGAAAAATAGCCCGCGGCTCAAAAAATGTCTGCCATTAACGAACAATTTTTTAAAAAAATGTGTTGAATTGCCAAAGTATAAGGGAACTATCTACAGAGTATGCATTTTTTCTGACATAGTCGAGTGTCCAGGGCTGAGGTATATAAAATGAATAGACCCCCTCTCTATTTGTCTCTCTTTCTGACTAGCAACGATCGTTTTTCATGACACGTAGTGTCCTTCGCGTCCATCTTGCAGCGTATTTGTTTTAACTACGCGTATATATTAACACCCTGGGTAGTTTCACTACCTTCAGACACAGACATCAATCGCTGTGTCACAATTCTCGATCATCACAACAATTGAGCACTTCAGGAAACGTCGCCGCGCCGCCCCGCGCCGCCCCGCGCCGCCCCGCGCCGCCCCGCGCCGCCCCGCGCCGCCCCGCGCCGCCCCGCGCCGCCCCGCGCGTTCAGTGGCAGAGCAAAGCGTGCAGCGAGAGGCGCAATGAGGAGTAACGCACAGCTCCCCCCCCCGCCAGCTGCTGACGCAAGCCGCAGTCAGCGCGTCAGCCGTCACTGTCAGCCGTAACTGCGCATGTGTAGCTGAAGGACGTCCATCACCTGACTCCTCGGGGCTGCTCGAAAATATTGTTGAGATGGCCGAGATGGTTTATAAAATCAACGCTTCGTTATTGAACTTACTGACGGTATTTTTTTTAATCAGGGCAAGTAATCGAAACCGTTAAATGATCGAATGAAACGGTTTCGAATATTCGCGTCCGTCAAGACTCGATCCTAGGATTACTTACAAGCTACACTTGAGACCCGTCACTACTTTCGCTCACGCAGTTGTTTTATTTCTCGGTTGCGAACGGCCGCCGACTTGTCTAACAGTCTCGGGTGCCTATGTACAGTAAAGGTGGCGTTTATTTATTATTATTATTATTATTATTATTATTATTATTATTATTATTATTATTATTATTATTATTATTATTGATTTTCAGCTTAAGATTGGATGCCGTAACCGGGATTAGATAATGATATAGTTTAATTGCAAATGAAATTGTGAAGAAGGATGAATGATGCAGTTGTGGTGGAGCAATGAATCGCAAAGAAAACTAAAAAATCCTGCATGGACCCCGGATGCCCAACACTTATTCCTCAGAGTTCTACTTGCTACCCGCCATTCAGAGACGAAAAGCTATATATGGACCGTAGAAAAGACTCAATTGCATATGTGCCAAAAAGTGTTGACGGGTGTACGTGGCCCCACCCCTCCCTCCTTGAATAGCCTTTGTTGGGCACGAGAGACTTCCATCCAACACTCAACGCGGCGCTTCCACGCGATCGGCGCGAGCGACGGATGCGGTTCAGACGACGAAGCAGCACAAGCGAGTGGCCTCACAAGAAACGCGTTTTCATCAAACCAAAGGCAGCTGTGACAAATTATGAATTCAAAATTGAAGTAACCGATGAGGCGGCGATCAGCGGCGGCGATGGTGAAGCGGTTAGCGTATCGGACTGCTATACCCAAGTTTGCGGGTTCGAACGCGATCGAAGCCGTGGATTTTTAAGGGCGAAAAAATCCTTCGTACGTCTTCCATCGGAGGGGAAGTAAAGCCGACTGTCCCATGTTAGTACATTTACTGCATGTAAAAGATCCTCAAGCCTAAATGATGCCTCTGAGCTAAATTCAAAAATCGCCTGTTTCGTCGCCCAAGTAATACCTTCTTTCTCCCCTAGTAGGTGAAAGGAGTGTAACGAAATTTGCATGGTTAGACGGAAGAGCAGGTCTCATGGCCTGAGTCTCGCCACGTAAAATAAGGCAAATTCAATTCAATTCAACCGATGAGACACCGCACATAGGAATACATAGGGCACATAGGAAAGAGGTAGTAGACCAGCTGATAAATACTATGGTTGAAGAAGGGATAATCGCTAAACTGAAAGCTTCCTATATTCATCCAATCGTATTAGTCAAGAAGACCGACAGGCTGAGCCTGGACGCACGCAAGCTAAATGGAAAGACCATCACATATCGTGACAGACCGCCTCGAGTGCAAGAGATGATGAATAAGCTTTGCGGTACGAGATGGCTCACAAGCACTGATTTCTCTGCGGCTTACTGGCAGATATCAATTGATTCATCAAGTAAGTATAAAATGTGCGGGATTCCTACAACGGGGGATATCTTACGTTTTTTCTGCATATGCCGTTCGCTTTGTCCAACTCAGCAGCTGCTCCAATTCAGCGTTTGGACAATATTATGACTCCTGACCTTCATGAGAACATTTTAGTTTATATTGACTATTTGATAGTATTCTCAGCTACTTATGAAGAGCATTTATTTTGTATAGAAAATCTGTTCAAAGTGGACTGTAATTTTCAACTTAACTTTGAATCAGAAGAAATTGAAGGACATAGATAAAATAGTACCCCCTGTTAACAAGAGACAACTTAGAGGTTTCCTCGGATTCATTATTACAGTGAATTTACACCCAACGATTCTTCCCGTATTAAGGTATTTCTGCCTTTGTTAAAAAATGTCGAATTATGTCGCTTCTTTTTAGCAACTCTAAAGTCTGCCACTTATTTTCAATTTGCTCGCAAGGATGCGACTACAACTGTTCACTGATGAAAATAGACCTAGAGTAAGTATTATTCATTGTATTGTCTGTAATGTTAAATGTATACCTTTGTTAGAGTGATTTTTTTTGGAAACGTACAATTTTTTTCTAAAAGGGGAGTTTATGTGACCAATGACGTAGTGTCGTTCACGCGGGGCAGGCACCATGGACTTCAAATGCCCGCGCCATTGCCGCCTGGACGCGGGCAACGCCATCTGGACTAGTGGGTTCTGAACTCACACAGGCTACTAGAGTTCAGAGAACAAACACTGGCCGTCTGTTGGGGTGGCGAGAGCGAGCGAAGAGGGGTGGTTGGTGAAGGATGGCAGTGTGACAGGGAGAGGCGAGGAACTGGCCCTGGCGGTCATCACACGGACGTCCAACTAGTGGCTGGATCGGGGAGGGAGCTTTTCGAGAGCCGGGCTCGCGGACGCGACTGACGGCTGGTGAGGTTATATTGTGCACCCCCTTCGAGGAACTAAAGTGAGTGACAAACTGAATTTTTATAGAATTTACATTAAAAGTGATACAAGTGACTAATAAGAACGTTTATTGGAACTTGTTAGAGGAAGAGAGATTACTTTAGATTTAATGTAGTCATCCTCTTCAGCAAAGCAACATGATAAGATCTTTGTTTGTAACCCTTACTCTAAAAGAAGTGGTTATTTTACCTGCCTAACAATTGAAGTTGTTTTGTTTTTAATTTATAAGTAGAAATCTTACGTTATAGACGAAATATTATTTGGAGAAATGATTGTTTTTTATGAGTGAAAGATTGATAAGATATCTTATCACTTCACACCACTCACTCACTTTTACCATTTATAGTTATTAAATTTTTTTGTGGGGAAGGTTGATAGGAAGTCTTCTCACCTCACACAACTATTTTGCTGATATGATTAGATTCAGTTGTAATTAAGATTTTAGTTGAAGTTATATTGCTCTGTTGGCCATTAAATAGATGGAACCTAGTTTGAGATAATTACAACTAACCCAGATGAAATTAAATATTACAAATGTCACTTGGAGTGTGCACAAGATCTTTAATTGGTCAATAGACCTCATCAAAAGTTTGGGATCTCATGAATAAGTTCTGAGTTATATTTTCAGAAAAGTGTAATGAAAAAATTAGTTTGATGTTGATTGGTTTATGTGTAGAGAAGGCTTACATGTATAAGTGAACCAGAATACAACCAATGTAATTTGTATGATGTGCCATTTTTTGAATTGTATTAAGTATTAAGGGATGCGTTTTAATTGTGTTTTCCCAAAAATTTCATTCAAGAAGCCCCGAACTCGCATATGCAGAGAAAGCGAACTCACTCCTGATTATCGCCTTCTTTGCAAAGTTTTCATACGTTCTAGAACCATATGATCCCAGAAACATAATAGTCTCAATATCAAAGGACGGTAAAAAAATTGTTATTACTCCCTTTTTCAACGAACTCTGTATTTCCGAAAATTGCAAAAAATTGAAGATGTTAAAGTACAATATTGATGATACTGATGTTTTCTTAAATAAAAGTTATAGAACATCAGATCTTTAAAAAATATCATGTACAACTTTTTGAAAAACAACAAAGTTTCTTGCTATATTTATGCAATTAAAGAATTATGAAAACGGTTCGGTGGCAGGATTTTCGACACGAGCTATAAAGGTCCAAATCAGCCGCTATCTGGATGAGAATTCTAGCGGCCGGGTACATGGTTTCAAGTGACGAGCTCAACAATACGGGAAAATCAGGTGTGGATTGTCCCAGAAATGAAAATATGACCCACAACCATATTGAAAATTTTAGTTGTGGCTTTTGAGGCCTTGCAAACGAGAAACTCTCCGTATACATGTGGCACCGTGTCTTCGCAATTAATCTCCAAGATGTCAAAGACTACGCTAAAAAATAAATGAACTTCGTTTCGGATAATCAAAGCGAATAAAATTACACCATTTCCGCTGAAAATCCTCCTTCCACCCCGGTTACAAATGGCCGTGCCGAAAAGGGAAAGCTTTCAAGAAACCTGCTGAACACTGTGCGAGTCCGTGGAGCCAAAGGCGCCTCCTCTCGCAACTTTTGAACTGCTATGGATTGGGCGCTCAGACTACAGAAATGAAGTGCTGACAAACACTCGGACCGGGTGAGGTGCCTCAGGGTATCAACTGATGTCACGGCAGTACCTCTTGACCTGGAAGTCCCTGGGTTCGAGTGCCGACGGTGGCAGAATTTTCCACACGAGGTACGCAGCTAGATAGGTAGAATTCAGCCGCTGTCAGGAGGAGAATTCAAGTGTCCGGCTGCTCCGACTGGAAGTTTTCCGTTGTTTCACCGATCACAACACCAGGCGAATGCCAGAGCGATACCTTAACAAAAGGGCCACGCGATCTTTCCCAACTCATCCGTGTCCCATCATCTCCCACTTACATGCTCTACGCTACCCCTCATATCGGGAGACGGAGTTGAAAGCTTGGATCTTATCTCGGCGGAGATGGTGCTTGCCGGCTGGGGGAGGGGCCTGGAGGCAGAAATAAACTGCTTCGATGTGTAGGTCGTTGCCGAATCTCACCATCTACCGAGGGAGGCACCACCACCATTTTCAAAGGATAAAACTCACTACACTTATGGGACTAATGACCTTAGCAGTCGACTCGAAAAAATCAATGAAAGAAACGGCCGGCGTTGACGACCCTTGCGCTGGAAGAGACAGCGGAGAGTTCCTCGAGCTCCCGCCGCCGATGTCGCGACGCGGACGGCAAGGCCACCTGGCAACGTTGCCTGCTCTGCATTTGGAACGCCGCCCACGCGCCCTCGGCGAAGGCGACTGCGAAGAGGACGGCGGACGCCGTACGGAGGCCTCGTCCTTATCACAACCACCGACAACTTGCACGCTAGGGGCGCCCCGCCCAAGATTCCACACGGATTAGGTCTTGGATTGGAGATTCATTCTGGACGCCCAACCTCGAACGCTTTTGACTAGCATTGCTACAGGGAGACCCTCTGCAAAAATGCAAGAGAATGTCCAAAAATGTATCATTGTTTAGATTACGACGTATTGAGGCTTAGCTTGAGATTTACATGATGGTAATGTGTATTGCAGCGTAATATACATCCCGAGGGGGTATTCTCTATACAGCAATGTCACACCTACTGGGTTTTGTTTTCAGCTAAATCGTAAATAGTAAATAGATTATACCAAACAGTCTCTTAAGTAAAGAGTATTATGGATCGAGAATAAGAGAGGATGTAAGCACAGTGAAGACTAGCAAGTATTTAACATTAAAGTATTTGAATTATTTTTTTACGTTTACTGAGACACTATGAGACTTCCTTTTGAAATCTAACGGTTTCTGGAATGAACCACCAACTGAATGGGCGATTGAACGACACAAGCGAGAGTAACTATAGAAACGTACCGACATGGAAACTCTTAATGGCCACACAGAGAGATACATGCAGAAGGGTTAATGAAGTATCTTCTCAATAGTAGCTAAAGCACATGGCAAGTCTGCTGTTATTCTGCATCACTGGGACATGTGACCATCAGCGAACGTCTCCATTTGACTGCTTAGAAGCTGATTTGTAGGGGGCGGATTTTAACGAAATGTCTTTTTTGTCACTTTAGAACAATGCCGTTTAGTGTGGAAATTAATTTTATGTTATGACAAAATGAAGTGACCCATTTTTACAGGCCTTTTTTTTAATTTTTTTTTGTCGATTTCGACTAAGTCTTTTTTACTCTTTTTCTGTCATTTTAATGCATTTTTCGCTTATTGAATCGATTTTAATATCATTTTGATGGTACCTCCACGGGACACGGTCGCGAGTGTTGCTACCCATTGACTTCACAGGGCAGAGTCATTACATCGAATATCCATTATCCCAAAGTACCGAGTAATTGATCAAGATCAATTTGTTGATAATTCAAGTTTCACCTTATTTTCTTTCTGTCGATAATTTTATTTACGTTATTTTTACTTTTTCGCCCTTACTTCGTAAACAGAAAACGACAAATTTACGACAGAAAATTCTTATTGACGGGCCCTGGTAACGAAAATGCAGATAAATCTTGTTCATGAGTATAGTAAATTACTTCCTCTAATACGTGGTGTTGAGGCTGCAAAATAGCTTGAGTTTTTGGAAGAACAGCTGACGATGAGTCAGGTTGACAAGACTCCTTCCGCCTCTTTTAACCTCGACACCAGGGAAAATTCTGAAAGCCAATTATTTAAGAACTATTGGTCAGCGTAAGAATTATTGATTATTGAAGAAGTTGTCAGTATTTCCTTTGAGTGAAAAGAAATGGTTTTCTCTCGTAATGCGGGTTGATAGTGTTATTACCCGGAGATCGCGCGCCAATGCGTTGTTTTCACGGAGACTACATTTCTTTCCTAGTCACGCAACCAATCGTCAAAAATCTAATGTTCAATGCAGCCAAGACGTGGATTAGTTTTTTTTTACTGACAGGGGGATCCTTTGTGAAACCTATCGGCTGGAGATTCTCAAACAATTGTCTTTAGTGGCGTTTTATTTGGAAAGGCATCTGATTCTCAGAAATTGTCGACAATACGAAATGATATCTCTGGTTGCTTCCCAGTAGCTTGTGCGATCTTGCGACCGTCTTCAGTTCGAATTTTCGAAGCAGTCAGTCCTTTCAAAGAGTTTCATACAAAAATGTGTAGCCTTTCTGGAAGCCTGCCCGCGGTTTTTACAGAAAAAAATACAAGTCCAGCGCAGGACGTTTAAAATGTATACCATTTGCTGTTAATTAACGCCGAGGGATTGTTATAAATGATTGAATTCCAAGTGCGGCGCCAAATTTGTATTACTTTTGGCCGCCTATGTGCCAACACGTGGTGTAGTCAGAATCCATATTTTGTAGATCCTTGATACCGAAAAATCGTTTGTTCGAAAAATCGCAAATTGTCTCTCCGTCCGTGATCAACACTAGCGCCAAAATCGTTCAGTCGACTTTCTCCAAAATGATATTTCTCGATCGCTTTAAACGAACTAGAGATCCCGCGAGTTTGAAACGGATATTGTGATTTTAGGGGAACTTTACATGAAGCTTCAATTAAAATTTCAAAATTTTCTCAAGAATGATTCAAAATTTTTTAGTTAAACTTTGTCCTCGGATACCATAAAGGACGCTTAAAAGAATGGTCCAGGTCACATTTTCGTTGAAATACCTAAGTTTTTCAAAATTTGCAAAAGTTCAATTTTTTTCGGCGTCGTTGCACATTATTCAAGATGTTTTTGTTGTGAATAAAATCTGCTCTTTAAAGACAAATCTTGAAATAAAGTCATATACAATTTCTCGAAAATGTGTAATTTCGCGTAATTTTTCGTGACACACAATTTTTAACCATGTTCTTCTCAAAAAATGATTTCAATTTTTTTAAGTTTTCTCCTGGTATGTATCAAAAAAACGGCGATAAAGTGGTAGTCCCATTTTCGACGAACTAATTTTCGAAAATTGCGAACGTTCAGTATTTTGAAATTTCTGTTTCTCGAGAGATTTTTATAGAACTTGACATTAACTAAAAAAATTAATATGTAGAACATTTTTCATTTGAAAAAAGTATCTCTTTAATAGTTTAGTGGTAACAAGACGAATAAATTTCAAACATTAATAAATTAATGTTTGAAATTTATTCGTCTTGTTACCACTAAACTATTTATATTTATATTATATTTAATTAAAATTAAATAAATAATTTGCACTAAAAAGCAGCGTATAAAAAGCTCACAAATGGTGCTGTGACAAAGGAAGTTACATAATACTACAAACATGCACGTATGCATACATCCACGGATATACATAATACTTTAATATAATGCATGTTATAAAATAGAAGTGTATCTAGATAAACAAATGACTAGGCGAAAACAAGTAGTGCTATCCAGACTTCGCTCTGGACATACTAATAGAACACACGTACACCTGTTCCAGAAACTATCCGGGCCCCTCTGTGACTTTTGTGAGGTTGAACTAACGGTATCTCATATTTTGAACGTTTGCCCTGAGTTCCGGGAAAAAAGAGATGGCCTATCACCGGAGCAACAATCCGAAGCAGTCGTATATTCCAAGACCTGCCAACAGGAAATCATAAGATTTTTGGCAGAACATTAATATATATAATAAAATATAAGTGACTTTCTTTGCATATTATCTTACCAGCCATGATTAGGTGTCAAGTTTTTGTACTATTAAAATAATCTCTTTTCTATTGTAAACATTGTTATATATATATATCAAATAGCATAAAATGAAATATGAATATGTAAAATACAGAAAAGTGGCTAAGAACCTTGGGTTGATTCGACTATAATAAACAAACAAAAAAATAGAATGTTATTCTAAAAAATGAAACTGACGACCAAAGAAACCTTTTGAACTTTTGTTCTAACAATCTCGTCGAATTGTGATTGAAAGAGATTTTTACTTTTGAAATAAGTCTCATTAAATCCTTTGAAATGTGCTGTGTGTGAAATGCAATCCTTGGAAGGCCGCACGCGGCCACGAAGCGCGCGTTGCCCACCCCTTGCGCGCCCGGCCACCGCCCATGACCGCCAGCGGCCCCGCGCGGCGCTCCATGGCGATTCGCCTCGCCCTTCTGCTCCGGTGGACGTGCGAGGCGATTGGCCTCCTAGCAAGTGCCCACGGGGAGATTCCTCTGTCATCGACTACGAATGCTCATTGCTTCACCCTGACAGACACGTTTGGAAAAGGTGGTGAAGTCGATACAGGTTAGATATTAGCACTTTATTTATTGGAGTAACCATTACGAGATCAGGATGTTTGAAGGCCTTGATTTCCCGGCAGGCGATCCCCTGCAGTCTAGTAGTGAAACCGAACGTAAGTACTGAATCAGCAGATATGGTATTAATTATTGTTTGTTTTAAGAGTATGTATGAGTACGAGTACATGTATCCTAAGGGACTATTTAAACATTTGGGTTCGCTAGTCTCGTGGTTTCATCGTATCAACCACACGCGAATACACAAACAATGCTTTAAAATGTAACGTTTTAAACGCCTCGTGCGATCCTTCGTACTTTTCCGCCCTCACGTCCAGCCTTAGGGGCGGGCTGAACTTCCTTCCCCATATCAGCAGCACTCTCAAACGTAGTCATTTTCAATTTATCTTATTCTAGTGTATACAGAGTATTTAGAAAATTGTGTATTACTGTAAAATAATCGAAAATTGGCTGTCCAGAAGACGCTATCCATTCCAGGCGAGGAAAACCTTCGCTTTCGACTGTCAAATAATCGATTCCAAATTTTAATGGAAGTAGGTTCGGGGGTTAATTTCCCCCTTGTGCTGTACAATTGATATAGCCACTGGTAGCTACTTGCTCCGACCCCAGGGGGTTCTCCACAGCTTCCTGGAGGAGAGTCGCCTCTTCAATTGAGTCGTCCTCGACCTCCCGTACCTCTCCCGATCGCTAGTGGCTGAGTTGCACGTCCCAAGGTTTCTAAGGCACTGCGATGACTTGCTGCAAATTCGTCCTCTCAGAGGACACTCATTTTGAATATTCCGGCCGTGTACACTGTGATCGCAATCTTCTCGTCCGTACTAGAACCACTACAACAACGCATACTTTCTCGCATTATTGAAAATAGTTACGTAATACTGAAATAACCAGGAGCAATAGTAGTATCTAATTTTTACATCCGAAACAAACATGAATAAATTTAACTTACACTTTTTGCAGCACATAATACACAAAACCAAGAATCAGTCACATCGATTAGAGAACATGAGTTTGGGTTTAGCTACTAGCGTTGTTGATGGACGGACGGACGATTTGCCGTCAATCGATTCTTCGGTATCAAGGCCCTACAAAATATGGGTTATGATTACATGTGTAAGAGTAAATAATATAATATACATAGCGACAAGGTTTATGCACCTTCTAGTTATCAAGACCCGGCAATAAGTTTTTTTCTCTCGGAAATTCGCGGTTTTTTGACACAGCATTAGAATACTTTCTCCATGGTACTGCGTAGAAAGCGAAGCACTGCGTAGCGAGAAAGTAAAAGGGGGCGGGTCGACCTAGGAAATATCCACACTTCCCAAAATAAAGATGAAACAAAGAATGGAATGCAAATTTCATACATCAGGACAGCATATATTGTACATTGTGGTGCACGTGCATGTGTTCATGCGGGAAATAGAGATGAGGGAGTTTTAAATACATATTCTATGCTATGCTATTCAACATATGTTTAAAGAACATGAGAGAGAAGTGCTGTGCTATCAGTTGCTCGCCCAAAACGACCAAATGTTTTGCAAACTATCTGTTGTTTGCTGAATCGATATAAATTATATTTGTAGAATACTTTGGAAGCTCTGCGAAGAATACGGCAAATGGAGGCTGCCGCTAATTTAACACTTGCCCGACTGAATATCTCGTATTTGGGAGAAAAGGGACAGAAATTAGCCTGGAGAATAGAATAAAAACAAACAAACTAGCAGGAATGTGTCGCGTGGCCGCAGACAGCTGACGCCCGCATAAGCATAATTGCGTAGCTTCGCTTCGAAAAGAGCATCTCAGCAGTAAAGGCCTACATAACGACTTGACCTCCGCTTAGCGGGGGGACGAATGCTACTCGTGAGCTCGTCGCCCGTGTGCACGGACCTTCCACTCCTCCGTCGGTTCAGATCAGTCCAAACTGGCCCTGCCGACCTCTCTTCACCCCTAGTCGGTTCACGGCCCTAACTGCCGACACTCGTCCGCCCCGCTAGTCCACACCGACATTCCGGGGTCCTGCTAGCAGCTTCCCGCCCTCTCCCCTGACCGCTATGCACTTCGTGTGTCGTCTGATTGCCGCTGCAAAGTGTCTCTTCCGAAGAACAGTCCTTGGCGAGGCTGGGCGACGTCAGGTGCCTATGTAACACTACCCCAATAAGCTGCTATTTGCCATGACTGGGTCATCCCTGTTCTTATTGCTCCCTCTCATCCGCCTTACGCCTTTAAGAGAATAGGGAACGGCCCATTCTGCCCTCACCGTCCTTCCACTCCCCTGCATGTGGAGCCAGACCCATCCCCCACGTCAAATGCATAGCATACCAAAACGTTTTCTCCTCTTGAGTGTTATTACTCAAATTTTTAACAAAAGTCTATGACATCATTTAAAACAATAATCTGCAATGGAATGAAATTATGCAGAAATTATCAAAGCCACAATAATGAATATGGTTGGAAAATAGCTTGGATAGTTAGGATGTATCTTGAGATTTCGTGCCGCAGGGATGTACGCCGAAAATTAGACACGTGTCGGATACCGCCGTTGAAAAGTTCCACATATTCATTATACGCCGTAGGAAACTTCTAAATATTCCCTTATAAATATTCACTATCACTATACTAGAGAAAATTGAAAACCCTCAAAACAGTGTTTTATGTTGATCATTACTCGTATTAAGTCTTGAAGATTAATGACATGAGGGAGGTTTTCAAATTCTGGGACAATACAATCATTATTCAATGCTAACACAAATTGGACACGTTTCTTAAAATGTAAATTGAAATGTTTTAAATTTACCGAGATCTGTACACGTATGTTGTATAGAACTAAGGCTAAGATGTTCACCCTAACTTAAAACGTAATTCACCACATATTATTATAATCATAATTTTTTTTTGAACTTGTCTCAGACGATTGCTGAATATTGAGAAGGTTACATCACTAGTCTTCGCATTTAAAAACACTCACTTTGAACTTAATACATTCTCTATCTTCGAGTCGCGAACTCTTAACTCGTACTCACATACGCTTGCACGCGTTGACCAAGGCCATCTTGAAGTTCTTGACATTTCTAGCCCCCCCACCACCACCACAACCAAATGACGCTTGGAGCAAATGACGACAGATAAGCATTCATTCCATGAATTTTAGTGTTCATAAAATCTGTTAATAAGAGCAAGCGACAAGATATCTGGGGCCCATTACCTTTCTTTTATAGCAAAAATCATGAAATTCGATTCAGTGGAAAGCTGATACTTGTTTCTAAACGACTGTCACTGGTGTTTTAAATAGAAAAATTCTTGCAAATTTGTAAATGACAGTGAAAATCGTTACAATATCACACTTGTATCTGCACTTTCGAGCAATAAATTTAAAGAAATAATGTCAACCATTTTCCAGAAAATTTGAAAATATCCCAGGGGCATTATGAAAAGTACCTCCAAAAATTAAAATATCTTAATGATATCCAGGAAGACACAACTATATATAGTAATCCTGACGTATTTGCCCAGGTTAAGCTCAAAACTTGTAATCTGATGGCGTTGTGCGTGACACAAACATCTCGTGTGAACATCCATCCGTTGAGACTCCCCGATTTTCGGCTTCAAACTTGCGTGTATCTCCGCTCTATCGGCGCAATCTTTACCATATTTGGAACAACGCTAACAGCCCTTAATCCTGATGTGTGTGCAGAGTTACAGCTTCAAAGAACCGTTAACAAGGATTATAAGATCGAATATTGGAGATCGTATTATTGAGGCAACTCCAAAACTTTTCCTCCGTTTACTGAAGTTTGGGCGAGAAAAGTAATAATATAAAATGAATACCGTCGAATCGAAGGGATTAAGGAGGTGTAGACGTGAAGAACGAATGTCCTACAATAGATGGCCAAAGAAGATAAGCAATAATGAACTCCGCCGGCTGAGGTAACTCAGGGCATCAACTGATGACTCTGCAGAGCCTCCGGCTGGGAGGTCCTAGGATTCGGCGGCAGCTTTACAAGATCAGCTAGATAGCTAGATCATATTCACCCGATGCCGGCTGTTGTGATCGGTAGTTTTCCGTGGTTTCTCCAGTCAAAAGGGAGTTTTCCGTGGTTTCTCCAGTCACGTCATTAGGGCGAATGCCGGAGCAGTGCCCTAATAAAATAGGTCACACGCCGCGCGTGTACTTTCCTTCCTCTTCCTAGTCTTACCCTCACACCGTACTTACACACACACACACACACACACACACACACACACACACACACACACACACACACACACACTTACAAGCCCTTCACTGACTCACATATTAAATAAAGATGTAGTGCGATACAGTTGCATGTGGAAACCCCCGCAAGGTAACGCGTACGGAGGAGCCGGATCTCGCCATTCAGAGTGGGAAGAACAGTCACAGTCCGGGTAACAACATGCACTATACTTGTGGGACTAATGACTATAGCAGTTGACGCGCCCGAAAACATGAAATAATCAGCCAATCAATCAATGATGAGCATCGAATAGAAGGAAGAGGAAGACCTAAAAACACATGACCACCAGGAATCGGAGTGACAATGAAAAATGGAAGTCCCTGAGATGGTGACTGGAAAGATAGAATAAAAGCAAAAAAGTGACAGGCAACTACTGTACAGATGTCGTTCATCATCTTTATCACGATGCAATTTTCCGTTGTTCTGCTGAGATTTTACAGCTGAAACTGATTTCAATCGATGTTCTGCAGAGAGTTTGTTCAAACGAAGCGACATGGTTCAAGTGACTTTACTTCTTTTCCGGGAAAGAAGTATGAAGGGTTTGTTAGCCCGTAATCAATTTCTACCCTTAACCAATCGCCATCGAGTCTCTCGGTGGCTTGTCCTTGGAAGAAGTGTAAGCAAATTCATAGCTGAAACGGAGCCCTCAAGCGATCAACTGCCTCGTCTGCAAAAAGGCCGCAGAATTCAGAAGAGGAAATGGAGGAGCGAGGAAGGAGGAAAAGCCGCTGAAGGCGCAGATGAATTAGGAACGCGCCTCGGTGGCCTGGTGACCTGCGGATCGCAAACTGAAACCTGTTCCGCCGAGGGCGAAAGTATTTCCAGTGGACACGTCTGGCAGCACAAGGCCCCTTTCCTTTCGACTGAAAGATCTGGAGAAAGGGCAGTTTGAAGGGAGGGCCATGGCGCCAGCTTCCTCCCCACACCCTCCGCCCTGAAAGTGTTTGGATTTTCTTTTTAAATTAAAAAAGTGTATAGATTATATAACGAAGGGTATTAATACAAGAACATGAAGTGACTCTATGATACGAGCAAGTACGAGTGTTTTGATTTCCAGTACATAGTTTTTCCGTAGTTTTCCTATGACGAATGACAACTGTTAAAAGTTAAACTTTTTCATTCAACGATTTGTAGCATTGCAGTATCCAGCCGAAGCCACCCAGCGGACAGTCATATCGGTGTCCAGGTAGCATTGGGTTAGCAAACACTGCCAACGAGCAGTTCAAGAGTCAAGTGAGGATTCAATTTATTAAAGAAATGTTATCGAGTTCCAGTATCTGTTCTTATTTCTTTTGGTCTTAATAACTAATATTTTCCCCGTAGTGCCCTGACTTTCTTCGGAGTCTTGAGAACAGGTGAGCAGCAGCGATGTAACGCACGGGCGAACCCAGCGCCCACTGGAGGCTCGTTCTCTCAGGCTCCAGGAAACACACCTTTCAACAATTCTACTAGGTTTGGTTACCAATGATGCCTGTTTCTCTGCCTAGAACAGGTTGTAGTGGCGCATGAGTATGTTAAACTTTTCGGTCGCGGTTAGTCTTTGATTCTCAATTACCTTATGTAAAAGTGCAGGATGTGGTCAAATATTGTGATGCGGCTTATCTTGAGACGCCATTTAAGTTAATATAATTTTATTATATTATAAAAGAGGACAATAACATAATTTTGACACCATTATCTGTTACTCCCGGGTCCAATTGTTTTTCTGTTTAAATTAAATATAACGTTTTTTTAAGAAATGTACTTACACAATTTTTGATATCTCGTACCGTTTTTAATTAGAGTGCAAGTTTTGGACACGTGAAGTAAAAAGTTGTCCTGGAGATATAAAAATGGAGTTTTCAAGAAAAGTTTGGAAACGTGCCTCTCGAGACTCTCAGATTTTGATGCAATTTTGTATGTCGAGTCGCACACGTCTCAAAAGAACTTGTGCGGAGTCGCAACTTTATAGAAGAAAAAGTTTTGAAATGTAGCGTTTTGTTTGATCCCGTGCAGGGTGGATGAACAAAACGACCATTAGATTTTCGCAACTCTAAGAAACAATTTTCCTTCTCCATTATTTTGTATAACCCTCGAGGGGCTGCGTTGGTGCAGAATTGCTACCACTGAAATATTTTTCCGGATGCGTTTGGCGATAGCCCTTTCAGGAAGTCATGGCCGGTTGTTCTCCTCGGGTGACATTCCAGGCATAAGATAAAATTGTTTCTAACACCGCTACCCTTATTAGTTACCTGCGGTCTGCAAGATTGCGAAGCTGGAGCAGCTTGAAACAGATTTACACCACACTACCGCCATTTATCTTTTCTTGCAGCGCATATCACTCTCAAATCACTACAAGGAGGATGCGTACATTAGTTGTATCCGCATTTACATTTCGAAATGGGTCTTTATCGTTATCGGCTAGGTCTTGGGAATTGTTGGAACCTCAGACGCTGCCAGAAATATTAGATGAGAATTTCAAATCAAATCATCTGTCAAATTAATCGTTCTCTGAGGGCGAGGTGGATGAACACTTGAAAAATTATGATATAGATGACGATTCACCTTCTGAGATTAACGGAGAAAATATTTATGATAAGGAATATGATCTTGAAGGGGAAGAAAATTATTTTCTTGGAAGAGATAACGCGAGAAAATGGAGGGCAACACCCTTCAAAAAGCCTTCAAAGATTAGTCAGAAGTACATAATAAAATTTTTCCCTGAATGCTGAATCAGAAATAGAAGCATTTTTCCGGATTACTGATGGAAATATGTTAGATGAGATAATGGCATATACCAACATGTACAATCGCATAAAAATTATGTTCAATATACACGTGATAAATTTTCGGGAAATATCACGTAATGAACTTTGGGCTCTGCTAGGCATACTGTACTTGATAAGAACAAGGAAAGAAAATCATACTAATGTGAAGGAACGTTGGGACACATGGTACTGGTATATACATTTTACGTGCATGCATCAGTTATGGAAGATTTTTACAGTTGTTGCGTACAGTAAGATTTGACAATACCCAAACCAGAATTGATCGTACGAAAAGTGACAAGGTTGCTCATATCAGACATATTTTAGATTCTTTCAAGCTATTCATTATGATTCAGACTGACTTCACTACAAACAAGAGAGTAATATTATTCACACATTATTTTGTAGATGCAATTTTGTCAATTATGTCACTGATACGAATTTTCAGTTTCCCAAGTAATTTGTCTAAATATAAAGGTTGTAAAAGTGTACATCTGAATAAATTATGTGCACAATGAAACAATTAGCCATCTTCGTGGGAGAAAATCCGTAGAATAACATTATTTCTAAGAAAATGTAGCTGGTAGTAAATTTGCACCGCGCTGCTACTCACGTAACGTTCAAAGGCGCTGCCTTTCGAAGGTTAAAATGCAGGGGGTAAATTGAACCAAAAAACCACCTTTAACTGTACCAGATGTTTTGTCGTCAATCGATTTTTCGGTAACAAGGACCCACAAAACATGGATTCTGTCCACACCACGCGTTACAGGATTTTCTTTCTAAATTTAGCATATGAATTTATTAACATTTTCGCTGCCAGGGCCCTGTAATAAGAGATTTTCTGCCAAAAAAATGCGTTTTTTTTGCGCAGCAGTACATAACTTTTTCTCTGCCGCAGTAGCGGTAACGAGAAAGTAATAATACGTATGTGTGTGTGTATGTGTGGGGGTCCTAATTTGCGAATCCGCTAAGGGCGGGGCGTGAGAGGTTTTAAACCGGCCTTGTAGGCGAGGGCAAGTGCGTCGACATAACCCCCAGGGGTTATTCCAGCGCCGTAATATCAACAACCCAACGACACATTTAATAGAACATTCTAGAAATAGATATGAAGTGTTGTTTTTTCGTAGGTATTTATTTCGCCAGAAAGCTTTTTCGGCCGCATTGCGTCCGAAGAACGCCTCATATTGTGATAAGCCAGAAACCCCTGATTTTATTCCAACAAAAACGGTATCGAGATATTATAAATAGCACGTAAATTAATGCATTTAGAATACGTGTAGTCAAAGACTACACGTTCTCAGAGCGACCGGATAATAAATTCATTTTCCAGAATTTTATATCATTTGTTGAGAGGCATCCTACGTATTCGCGTCACGAGAAAATAGTTTCCTTCCGAGAAAACGTATACATTTAATTAATCGTATGTATAAATATTACATTTTAAAAATAAATGTAATAGTAGCAAATATTACATTTTTAAAATAAATGTAATAGTAGCAAATATTACATTTTTAAAATAAATGTAATAGTAGCAAATATTACATTTTTAAAATAAGTGTAGTAGTAGCAAATATTACATTTTTAAAATAAGTGTAGTAAAGGAGTTGACAGCAGGAGATGCAGGAGGCCGAAAGCCTAGTTTGCCTGCTCTGCTTCCGAGCTGCGGACTTCGCTTCTTTTGAGTCGCTGACCTACTGACCACGCAACGGACTTCCAGTGAAATCTGCTCCGCGAGGACTTTTGCTTCGGCTGGTCAGACTAGAACTCGTGAAGCGAAGCAAATGGCTTCAATGCAGGTCAATGGCCTTTTTAGAGTGCTTGACGTCGGAGCGAAGGTGACGCTGTTTCCGTAACTCCTTCTCAGGGAACTGAAGTTACGTACTCTCTACGATAGAACCTGCATTACAAGAACTTCTTAGCACCTCTGATATCATTTATTCCCACTCACTTCTTTCACAATGAACTTGTGAGTCTCCTCTCCCTCCCACAACTTGTGAACCAATCAACGGATTATGATCCAAGAACGAAATATTGTATTACATTTTGAGCGTGTCAGTGATGTAGGTTGCGTGAAATTACTTGGAAAAACAAAAGGCAAGCACCAACAACGCATTGTATTATAATAAGCATCGGAAATGAAGAAAACGTGCACCTAATACTCTCTCACTTACTTATGGATCACAAACGGTTGTTACTGTTTTTGACACATAAATAACTAAAACTTTACGTTTCACAAAGACAGCAGCAAACTGATTTGCCAAAATAATGTTTTTCTTTTGTCTAGAAAAAGAGTATTAAAGAGAATCCATTAGGGCACTACTTCATAAATTACAATGAAACTCTCAGAAGTATAGCGTAAGCACAGAACACCAAAAGAGCGTAAGTGCACCAATAAGTATTGTGCGCTATTAGATAGTCTTCCGTTATAGCTCTCTAAGTATCCGTCATAGCTCTCTACCAAATAAGTAAAACTCTCACTTATTTGGTAGCTCTTGGCAACGCACATGGTCTTATTCCTATACATTATTTGAGTAACTGAGTGTGCGGATACGTACCTCACTGTTAGACCACTTTCGTGCACCACTCGAGACATCACTCCACGCATCTCGGTCTGATAGTGTGTGGTAACTCATAATTTGTTTTCGGATCTGGCCAGAAGATTGAAAAAACTTCCAAACACGTTCTTCTGGGTGTTTTGGCAGTGCGATCTTATGCTGGGTGTCTGGGTGTTTTGGCACTGCGAGTATGCTGGGAATTAAACATACGCCACTTAAATAGATCTATGTAGGTGGCGTTGATTATACTCCAATACTCAAAGGCAATTTTCGCTCCATACACCACAATTTTCTTTCTCGAGGATGGCAACACTGATTTTTTGCCATCTTTAAGTGAACAAGTGAATCGCGTGAACAAGTGAATCACGCGGCAGATTTAATTTCGTTTTCATCTCTATTACCGTATTTTTTAAAATTAATTTGCAAAAACCTACGAACAATGTTGCCTTGGAACTTACTAAATTTAAAGAACTTAAATTGAATACGAGGGAAACAAAACTCTGAGTAATGATAGAGAATGAATGAATGTTCTTACCGTCGACTTCTCACATTCTTAAGTGTGTAAATACCGATTTTCAAATGAATGTGACCCACAACTTGTTTTTATTAAACTTAACTAACACCTTATGCACATAAGCATACAAAATAATCACCTTTTATGTTTACGAGAATATAGATTCGTCTACAAAACGGTTAATAGAGCAATTGCAGTAATAGAAGTGAACGCAAATTAGACTGAGTTTGTGAAGTTTTAATCTCTTCAAAAATTAGGGTAGAAAAATATGGAAGTGTTAAGCCAATCCGAGGAAAAATCAAATGTAGTTGTAGAAGATTTTGCGACAGAATTTTCGGAACTAATTGAGAATAATCTTTTATTAGTATTAGAGAATAAAGCAGAACAGCAGCTTGCATGTGATCTTTTATGAGCACTTTTGGGCATATTAGAAACAAAAAAGCGTACGAAACTTAGTAGTACTAAATTCTATCTATTCGCATCATCCATACCTGCAATTTTTTATGACGATTACAATTTGCAATATTACGAGTATTCACATCCCGTATGCAGTTAACATATACGGCTGTGGGTACTGGGAATTTTTGAATGGGGGTATAACATTATCCAGCTACTACGATTCATTGGTATGTCCAATGCCAGAGATTCTAAGAAATTATTTGAAGAAAACTATACATGATATTTAGAAATTGTTACGCATGAACATTTTTTTAACCCGTTTATAGCGTCGGCGTCGATACAATAAACTAGTTGTAAAGTGTTACAACAAGTTAATTCTGTGCTTTAGAAAGAATTGGTGGTCATGTTAGCTCCTACTGACTGAACAAACTCTCTTAAATTCTTTGCTGAATGCAATATTCTATTTTTCATTCGTGATTTATAATTTTCGTAATTAAAATGGATAAGAATGGGAAAAAAAGGACACTTTTGGTTGTAATTCTGCTGCTCTATGATTGCTATTTTATGTTTTGATTTTCCGATAGTTTACTCATCGATTAGTTTACGATTCTGAGAAGTGACTACCTGTATCAACTTAAAGAATTTTGAATACTAATACTGAAATTAGAATTAAACGTTATAAATAAGTTTCATTATGTAGCCATGAGTGTTTCACTTTTAAACTTGTAATTTTACTCGCACAGGAATTCAACAGGAACTCGCACAGGAATTCAAGCAACTTCATCTCCCTAGTGTTACTAGTTACGTACGTAGCAAAATGTGCCAATGTATTACCGAAACATTTTCTCCGTCCAAGAAATAAAAGCAATATTTCAAATATTATATTTGGATATTTCATTTATAATTTTGTCGTTTTCGTTTGCATATTGGCAACGGTGAAAATAATGTTTAGCACTCGCATTTTAAAATATTTTACTCTTTCACAGCATTCATTTACAGCAGTCGTGTTTCGTTTCTAAATTGCAGGCTAATCTTTGCGACTCGCATTTGTTCGTGCCGTATTCCGCAGTTAAGGAAGAAGTGGCCCAACGGCATCGCGGCGTCGTCCTCGTGTCAGCGGCGGGCGCGCAGGGCGGGTGGGGGCGGCATGGGAGTGGCTCCTCTCCCCCCCCCCGGCATACCGACAGCGCCTCGTGGCAGGCCAGGCAAAGCGCGAAGCTCACAACAGTAAATGAACGTATCATTGTTGCACAGGTCCAAACATCATCCTTTTGCAGAAAAAACAAACACACAGATCGATCACGTGCAGTGTCGTTCATTTCGCGTCTGAAGACAAAATACACCTGCTACTTTGTAAACTATTTTTAAGAAATTTTCATCTGTAACATGGACTATTTTCTAAACGTATTTCTTCACATAGCAAAAAAATAACAATATACAAGCGAACAAATATACTGTCATTTCATTTTGTAAATAAAAACGCTACCGTGTTTCTCGTGTTATGAGCAATAAATAATTCCTTTTCCATTTTTGCTTCAGGAGTGTTGACTGTAGAAAGTGTTTTTTTTTTTTTTTATTTCGTTGCAGTCTGTATATCACTGCCACGTTATGTACATTTTAAGACTCGAGTAGCTGTTTAGGCTCGTGAGGTCATTAAAGTCTTTTGTGAACAGCGAGTGCTCTGCAATTGTGACGTCCGGCTGGCGGGCGAAGTTTCTCACAGCGTAAAATCGGACGCGACCGTAGAGCCGCGTGCGATACAGCACTGGCGCAATTTGCACCACAATCCCGCCGTTTCACAAAATGCGCATTATTCTTCGTTTGTAACCGAAAAACGTATTTTGTTTCTCGGATATATTCAGTGAAATGAGCTCGCCATTTAGGCGTGGTTGTTCCACTTACAGTTAGTTTTGGCTTGAGAAGCACATTCGAAAGCAGTTGTTTCGGATCACTGCACTCATGTCCTCTCTTCGCACGACCAGGCATACAATCAGAATACAAAGTGCCAGAATTCTATACTAGTATACAAGAGAAGGTATTCTTTTATTCCTTTCATAGCGCAGTCAATACAAACTCAAGAAAGCGATGACGTTACAGTGAAGGAATTTACATTATCATCATTCGGATAAGTTGAAACGACTATACTAAAGAAGGAAGGACTAAAAGTTCGGAAACACGGATTTAGTTATCATTCGTTACTTGTTTTTTAGTAGTGTGTATTTGTTTTTGTTTTTTTTGTGTTGCCTTAGCTTTGATTATGTTGAAAGGCACAATGCTATTGTTATTTTTCAAACATTATGTTCACAGTTGCTATTATTATTATTATTATTATTATTATTATTATTATTAATTTATTTATTTATTTTCATAAAAAAACTGTAAAAACTGTTTGTGATGGACGGGGGCGAAGGGTAATCTACGTACGTTTTCTTGAACTCGAGACTCTTCCCATCCTTTTAATTCACATAGTTGAATGTTGAATAAAAGTACGAAAAATCAAGATGAGCAATATTTGAAAACTAGAAGGTATTACAGATTAATTTACCTATTTTAGTTTCGTTATTGACATTTTGCAAATTACGCAAAGCCAAAATACGTCGTCAAATTTGAATCTCATTCTTTGTTGACACTCATTCTTTTTGCAATATATTACAACTAATGTTAATCTTTCGCTCCTAAGACACGAAACAGGTCTGAAAAGATACAAAACGAGACATCGAATATTTCAACTAAATGATACTGGTAATAAATAAGTATCGTTAGATTTAACAAAGATTAAACAAAGCAAATGTGGACTCACAAATCTCTACTTGGTTCGGAGCTTCTGAGCCCAATTACAAATTCAGAGCACAAGGTTCCAATCCCCTTGAGACGCTTCTACGGAAGGTGTCTGTACTTTCCCTCTGACATCATCCTACTCTTCCAAGTGCATACCGAGCACAGCGCAGCGAACGTGAAAAGGAAGGAAGCAAAGGAAACGTAAGACAGCGCCGTGGGCGGTGTTGCGTAGAATTCCTCGGAGGAGGAAATGCACGAGTCCGTGGTCGATTGGTAACGGTGTTCGCTCGTCGCCTGCAACGGCGTCGACTCAGGTGGCCGCACACCTCGACCTCCGCTCTGCTCCAACTCAAAGCCAGGGCTGGATTGACCTTCGGGCAAAGCAATCGGTTCTGGTGCACCCGTCCATGGAGGAGCCCCGTGCTCCCAACAAATTATGAAAAAGTCCTAAAATATGTTTAAATCTGTAAAATAATTGTTAAACAAATAGTTTACGCCACTAAACGTTTGTACTTGAAAATTCAGAAACTAATAGATTATTTGTAGACAATAAAGTACAATTTAAAAAAAACAAAAAACAAGCAATTCCACAACTGCACGTACACTCTCGCTTGAGTAAACGTTGTTCAATATTATAATTCCGCTCTTTGTATCTCTATTAGTTAAATCCCTTTATCTCAGCCAGCATTTGTAAAACTCATTACCAATCGTAGCGCAATAGTGCGAAAACAAATTCGTTTTTCGTCCACAAAAATTTGAAAATCCAAAACGGTCAAATGAATCGCCCAACAACGAGACGGAATTCTAAGATTTTCAAACTGTCGTGGCGCTGCGATTCCGTATTGTAAACTGACATCTGGTGATAGACTTCAGCCGAAAATCAAGGGAAATTCAAATCTGCAATTTCCTAGATGGTAAATATTACGGGAAACTACACACATTTTCAAAAAACGTGTACCTGATCTTATTGAAAGATATAATTTTAAAGAACATATTTCATTAAGTAAAAAATCTCCATCAATATAGTACTTTTGCTATGTTAATTTTTCACTTCTTTCGAAAATATAAAGTTCGCCAAAAAGAGACCTGCGCCATTTTTAATTGTATTTAATTCTATTAGAAAAATAAAAAAAAATTGGAGCTTTTTTGAGAAATTAATTTTTGAAAAATTGCCTACATTTCACGCAAACGTACGCAAAAACTACTCATATTTTCGAAACCTTGTACGCGACCTTATTTAGAGAACATATTTCATTAAGAATCTTGAAGTGCTACAAAAGCACATACTTTTTCGTAATATTACAATTGAATGTAATAGATCACAATTTCTTCTTCTCTTACACTTCAAATATCACTTTATCACGTTAATAAACGAAGTGTGTGAAGTAGATATTTTCATTCAAAACTGATCAGTTTTCGATGAACACATTTCATTATGAAAAAATTCTTCATTATTGTAAACGTAAGAAGACGCCGAAAAAAATTGAATTTTTGCAATTTTCGAATACTCAAGAGTTTTTAACGAAAACGAGACCTGCAGTATTCTGTTCAACGACATTTTCACTATCCAACAACATAATTTTATCAAAAAATTTGGGGTAAGTTTTTTTAAAATTTTGAAAATGTGCCAGTTCTCCAAAAGTAAAATAACGGTTTCTAATTCAAGGGGCCGCGACATCATGAAGATCGACAGGGAAATATCAATTTTGGAGAAAATCGGCTGAATGGTTTAGCCGCAAGCATTGTTCACAGACGGACAGACATTTTGCCGTCAATCGATTTTTCGGTATGAACGATCCGCAAAACATGGATAGCATGTGACCACGCCACGTGATAGAGGGAAAAAGTGTTTTGGGAGGTTTCCACTGTGCCTTCGATGTTGAAACGTGCGGCTTCACCTTCTATAATCTCTGTAATATCGTACTCCACACTTACGAAACAAATCGCCAAAAGCAGCCGCAAATTCTACGCGCTTTCGCAATTGTGACAGTACTAACAACTTCAGAAGCGGTAATGTAGAAGAACATCTGCATCTATGCGACGGAACCGCATGGTATAAATGAGACCTCTTTAAAAATACAAACCTAAAATTGGGAGGTGAGTATATGAAAAATAATTGTATGCACCTCGGCCAAAATTGAATGATTTTGGACTCGGTTAGTTTACCAACCCCAGCTCCGCCTCGGCTGGTAAACTTCTCATCCAAAATTATTCATTTTTCGGCCTTGATACATAAATAACTATTTTAATACGAACTTGCGAAGCATAAACAAACCTTTTTAATACAAACAGCCGGCGGAGGCGCCGCGCCGCGCCACTAGAAGTAAAAGTGGAAGGCGCTGCGAGTGGAGAAGGGCGAAGCCTCTCGCCTCCGAGTGGCGCAGTCCAAATGCCGAGTGGCGCAGTCCAAATGCCGAGTGGCGCAGTCCAAATGCTGAGTAGCGCAGCCCAAATGCCGAGTGGCGCAGCCAAATCCATTCAACCGTCACGAAAGGAGAGGGGAGCAAGTGACTGTTGCGGTCGTTTGCATTTTCAAGAAAGCATTCTTAGAGTGTCAAATTCTCTCTCCATGACTCTCTTTGCTCTCTCCGCCTCTCTCTCCCTCTTTCTCCTCCTCTCTCCCCCTCCCTTTCCGGTTCTTTAAACCCCGTGAGTGACATCCTCGTACTCACGGAATTGGGAAGTTTTCTTTCTAGATCGTTTGAGTGGGGCGGTGTGGTAATTGATGATCAGCACATCAACGGACCCTAAGAATACGTGTTGCGCCGGCACGGGAAAGATGGACTTCCAGCCTTGCGCGATCCATTCAAGTGCCCATCCAGAATAGACTGGAGAAAGTCGATCAAAGTAGCTATTTCGAGAATTCTTATGAAGCAATGCGGCATTCGATCTACATGATTAGGAAATGACGAAGGTTCGCTCTCGTTGGGATTCAAACCTAGGACCTTTCAATTCACGAAGTCTTAGTTGCAGACTCTCAGGTACATACAATAAAGCACCAGATGCGTAGTGAACTGGACCTGTTTTAATATAATTCTTCGTAACATTTCTCTAGAATACTTCACAAGATGCTTGGTAGCTTCTTATCCAGTTTCCTTTCCTCTCGTTCTGGTGCTACTTTATCAAAACTAGCTCTGTATAATAACCGTCTTCCTGAAATACTTACACTGGTGTTGCAAGGTATTGTGCATTTGCTATAAAAGCAGTTCTTAGAGAACACTAATACCTGCATTCAGAACATCCATTAAAGCTCTTCACTAAGAATGTAAGCTCGTGACAAAATCACTGAAAGGACGGAATATCACTATTTGGCTCTTTCAGGCTTGCGAAGAGTTTCCAAGAAAACGGTGTTTTGGAGGAGGACATCGACGTTTTTTTTTGGGGCAGAATACTTCTCGTTTTCCATAACTCTCGTTCTACCGCTTTCCCAACATCATTTACGTCATTATTATTATCATACTCATTAATAATTCATTTACTTTAATGACCATAGAATTGGAAGTGACCACAGTAGTGACGCAGTAGTTGACAGTAGTGACGCAGCGCAGTAGTTGCAGTAAATGACCACAGTAGTAGACGCGCCGGGAAACACGAAAAAATCAATCAATCAATCAATCAATCAATCAAGCCTTGCCACAGGAGCCGAGAATAAGGAATGAAGCCTGCCTCGCTCCCGTTCTACACCACCGCCATCTACGCCTCCGTCGCGCTGATGCCCACTGTGCGAATAATGCGGCAAGTAGCACCGGGGACAGATTTACAATCGCCGAACATTGTTCAGGTCCGACAAGCCTTAGCTTAGCGCCCTTCAGACCGATGCGTCTTTTCGGTGGGTCACGAGTCAAACATTGTCAAACGAGGCTTGTTAAATCCGCCTCACTCCCGTGATAATCTTTCCATTGCCCGTGAGCAATGTACCATATCGCAGCTGCAAATGATTTACAGCCGGTGATCCTTAGGATCGCGAAGCGCAGCTTGTCGTATATAGAGGTATGACCGTGTGTAGGTCTCGACGTATGTACTCGGCTTGACCGTGTTTAAGTCTGCATGAGCCGCTTTTCGGAGTGCCGTATGAGGAATCGCATCCCACAGACAAGCGAGACTTATCAAGTCTGCCTCGCTCTCGTCATGTCCTGTCTGTTGTATGAACAATGAAGCTGGTAGCAGCGACGATAGACTTATAAGCTGTGCGACACAGGCTCATGAGGTCTGGCCTACCTTTGTATGCGCGGGTTCTTTATTATTACACTACAAAAACTTTTTATAAGGATAAACATTTCTCCGTTCGTTATACAACTTGGTTGCCATTATGCCTCTTGAACACGGACAGATATTTAATAAAACGAGTTTTGTGACATATACATAAAATGTTTGATAAACGTTTCATGTATATTTCGTTTTTTAAAATAAATGTGATGTACACGGTCAAATGTTTCGAAACATTGTTTGGCCTACCATCTCTGGGAACTACTGTGATCTAACATTACTGTATCGACCCCTAGTATTGCATTACGATTAATACAAATGGGCGTCGATAATATACTGCAAGTGAGGGTATTCAGATATGTATTTAGTCCAAAACAGTAAAAAAAACTGTATGTGATGTATGGCGGAGAAAATCATCTGCGCACGCTTTCTTGAGTTTCAGAATCCCATCCCTTCCCAACAATTTAACTATTAATAGCTGAAAGATTAGTAATAATAATAATAATAATAATAATAATAATAATAATAATAATAATAATAATAATCATAAGAACCCTTTATTATTGTTATTATTATCTTCATAAGAACCCATTATTATATGGATATTCATAAGAACCCATTGTTATAAGGGTTCTTATGATATTCATCTAGAAGCTTCTCTCAACCAGCGACAACTGACACCTTCCATCATTTCGATCTCCTTCGCTTATCCTTTTCGAGTAAACTAACCTGACCTACTGCCGGTGTAAACATGGCGCAATTTGCCGTGCGAGCTTCGCGGTTCTCTCACCAGGAGTGTTGCTCTCGACGGCATTCGCGAATGCTGATTGGCTGTTGCATAAAATTATTTGATTAAAATACGACGTGTTCTATTTGATAATTTTTTACTTGGCCACTAGAAAACGTAATTCTTTTAAGCATGCATTCCGTGTTAAAAGTTCAATTTTTATCACTAGTGCTAAAAGTAGGACGATTCACAACTGTTCAGAAAAATCTGTGAATGCAACAAAGAAAACGAAATAATTTCGTGTGATCGCATCAGG
Organism: Teleogryllus occipitalis; assembly: GCA_011170035.1. Taxonomy (NCBI): domain Eukaryota; kingdom Metazoa; phylum Arthropoda; class Insecta; order Orthoptera; family Gryllidae; genus Teleogryllus; species Teleogryllus occipitalis. Next base: position 32,847 of record BLKR01000823.1, on the reverse strand, counting down.
TACTTCTGACCTTAATGTATCATGAAATTATTTGTTCATTTGAATAAAAATAAAATGAAGTCAATAGGGTTTTCCAAAAAAAGTGTATGACACACGTGAAAAAAGTTATTTTATTTTGGCCCATCGACCTCGTGTTGCAACCGTTCCTGCTCGAAAAATAAAATATCACTGTTACCACTTATACATAACTATTATCAAAGGTATAGTATATTAGGAGCGAGTTTTCAAATTTGTATGAATGCAATACAGCAATATTGATATCAACATTATAAACGAGTTGCATTCGCTATTTTTTTTATCACAGCATTATACATTAATAAGAAAATGAAACTCAAAAACAAATTTAATTTTGCAGTTTGTGTGTTTCGGGTAGGGTACATGACATGAGTACGAGGAAACAGAGGGTCATCTGTTCCGTTTATCTCCACCTCCCCGCGATTCTCTCGCTGCGATTGGCGGAACGTGTGATGGTGCAATCATTCGTCTCGTAAAATGCTAATACGTCATTTGTGCCGTAAATATTCTTTTATGAACCATTTCATGCAATACAAAGGTCATTTATAATGCTAGAATAATTAAAAAAGCAATTTTTCAGGGAACATTTCCGTGTGGCAGAGGCATTATTCTGCGATTTATTTACATCTGCCTCCGACAGGTCATCAGCTGTTACGGTGTCATCGAATCGGGAGTTCACACGACACTAAAGTGACGTCACTATGGTGATGTTCAACCTTCGGATTGGATGATTCCGTATCAGCAGATTTACGTCAGAGGCAGCTCTAAATAAATCAAACTATATACTGGGGTTTTTACTTCGCTGCCTGTGATGTTTCGTCATGTGTTACGGTGCCATCGAATCGAGAGTTTACACGTCACTGTGGTGACGTTCAACCTTCGGATTGGATGATTCCGTATCAGCTGATTTACGTCAGAGGCATTTCTAAATAATGCAAGTATATACTGCGGTTTTCACTTCGCTGCCTGTGACATTTCGTCATGTGATACGGTGCCATCGAATCGAGAGTTTACACGTCACTATGGTGACGTTCAACCTTCCGATTGGATGATTCCGTATCAGCAGATTTACGTCAGAGGCAGCTCTAAATAAATCAAACTATATACTGGGGTTTTTATTTCGCTGCCTGTGACATTACGTCATGTGTTACGGTGCCATCGAATCGAGAGTTTACACGTCACTATGGTGACGTTCAACCTTCCGATTGGATGATTCCGTATCAGCAGATTTACGTCAGAGGCAGCTCTAAATAAATCAAACTATATACTGGGGTTTTTATTTCGCTGCCTGTGACATTACGTCATGTGTTACGGTGCCATCGAATCGAGAGTTTACACGTCACTATGGTGACGTTCAACCTTCCGATTGGATGATTCCGTATCAGCAGATTTACGTCAGAGGCAGCTCTAAATAAATCAAACTATATACTGGGGATTTTACTTCGCTGCCTGTGACATTTCGTCATGTGTTACGGTGCCATCGAATCGAGAGTTTACACGTCACTATGGCGACGTTCAACCTTCCGATTGGATGATTCCGTATCAGCTGATTTACGTCAGAGGCAGCTGTAAATAAGAGCAAGTATATACTGCGGTTTTTACTTCGCCGCCTGTGACATTTCGTCATCTGTTACGGAGTCATCGAATCGAGAGTTTAGACGTCACTATGGTGACGTTCAACCTTCCGAATGGATGATTCCGTATCAGCTGATTTACGTCAGAGGCATCTCTAAATAAAAGCAAGTATATACCGCGGTTTTTACTTCGCTGCCTGTGACATTTCGTCATGTGTTACGGAGTGATCGAATGAAGAGTTTGGAAGCAGGCTGACCTGAGGCGGCAGCAGGTGCGGGCGCGCGGGCGCCTGGTGGCAGGCGGGCGCGAAGGCGTCCGCGTCGACGACGCGCGCGGGGTCGGGCACGCGGTGCGGGCGCGGCGCGGCGAAGCGGCGCTCCACGGCGGCGTAGCGCACGCCCAGGAACTGCGCCACGGGCCCGTGCGGCGTGCGCTGCACGCGGCCGCGCAGCGACCCCGCCGCCGTCAGCGGCTCGCGCTCCCACAGCCCCGCCCCCGCCCACGCCCCCGGCCCCGGCCCCGCCCCTGCAACACAACACACGTGCTTCTACACATTCACGCTCAACATCGAAACATCCATGTTAATAAAACATCGCCCAAAGCTATAATGCAACATCGACAACACAACATATATGCTTCTACACATTCACGCTCAACATAGAAACATCCATGGTAATTATCATGTTCAACATCGAAACATCGATGGTAATTATACATCGCCCAAAACTATAATGAGACATGAACAATATAATTCATATTTCTAAATATTAATGTTCAAAATTAAAACATCAATATTAACAAAACATCGCCCAAAGATAGGATACGACTTCGACAACATAACATCCAAGTTAGACTCGGAAAAACTCATGTAAATAAAACATCGCCCAAAGCTAGGATACAATATCGCAAACATAACAACGATGTTTCTAAACATTCATGTTAAAAATTGAAACATCAATGTTAATAAAACATCGTCTCTATGTAGATACGCGATGTCGACAATACATCATAGATGTTTCTCAATATCGATGATAAAATGAAACATCGATGTTAATAATATATCGCCCCAAACCTAGAGATGCCACAACCACAACATAACATCGATATTTCTAAACATCGATGGTCAAAATTGAAATAATTAAAACATTGAAATAATTAAAACACTGTAATAATGCATTGCCCAAACCATCGTTGCTTTTCAACAACGATGTTTTAAACCAGATTAATAACCTCTAATATTAAATTAACAAAAATATTAGAATGTGATTTCGACAGCATTACATGGATGTTTCTAAATATTGATGTCCAAATTGAAACATCGATGTTAATAATACATCGCCCCAAAACAAGAGATGCTATATCGACAACACATATGTTTCAAAATTGAAACATTGATGTTAGTAATAGTGCATTGCCCTCAAACTATCGATGTTTTAAAACTGTTTATTAACCTCATCATTAAATATTCAGAAAGCAGAAATTAAGTTTAAAATGCTTTAGTTAATTGATAGGTAAGATTTAACAGACAAAATACACGAACAAAATGTCGGTAACCGAAAAGCATCGGAGATAAAACATTGATGTTGGAGAAACATCGGATTTAAAAAATCGATATTTAAAACATCGATGTCGCATCCCTACACAAAACTCAACTCCCTTGCCATCAGCGGCGGTTTCTCAGGGCAAGGAAGGGAGGAAAGATTTCCTCACAAGTACGCGTCTTGTACTCAGGGGCGTCCAGAAGTGTGTTTGTGTCTGTGTGTGTTTGTGTCTGTGTGTGTTTGTGTCTGTGTGTGTTTGTGTCTGTGTGTTTGTGTGTGTGTGTGTTTGTGTGTGTGTGTGTTTGTGTGTGTGTGTGTTTGTGTGTGTGTGTGTTTGTGTGTGTGTGTGTTTGTGTGTGTGTGTGTGTTTGTGTGTGTGTGTTTGTGTGTGTGTGTTTGTGTGTGTGTGTTTGTGTGTGTGTGTGTTTGTGTGTGTGTGTGTTTGTGTGTGTGTGTGTTTGTGTGTGTGTGTGTTTGTGTGTGTGTGTGTTTGTGTGTGTTTGTGTTTGTGTTTGTGTGTGTTTGTGTGTGTTTGTGTGTGTGTGTGTGTATGTGTGTGCGCGCGCGCGCGTGTGTAGGAGAGGGCAGCTGTGGCTACTTGCTCCGACTTATTTGGGGCCCCGAAACATTTTTTCATTCAAAAGAATTAAGAAATATATTTATCTCTAATCCAAATTTAACGCTATAAGTTATATCTGATGGAGAAATAAATTCTGTTTATGAATTCGGGGAGGAGGAAAATTTGTGTTAGAAATTAGGGATCCCCTTGGATGAACTGCCCCAGACCCCTGTTTTCTTCTGGGCACCCCTGCTTCTACTAATTAGTACTAATTAACAAATATATTTTTTCTCTGGTATTTTGAGGGGAAATGTATAATTTTTTAGTTCGTGGAATTGAGTTTGATCGGGTTTGGACTACACTCTGTTTTAATGAAAGGGAAAACTATCAAAATCACCCTCACGAGGAACTCCCAGCTCCCCCCCCCCATGTTAATCGCTCATAGAACTCCAGTGGTCCAAAGAAGGAACTTTTTAACAGAGCCTCACGGAAAAAGGGAAGAGTTCATCCCGTGACTATACTACCATCTACTGGTAGTGGCTTCATCTCTTAATCAACGCGTCGTGATGCGGTGAGTCAAGGGCAGGTTGGCGCCGGGAGAAATCTTACAACGCGCTGGCGGAAGCCTAGGTGAAAGACCGACCACAAAGGATGGCGTCATTATTCTTCACTTTTCTCAAGCTCTGACGTTTCTTCTCAAATTCGCCGCCCACGCGCCTTTGCCTATGGAAGTGCGAGGTTACGAAACTGTTTCTGAGGTAAACAAACATCGTTAGTTGCAGAATCCGTCGGGTGTATTATTTTTATGGACTATTAATATGTTCAAATTGAGTATTACTTTTCAGGGAGGAATAAAACAGATTTTAACAACCAAACCAGTCATTTTGATGTTTCGCTATAACGTGTATGTAATCAGCTAATGCCCAGCCAATTTGCCACCAGATATAACCATCAAATCCAAATGCAAAAATAAATAACATTTTGACGTACTCTTTTTTGCACCTAACAGTGTCGATATGAACTTTGAGTAAAAACAATATAAGACTCACCAGCCACCGCAACAGTCCCGCCATTCGTAATGTTAATATCTCTAATTTTAGGAAAGTGTGGCTCATTTTGTGACTGTGTATACCTTGTTCATACTTATAAAGAACCTGACGCAGTAACAAGAGAAGACCTACTCGTACTTTGATCAAAATCCAGATAGTTATTAATACGAGGGACATTCAATAATTAAAGAGACAAATTGACATAGAAATGAAACAGTTTATAGGATCAGTTTTGTACTTTTATGACTTAAGGTTGGCATCACTGGGATGAGCTGAAAACAGCTGACGGATAAAAATTGGTTTGTTTATAACCTCAAAGTTGCTTGCAACAATGGCGTGTCCGCTTGAAGTGTCCACATTAGTTGAACAACGTTCAGTGATCCGTTTTTTGCTTTCTGAAGGTGAAAAACCGGCTAAAATCTTTTCTCGAATGATTTCACAGTATGGTGCAACTTGTATGAACCGCGGAAATTTTTATAAGTGGGTAGAACAGTTCAAAAACGGTCGAACTTCAGTGACTGACGAGGAACGTCCTGGCCGGCCAGTTGAAGTGTCAACTCCTTCGCTTGAAACTTGCATTGACAACATTATTCGTGAAGATCGCCGTGTTACAGTTGAAATAATAGCAAAAAGAGTTGTAGTTAGTGTTGGCACAGTACATAACATTATCAGCAACAAGCTGAAGTACAGAAAAACAAGTGCAAGGTGGGTCCCGAAAGAGTTAACACAACAACACAAGGAAACAAGACTCAAAGTGTGTACAGAGTTGAAAGAACGCTATGAAAGGGAAGGTGACCCTTTCCTAAACAAGATTTTAACGTGTGATGAAACTTGGGTTCACTATTTTGAACCAGAGTCGAAAAGACAAAGCATGGAATGGAAGCACACTAGCTCACCTGTCCGAAAGAAATTCAGAACGCAAGCATCAGCGGGAAAAGTCATGTTGACCGTCTTTTGGGATGCCCAAGGTGTCATCTTTTGTGATTATTTGGAAGATCAGCGTACAATAAACAGATACGCTGATGATACTACTCAGATATGCTGATGAACAAAGTAAAGCCAACAATGAGAGAAAAACGTCGTGGATCTCAAAGAAAAGGCGTGAAATTGCTACACGACAATGCTCGCCCTCATACCGCCCAGCTGACCCAAGAAACCATTCGAAAAATGGGTTGGGAGATACTACCTCATCCTCCGTACAGTCCAGATTTGGCTCCCTCGGATTTTCATTTGTGTGGTCCACTCAAAGAGGCATTGAGAGGGAAAAAGTTCAGCAACGAGGAGGTCAAGGAATTTGTGGGAAAGTGGCTCAAACTACAAGACAAAGACTTCTTTGCAACTGGTATAAAAAAGCTAGATCATCGTTGGGACAAGTGTATTAATATTGGTGGGGATTATGTTGAGAAGTAGTAAAAGTATCGTTTTGTAAAAATACACACTTTTGTTTCTACATCAATTTGTCTCTTTAATTATTGAATAACCTTCGTATTTTGCAATAGCGACAGGCCTGCCATGCCTAGTGTGGCTCATAATTGTTACTCCCTAAGCCCTTCAAATGTATGTTTGCTTATGAATCCTAATTATTGCTGAGTAGATTAAAAACTAACGCAATATGAAGTAGTTGATATGTAATACTTATTTTAAAATTACAAAACTACTTAATAAAAAGTATAGAATACAGTTGGCATTTCAAGAATATTAATTATATTACAACGAAGATTTTAAGCTTTTTAAATTCTATCTGAATTTCAATGTGTTAATAGAGAAAAACTACAATATTTAAATCACTTCCTTATCAATACAAAATTCATTACAAAAATAGCTTATTCTTACAATGTGTGCGTTTCTCCTTTAATTCGCATTCCTTATTTTTTTCTGATAGTTCATGTAAGAATGGATGTGTGCCTGCCGAGGATTACTTTGTAACCCCTGGAGCAATTTCATTCAAATGTGGTCCGTCTAGTATTATTACTAAGGGGAAAGAATACCGCCGGTGAACCAACCTTAACACCTCTTGAGGTAAGTGACTTGCAATACAGAAAAATGGTACTCCAAGCCGCAATGTAATTAATGTGGGCGCATGTAATATAAACTGCGGTCGTCATGCCGTCAATAAAATAATACAAAATATATTCAATAAATGTTATAACAACTGTAATTTTGCGAGGTAACCAGCGAGTGTGAGACCGCGCACTGAACGGAATAAGACGACGATTGATTGATTTTTTCGTGTTTCCGGTACTTAAGTCCACTGCTTTGGTCATTAGTCCCGTTAGTGTAGCGCATGTTTGTTCTCGGGAGATGGCGGTGATCTTCCCCCGCTGGATGGCGAGATCCGGCGCCGACCTACCGTCGGCTAGCGGGGTTTCACCCTAACCAGGACTCTCCCACCAGCGGGGCACCGCCCCAGACGGGACAAGCTCTAAGCTCCCGACCGATCTCCGGGATTATGTGGTAGTGTAGTGCATGTTAGTGTAAGTGTGCGTGTAAGGGGAGAGGAGAGGACAAGGAAGAGGAAGGAAAGATCGCGCGCGGTCCGTAGCCCGTTCGGTAAGGTACTGCTCCGGCATTCGCCTGGTGTTGATCGGAGAAACCACGGAAAACTACCGATCAGAGCAGCCGCCCGCTAGAATTCCTCCAGACAGCGACTGAGTTCGACCTAGCTGAAACGCTAGTGTCGAAATAGGACGAGAAATGCACCGCTGAGTGCCACATTCAGGGCACTGGACTTCGTTATTTCGTGGGTAATTCTATCCAGCCTAGTACTAGTTATTGGTGGAATGGAATACATATGAGATACGCAAAAGAAAACCGATACGTTTCAACAAGGAGACGCGATTTACAAGAGAATTATTTCGCTGGAATTGTTTAATATCTCGCTCTAAGGACACACTCAAATATTATTACCTCCTCCAGCCCCCTCTTTCCCACTACCGGTTTGTATTTATTTGTTTAAAACAATTTCAGTCATTTTATCCATTAAATCGATACCGTTTGGATTCTATTACTTTTTTCATTAATGTTCCTTTGGTTTTGAATCAACATTTGAGTTTACAAGTGAAAAGGTTCGTTGTTTTTAATCAATATATTCATTCAGGATTAAGTGATATTACGAGATATGTCAATTTTGAACAGTTCCGTGCAACAACCTTCCTATCTGTTGCTGCCATTTTTAATTTGTGCGTTTGTTACATTGAACTTTCCGCCACACATGCAATTACATATGTCATAAGTTGAAACTTATATAGGTCTTAATCTATATCTTGTGATTCAATATTTAATTGCCATTGCACTTTTTTCATAGTCTTAGCTCACTAAACAACGCATTTTCCGTTCACTGCAAACAACCAAACAACTCACTCGACTATGCACGTCACAAACAATAACAAATTCACGATTTTGTCTTGTCAAAAATATATTTTCTCGAGGCCGGTATTTGTGTCACAGTAATTTAGGCGGTTAATAAAGTTTGTTTCTACATCACGCAATATTTCGAAAAAATCGCAATTTTTTATTACTATATATTAAATAGAATCCCTTTGTAGTAAAAACAAATCATTCTGATCACAAACTGCCTGTTGAAATATTTGTATCCGTGAAAAGTAATATTTCCTTCTTCCACAGATTTTAAGACTAGAATTTTCGGGTTCAAAACAGAGTATTTAGATCTGGAAACCTGTGTGTGTGATTAACTTGCATTCTTCCTTTCACATTTTGTAAAACTTCGCCACAAATACTTTGTCCTCAAAATAATTGGTAAATTTTATTTAGTACGGCACCGCACCCCAATATGATATTGGCAATACAGGAGTAACAATGGACAATCGACTCTTAATAATTTGAAAGCGGATAATTCAAATTACTACAATATTAGAGCTGAAACAAATTATCTGTAAATTAATATTAAAACAAGATTAAAATGCATCGTTTAATTCAAATATTAGACCTTTTCGCGAACAATTCGAAGTGACATCATTTAGTGATAATAAATGACAATAAATCAATACTAAATTAAACAGAAGAAATTGTTAATCGCGAAAAATTTAAACAAATTTATAAAAATGACTTAATTTCTTCTTTAAATAGTTGATAGCTTGTGTTTCCTGCATGACTGATTTTAGGCGGAAAAGTAGTGTATTAACGATCCGTTTGGTTGGAGAGACATAAAATCCTATCTCTCCCATGTTAGGTAATTTGGCCGTACATTTGACTTATTACCTCATAAACTATTCAAAGTAGTGCTGTACAATTTTAGGAGCAGCTTGGTAGAAATGTGTTAAGTAAACATGCAGACGAAGGAAAAGATAACAAAAAAAATGTTAAAAGAGTGCATTTCACAATTATGTTAACATCATTTTGTAGAGAAAACTAAATATTTATAAAATCTTAAAGTCCCAAATGCGTCCAAAAATAAGATTTTTGCTTTGCGTCTCCTTCACGTAGGTTCAACAAAACAAGCGAAAGAACAACGCACAAAACTGAGTATTATTGAAGACACGTTAGTTAGTTAGTTAGTTATTAGTTAGTTAAGGCCTTATTTTACGAAGCGAGACTCGGACCATCACGCCCGCTCTTCTGTCTGCCCACGCAAATTTCGCTACGATCCATTCAACATCTAGAGAAGAAAGAAGGTATTTTTCAAGCCACGAATCATGCTATTTTCAATTTAGCCAAGAGGATTGTTTTACACTCGAGGAACTTTCACATGGAGAAAAATCTACAACATGGGACAGACGGCTTTATCTCTCCTCGGCAGGAAGGCATACGAAGGATGTTTTTCGCCCTTAAAAATGCAAAACTTCGAGTTTGAACCCGCAAACCTACAACCTACAATCACACACTGTCCGTCACACCACGAAACCCGCAAATAAATGCCACGTGCACGTTCCTCATGGTGAACGCCGCATAGTGGGCACAGCCTACCTGCGTCCGCATCGTCCTGCGCGCGCGCCGCCGCCAGCGAGGCCAGCGCCAACACGAGCAGCGGCCGCCAAGCGCAGCGCCGCGCCGCGCCGCCGTGGGGCGCCTCCATCGCACTGGCGGCGAGCGCGGCGCGAGGCCCCGCCCCGCCCCGCCGCTTGGAGCGCTGGCGCAGCGCTGGGAGTAGGCCACGGGAGCGCCGCACCGTTAGCCCCCTCGCCCGCTCCCCTCCCCTCCCCACACAGCTGCCTCGAGCGAAGACAAACCTTTCCAATACTATTAAAACGAGACGACTGCTCAATAGCGAACCCAAAGATCGGCGACTCACTCCTAGGTTCGAGTCCCGACGGCGGCAGGATTTTCGACTAGCTTTTCAGCTAGGTCGCATTCTGGAGGGGAATTCTAGCGGCCGGCTGCTCTGGTCGGTCGTTTTCCGTGGTTTCTCCGATCAACACCAGGCGAATGTACCCTAGTAAACGGGCCACGGACCGCAAGCGATCTTTCCTTTCACTTCCTCGGTCTGTCCTTACCCCTTACACACACACACACACACACCTACACTAGCATGCACTGCATTACCACACATGCCGGTCGGGAGCTTAAAACTTGTCCCGGCTGGGGCGGAACCCCGTTGGTGGGAGATACCTTGGTAAGTGGAAACCCCGTTAGCCGACAGTAGGTCGGCGCCGGATCTGGCCATTCTACACCAGGAAGACCACCGCCACTTCCCGACCAAAAGCACGCACCACACTTACGGAACTAATGACCATAGTAGTTGACGCGCCCAGAATCACTAACAATCAATCAATCGGCGACTAATTCAAATTTCAATACTTATACAATAACCTTTGAACCCCTCTGCGAAACGTAAGTAAACTAAAAATCTTCCAAACGTATTAACTTGGTACTTGATATCACTATGGTTAGGGCCACAATGGGCTCTAGCATAGTGTCCCCCGTTATAACACCCAGTGTCGTGTATTGTCTCCATAGAATTTGCTCGAAGGCGCGGAGGAGCCGTCGCTGTGTTGCGTCTGTGCTGCGCTCCGAGCATGAGGTGTGAGGTGGCGGTTTCAGGTGATTCAAGGGCGCAGACTAGAGCTGCAGGCGGCGTCGACCTGTGGCTGTGCTGGGAGTGTCGGGGACCGCGCAGTGAGGTGGGCGAAGCCGTGTGGTGTATCGAGGGAGCAGAGGTAGGGACGGTTCGAGCGGAGGCGACTGTCGTTTCAGGTTCAAATTCAAACGCACAGACAAATGTGAGGGCGGCGTCGGTCCGTCACTGTGCTGGGAGTGTCGGGGACTGCGAAGTGGTGTGTAGAGTGGCGGTGGAGCAGAGAGGCAGGGAGGGTTGGCGCGGATGCAGCCGTTCCATGTCACGTGATGAGAGGGCACAGGCAGAGGTGAAGGCGGCGGCTGTGTTAAGGCGGCTCCACACATTCGTTATTCGGCGAACAGCGAGCAACCGCTCGCCGAATCCCGAGTAGTGTGAATGAGTTGCTTGCTATATGCCAAGTGACGAACATTCGGAGTTCGCCCCACCCACCGCCTGTCAGTCTTTTGGACACATCAAAGGGAGCGAACATTCGCCGAACACGTCAGCTGCTCGGGATTGGGCGAGCACTTTTTTTTCAATTTTCCCCTCACCAATATCCTTGGCGAGGCGGGAATTTATTCAATTCATAGGGGTACATGAGCTCCAGCTGTTAAGCTTTTGGAGCGAAGGTGAGGGCTTATATCTTAAACAAACTTATATCTAACTTAAAACTAAGACATGGCCACTTTGGGCAGTGAGTTTTAATAAAGTAAATTATTTAACGAATTTTCAGGTAGAGTTCATAGTATTGTTCGTATTCTTCTTCTTCTTTTTAATTGTTTGCACTCACTCACTCATTCATACTTAAATTTATATGTATACAAACACATTCGCTCACTCATTCATACCACACAGCACTGCACTTCACTTTATTTACACTATTTACACACTGATTAATTACGCCACGGCGCCGACTTTACTCAGGCGTCCGTGGCGCCGCGACGTTTTCAGAGCACTAGCTCGCTGCTCGGCGAATGCCGAATGTGTGGCGCCGTCTTTACGCGTTTGCGGTGTTCCGCGCGGGGAGTCGTGTGGTCAGTGCGGTGTAGTTCGTTGGCGGGCGGCGCGGGCGGGGCTATGTGGAGTGAGGGTGGGACTGAAGATTGCGAAAATGACGCGGAGGTTGATCTAGGTGCTTTGCTGCGCATGCGGCGGGGGCGGGGCGGTCGGGGCGTCAGCGCCGCGTGTCTTTCCAGGTAATGGGCGCGGTCAGCCGATGTCTCGCTGACAGAATTGTGTTGTTCGTTTTCTCTGGCGTGAGAACACGTAGTGCGTTCTAATACCGCCCTGCTCGCTACAACTGCTCAGCGTGGAGGGACAGACAATCACCAACTCACGTTCATAGCCGTTTATTACACAAAGATCTCGTCAGTTACAATCTACAACTGAAAATGTGTCTCTCGTCTCGTTGGGCAGCTCTGTTGTAGTACTCACTCTCTGGCCGAAGTCTAAGATCCCCGCGCTGCCACCAGTCGCATAGTGGGTGATCCGCTCTTGGCGGTCTCCCGGACAGCCAGTATCTTCTCACTCCTGCCGCGGAAGCGTACGCTCTCACAACTGTAGTTGTTTCAGACCCGAAAAAGAGTTGTTTTCTCCCTCACCTAAGCATTTATTATTTTATGTAAACAAGTATAGTACCCTATTGGAAACGTGCGAAAACTGTACTTTTTACTTTCTCGTATACGTACGTAAATACGGAGTAATATACATAGTAAAGAGAAAGTTATGTAATGTTGCGCGAAAAAACGTCGGATTTTCGATAGAATGAAATTCATGGCCAGGCCCTGATAATGAAAAATGTATAAATCAAGTTGCTAAATTCAGAGGAAAGTTCTCTTATGTGTGGTGTAACCAGAATCCCTGTTTTGTCGTTCCTTGATACCGAAAAGTCAAATGACGCCAAAACATCCTCCATATGTGAACACCATTAACGCCTAAACCATACATACGATATTTTCCAAATTGAAGAACCCCTGTCGATATGGCTCGAGTCGAAGCTTTTAGATTTTGGAAAACATTATTTAAAATTTGGGAGTACTTTACATCGAGTCCCCCGGACATTTTGAAAATTTTCTCAAAAAAACGCTCCAAATTTTTTTTTCTTTCAATTTTTTGTAAGCATGGATTAAAAACACATAAAGTTGGCGAGGTCCGATTTTCACGGTTTACTCTGAATTATCGAAAATTTCAAAAGTTTGAATTTTTTTGGCGTCTTCCTACAACAAAATTAAAGAAATGAGATTTTTCCTTCAAAAGAAATGTGTTGTTCATAATCAGTTCTTTCAATAAGGTCATATGCATTTTTTAAAAATACTTTTCGTAGTTTTCGCACAATATGTACAATAATAAAACATTATCCAAATACGATTTCCTCAAAAATAGCTCCAAATTTTTTCTTTAAATTTTTGGTAGAGATATTGCCAAATGTACCCTATAAAGTTACATAAACGCCATGCTCTATTCTTTTGTTGTTTTTAAATTTAAAAATGATTTTTTTTACTTCTCAATCGTTAATAGCGGTAATTTGTTCGCATACATGTGCTTTACATTATACATGTGCTTTAAATTATGTCATATAAAGTTCCTCGAAAACTCAACCATTTTCTGTGAAAATGGGTTCAAATTTCCGTATTTTCAGAAACGCTCAAGCACCATTTATTAAAAAATAGCACATTTTTTTTCTTCAGGCTTTTCGTACAAGTAATGCTAATTGCGCTGTTTAAAATGACATAAAGTTCATTTTGGGGTACTCGTTTTTTCAAAAATTAAAAATTGCAATTTTAGATTAGCTCTCACGCCGTTTATGTGCACATTCCCAGCAATTTGTAAACGCTATTGCATTTGTGAGTTAAAGTGCATCAAATGACTTCTAAAGAAGTTTTTCGAAGACTCAAAAAGTTTCGGAGAAAAAGAGCTTCAACGTTCAACGCCATTTTCTTTAAACCGCCTCTACATTTTTCAATGAAAGATGCTTTCAATATTCTTAAAGTAATATTTCGGATCTACTATTAGGGAACAAAAAAAAATTGAGAAAGTTTCAAAAAATGTAGTTTGGGTGGCGATAGATGGCAGCTGTCAAGAAGATGGGGGCAAAACCATCAAGCCAGTCCATACCAAGGAAATTAGAATTTTTTTACGAGAAAGTCTGTGCCATTCTGTACCACCACTAGTTACTTTCTGGCATATGTGCGTATATACGGAGTTAAATTCGTAGTATAGAGAAAATTATGTAATGATGCGGAAAATCGATTTCCAGATTTCTACGGGTATTCATTTTAGGGTCCTCTGATAACAAAAAAGTGTTGTTTTTTTTCTTTCTTTTTCAAAACGTCCGTCAGTGAACACGACTAGCGCTTAAACCATGCGTAGGAGTTTTTCCAAACTGAAGAAACCCTTGTCCATCTGGCTCTAGTTGAAGCTTTCAAATTTTGAGTTGAAAAATATTCTTGAGAATTTGACGGTACTTTACATCAAGTCCCCGCGAATGCGACATTTTAAAAATTTTCTCAAAAAAGGTTCCAAATTTTTTCTTTAAATTTTTTGAAAGTATAGAGAAAAATATACTTATAAATGTGGCATAGGTCCGATTTTCACGGTGAACTCTGAAAAATTGCAAGTTTGAATTTTTTCGTCGTCTTCCTACAACTATAAAATTGAAGACAGAGATTTTTCCTTCAATGAAATTTGTTGCCTATGTTTAGTTCTTTCATTAAGTTCATATGGATTTTTTTGAAAATTTTAAGTTTTCATGCAATATTTTGTAATTTTAAAAAATAACAAAAACAAGATTTTTTCAAAAATGGCTCCAAATTTTTTGGCAGGGTTAATACCAAATATACCCTATAAGATGACATCAAATAAACCGTCTAACGAGAAAGATGTGGCAGTCATAGCATTTTGTAATGCGGACATTAAAGAAATGTACGGTAAACGCGAATCGACATGAACACTTCTTGTCAGTCCTATTATGGAATACGCAGTGACCTGCAAAGGTGCTACAAGATATCATTCTGATGTCACTGCAGTGCCTCAGACCGGGAGGTCCTAGGGTTCGGGTCCCGACGGTGGCAGGATTTTCAATACTAGCCAGCTAGGTCGAATTCAGTCGCTGTCTGGAGGAGAATTCTAGCGGCCGGCTGCTCTGATCGGTAGTTTTCCGTGGTTTCGCCGATCAACACCAGGCGAATGCCGGAGCAGTACCCTACCAAACGGGCCACGGAAAGCGCGCGATCTTTCCTTCGTCTCCCTTGTCGTATCCTCTCCCCTTACACACACACTTACACTAACATGCACTACATTACCACATATTCCAGGAGACCGGTCGGGAGCTTAGTGCTTGTCCCGGCAGGGGCGGTGCCCCGCTGGTGGGAGAGTCCTGGTTAGAGGGAAACCCCACTAGCCGACGGTAGGTCGGCGCCGGATCTCGCCATCCAGCGGGGGAAGATCCCCGTCTCACGAGAAAATAACATGCACTACAATAACGGGACTAATTAGCAAAGCAGTTGTCGCGCCCGGAAACACGAAAAAATCAATCAATAAAATCACCGGGCGAATGCTGGAGTAGAACCCTAAGAAATCGGGCACGGACAGCCCAAGGATCTTTCCTTCCTCTTCCTTGTCCTATCCTCACCCCCTTACTTGCACGCACTCACATGCACTATACACCCTCCCGTCAGGAGCTTAGAGCGTGTGCCGGCTGGAGGGAAGAATCAAGGTTGAGGGAAATTTCCGCAAGCCGACGTAGATCGGCGCTGGATCTCGCCAGCCAACGATAGATCACCACTATCTCCAGCAATAAAAATATTGCACTACACTTACGGGACTATTGACCTTGCCAGTTCGCTAATCAATCAATATGCAATGACTTAGGTGGTTCCATAAAGATTTACACTCAAAGCAAATCTAGAAAGAATTGAAAGTAAACTTACAAGATTTCGTACACGAAAAACACATTTAAACAATCGTGGAAAAGTAATAGATTATGACTTTTTAAATCCATGTTGAGTCAGAAAACCATTCATTTTTCCTAAGAAAAGTTTCCATTGACATATAGAAAAGCAATTTTTTAAAATTAGAAAACTAAAAAAAAAAAAAAAAATTAAAAAAAGGGAGAATAATTTTGAATTTCATGTTTGTTACCTTTTTTTAAAAAAGGGAGTTCATTTTTACTGTTCTGAAAATATCTGGAAAAATTCCTGTGCATAATGCATTGAACAAGAGTTTAATGAGCGTACTAAAGCAGGCACACAAGTTTTTAATAAACAATCTAGAAATTTATCTAAACCAGCTGAATTTTTATTTTTTAGTTTACTGACTCTTCTGAGGATTTCACTAGAAGTTTCAGAAACAAACATCGTGTCGATTATTTTGGGGGGAAACGTATGATGTTGACTTTTGTGGTTTGAGTCACTTCTTGAGGTCAACTGCCATTCTGGAAAGTGATGATTGAATAAACTTGCAACGGATTGCTTACATCTCTCATTATCATTTAAAACAACATTCTCTACAAAGATAATATGGAGAATGATGTGGTGGTATGTTTACAATACTCCAGTTCACTTAGTTTCGTTACTAGCGTTAAAAACATCTGATCATTTTTCTTGATTTTTACCTTTGCTATTACCATAATATGCTTTTTTATTATTAAACAAGGAAATTGGATACATTGTATTGTTTAGAAACAAAGTAAAGAGTATGTTTCTTTTTACACGATGCTCTAATCCAAGTATTGTTTTTCAGTCAGCATGCTTTCGTCCTTTTTCCATATAAAATTTTATGGAAACTCAAGTCAACTTTTTTTTATTTCAAACAATTATACTCATGGAGGAAAACAAATAAAACAATCAAGATTATATATGTAATTGTATGTAATAATTATTGTAGAAAATTTATACAAAAAGTATTGAATGATTTGTGGAATATGGTTTCATTAATATGAACACTTTTAGGCAACTTCCATGACGGATGGCATAAATACCATGTTACATTTAAACAGTATAAAGTCTCGGAGCATTGCTCCTCAAACGACAGCAGTCTTTAAACATAGTTCCTGAAACAACAGAAACGGGATAGAACATTTGAGATCAGGAGTTCATAAGGCCACGGCGGGTCAAGATACTAGCAGAGGCAGTGCAGGCCTGAAAGCAGCCAGCTATAAAACTAAAAGAATGTCAACTGTCTGTGCAACTGGGAACAGGAAAATCACGCTACCCCAATGCTCAATGTGTTATACTGACTTATACTGGGGTTTTTATAACGTGACATTTGATGTAAATCAGCTATTGACAGTTTCGTCCAATCGAAAGCTTAAACGTCACCACAGTGACGTCACAGTGGTGACGTTTTAGCTATTGATTTGATAGACATCGTAACAGCTGATTTACATCAAGGGTCAGGTTATAAAAACCCAAGTATAGCTCACTGCCGCCCTTTACACACTGCCAATTTGCCACAACTAATGCAGTTTATTCGATCAGGTTGATATCAAAGGTAGTGTTGTCAGTCAGCTCGTCGATAAGGTTCTGCCACCAGCTCACTGTTCACCTTCTTGACACACCTACAGCACAGACAGACCATCGCTCTTTGGTCTCGGGGTTGATATCCAAGTATGGCGAAAAGGTAGGCATCTCCAAATCTCCATGCATCAAACTCTGTCCACAACGATGATCGGTCGCTCCCATGGCTCTTTGACCTCAGGCTTAATTGTGTGACGGTAGCGGTAGTACGAAGGTCTCCAGTGATCCGTGCATCTCTCCGGTCGCTCTTTGTTAGATTTCCATGTTTGTGTTCTATAGAACTTCATGGTAGATTTCCATGTTGATGCCCTGTAGAACGTCATGTTAGATTTCCATGTTGATATCCTCGAAAATGTTATCGTGATAGATTTCCATGTTCATGTCCTCAAAAATGTCATTGTAATACATTTCCATGTTGATGTCCTCCAAATTGGTGTCATGATAAGAATCTCTTGCTTCCTGCAACAAAGTGACCGAATGCTTTACACAATGTAACTCCCCATTCTCGATCACATTTATCGTTCAGTTTCCTGTGATCCATTGAACAAATGCTGAGAATGCTCCGTACTTAGCTTAAGGACATTAATTTAACGTCGCTCCATGCACTTTTGATCTTTTAGTTGCGGTTGTTATATTTGTAGAAATAGAATCCAGGAGGCTGCTAGTTATCAATATTAAGAAATTAATTCTGTAGTTAGTTTAGTCTTTAATTTTTGGGAAAAAAAACAACAAAAAATGAACAGATATTTTAAAGTACGGTTTTAATATGATTAAACGTTTATTTATTTAAAGTCAAAAAACAAACTCTGTGTGATGTACTGTGGGGAGAAGTGAATGCAGTGCATTTTCTTAAATTCTGGGATATCTACCCTAACCCATATACAAGTTGAATTATGAATACAGGTGTTAACGTGCATTTTTGGCAAGAATTAATAAGAAAATATTCTCAACAGTATAATAAAAACCTTTTTGCAAAGGAAAATCAACTATACATTTTGGGTATTATCCCTCATCATGAAGGAATCATATTTCTTCCGAAAGAATATAGACCGATAATTTGAATAACTACATTCCCCACTGAACTCTAGAAAACGTGCACAAATTGTGAACATACATTTACGTGCAGAAGCAAAACAAGAGGATGACTCAGCATTTGCTCAAAGGATCAGGGAAACTGGATCTAGACAAGGGGTCACTGACCCAGAAGCTGAGGTACAGTACTTGTTATAGGCATATTTAGTCTTTAAAATTATACAGTCCAAAAGGTAACCAATTCATTATAATTAGGGAGCCGATTGCCATGATTTTGTCTAGTTTTGCCCAATGCTTCAGTTCATAGCTAAGTGAAATTTCTTGACATTTGGTTAGAATATGATGCTATGTAGATGAATATGTTAGTGCATATTTGGCCAATTTTTCCTATTGGTGCATATTTGCATTTCCTATAGGTGCATATTTTGCATATTTTATTAAATTAGGGACTTATCACTAAAACGTTTGCTCTTTTCATACAATCAACTTAATTGTGAGCATTCATTGATTCGAAAGTTCTTGTCAAAGTTTGCGTTTCTTTTCTATAGATGATAAAATACTTCAGCAATTATAGAATATCTTGATATCATAATTTTTAAACCAGGCAGAAGAAATACAAGACATTCAATGTACTTCAGTAAAGTGAATATTTACTTCATTTATTTCTCTTGCGAAGCAAGTTAATTATATTGACTGTAGAAAAATATCTTTTCATTCCAAACATGCTTCTCCTGAATTTTATCAAGTAATGTTTTACGAGGAAATGGAATATTGTTAATTTTAATTGCACATTAAAGTGCACAGTTCAGAATTTTTAGGGCATAAATGCATATTTTTAAAAGTGTGTTTCAATATTTTTTAGGGCATAAAAATCCTCTCCCTAATTATCATTATTAAGATCAATATTACTTTCCTTACTTTTTGATGCCCGGTATATTGTCTGATTTTTGATACCCAGTATTACTCTCTGATTAGAAAGCTATGCAGCAGAAAAGATTTCACTCGGCAATTTAAATTGTGTATTAATATTTATTGTTTAATGTCCGGCAATGTAGTATGTATATGTAAAATAATGGTCTGGGAGCTATATGATGTGTTTCCCCAGAATATTATGCCTTTTATCTCAGGCGAGAATGAAAGTTTGTGAAATGTAATCAACGAGCAGTATGAAGGCTGACTGAATTTGAAAGAATTCTGAACGCAAAGCATAATGAACTTAATTTTGCATTCAATTCATTTACATGGACGTTCCATTTAAAGTCTGACTAAACTGAGAGATCCAAAGATTTTGGTACCTTAAAATCAGTCAATGGCACATTGTTTATTTTCAATGATGTATGGAAATGTTTATTTGAAATGGAAAACTGGCATTGAAATCATTTTCTTCTCATTTATTATTACGAAACCAGTTTGAAAAATCTAATATTGTACATTTACTTTTCTTTAATACAAATAATACTCACATCATCCTCAAAAAACTGTTCTATTGCAAATCATCGTAGGCATAATGTTTACATATAGTAGGAAAAGAGTAGGGTACAAATCAAACCCTGTGGGACCCCTCAAGCAATTGGCAATGAATTGGAAAGGTGAGTAAATAAGGTCCCATCATTTCAGTATGTTTTTTCTACTCTCTGATGTCGCTCAAGATAACAATAGATAAATTTCTTGCGCAAGATAAATTTCATGCGAAAGTTATTTTGTAAGGAAAACGTGATCAATGACACTGAAAGCCTTTGAAAAATCTAGTAATATTTCAACACCTCTGACTGTATGCTTCGAAAGTTTTATCACCTTGGAGCTCTTCATTCTAACTTTCACGTATACATAGTATAGAGAAAGTTATGTCATGCAGGGAAAAATCTATTTTGAGATTTCAACGGAAATACAGATTTTGGAGTCCCTTGATACCAAAAGTTTTTTTTTTGTGCGAGTGTTTTCCCCCCTTTTTTTTTCAAAACGTCCATCTGTGAACGCCACTAGCACCTACAACATAAGAATTTATTCAAAATGGATGTTCCCTGGTCGATCTGGCTCCACTCGAAGCTTTGCATTTTTTCTACTCTGGGAATTTCTTTCTGATTTCGCAAGAACAGAAAAACAATGTAATGTAGTGAAGCAAGAGTGAGGGTAGGATTATAATTTGGATGTTTAAAGTTTATTAAAGAATTGACACTGTGATTCTGTATTTAAATAAGTTATACGACTGTGTAGATATCCAGTCATATAATTTTACACACTATATGTGTATATGCACGTATATATGTATGGGTCTATGAATATACACAGTATGTGTATATGCATGTATATATGTATGGGTCTTTGAATATACACAGTATGCGTATATGCCTGTATTGGTGGGGCAAGTATATTTTATCGTAAGTGTATGTGTACAAATGTAGATGTGTGTATGTATGAGTTATAGGTGTAGGTAGAGTTAGTATTTATGTCTACAGGTGGGCTTCAGGAAATCGGCACAAATACGTATTCAGTAAGTAATCAATCATATTTGACACGGGGGTTAATCTGTGTACAAAGAATCAGTAACAGATGTGCATATGTGTATGTAAATCTTTAAAATTGTTATTTGTGAACGGATGGGTTTGCACAGGTCTCTAAGGTCAACTTTTGCATTGTAGCTTTTTTGTAGAAGTATTTATCGTACTTTCTTCTGTTATATTTTAAATTAGTTTTGTATCGAATGACGAAGTGTATTGTGAATGTGTAGACTTACGGTTACCGCCTGGTAGTCAGACTATTGTAGCCAAATAAATGTTGTCGTTGTTGTTGTTACATGGTAACGGAGCTGACTTTCAAAGGCCCCAAGGCAATTTTCGTCCATCCTGTGTAAATGTATGAAGGTTGTTGAAGTTGTGTATACCGTCTCGTGCTGCTTGAAGGCCGTGCGCACTCGGTCGGTGGCAGCGAGGTCGAGGGGCGTGTTCCCCAAGACGTCCAGCTGCTCGGCGCTCGCTCCGGCGGCCAAGAGCTCGCGCACGCAGTCCGCGTGGCCCCCGCTGGCCGCGTCGTGCAGCGGCGTCCAGCCGCCGTCGTCCTCGGCGCGGGCGTCCGCCCCGTAGCGCAGCAGCACCCGCACGCCCTGCGCGAGGCCCCCGCCGGCAGCCTCGTGCAGCGGCGTCCGCCCCACCGCGTCCTTGGCGTGCGCGCCCGCGCCCCGCGCCAGCAGCTCGCGCGCGCACTGGACGTGGCCTCGGCAGCACGCCACGTGCAGGGGCGTCCACGCGTCGCCGTCCGCTTCGTCCGGGTCCGCCCCGCGCAGCAGCATCTCCCGCGCGCACTCCGCGTGGCCGTCGAACGCCGCCAGGTGGAGGGCGGTCCGCCCGGCGCGGTCCTTGGCGCTCGTGTCCGCCCCTCGCCTCACCAGGTCCCGAACGCACACCGCGTGGCCTCGGCTGGCGGCCCACAGCAGCGGCGTCCATCCGTCGTCGGCCGCCACGTTCACGTCCGCCCCTCTCCGGAGCAGCAGCCGCACGCTCTCCACGCGCCCGCGGTAGGACGCCACGTGCAGCGGGGTCCTCCCGCCCTTGTCCCTGGGGTTCACCTGCGCGCCGCCGCGCCCCAGCAGCGTCTGCACGCACTCCCAGAGGCCGCTGTCGGACGCCCTGTGGAGCGGCGTCCACCCGTCGCTGTCCTGCGCGTCGACGCGCGCGCCGGCCTCCAGCAGCTGCGCCACGCACTCCGCGTTGCCCCCCGCGCACGCGCAGTGCAGAGGCGTCCAGCCGGTGGCGGTCTGCGCGTCGGCGGACGCGCCGCGCTGCAGCAGCTCCCGCACGCCCTCCGCGCAGCCCGCGTGCGCCGCCACGTGCAGCGGCGTGCGCCCGGCGGCGTCCGCCGCGTCGCCTTGCGCGCCTCGCGCCAGCAGCAAGCGCACGCACTGCTCGTGGCCCCCGCAGTACGCCCTGTGGAAAAAGCTCTTCTTCAATAACTGCTATCGGAATAAGAGTCGACTCGTTATAACGGTTATTAATAACAGTTGAAAAACACGTCCATGACCGGTTGTGGCGACTGCTAAGAGTTAAATCGGCTCTGTCGACTGCTAAGAGTTAAATCGGTTGTGGTGACCGCTAAGGGTTAAATCGGTTGTGGTGACCGCTAAGAGTTAAATCGGTTGTGGTGACCGCTAAGAGTTAAATCGGTTGTGGCGACTGCTAAGAGTTAAATCGGTTGTGGCGACTGTTTGGACACAGAAACAGCTGACATGAACGAGAGTTGAACTGCCAAGGAATAATACTAATTGATATGATGAGAAGCAAATGTGTACAGAATATTACTAAAATAAAGTGATTCGGGTTCGGATTGCAAATATTGTTTCGATTGTGCAACTTGTCCATAGTGAAATGACAAGTGCCAAAAATAAAGAAACTGTTTTTGCTTACCTACAGCTAAAATGGTAATGTCCGTTGAACATCAAATAATATAATGTGAGTTATTTGAGCGTAACTCATTTTATTTTATCGGGCTTAGGGAAACATTAATGCATCTCACCTAAGAAGCAATGGGACAGAAAAAAGTTAACAAACATGTTGCAGGGATTTAATTTAAAGCACAAATTTCTTATTGTAGTGTATACAATAAAATATTTAAAAAAATATTGTGACACGTGGTGTATATTAATGAATCTATAATTTGAACACTTGCTAATTAGGATTGATTAACTGTAGTGCAACTTTTATCGTACAAAATGAATGCCGCGAAAGCTTGTAGTATTTTGGGTTTGGCCCAATAGATTGCAAAACTATTTTAACCGATAACAGCCAATAACAGAATAAACGAAATACCAGTTAGGAAACGTTACCTGTTAAGAAATCACAGTTGAGCTGTTGAGGGCACAAGTGGGGGTACCTGTGAAGGGGAGTCCCTCCGCCGTGGTCCTTGGCGTTGGCGTCCGCGCCTGCCTCCGCCAGCGCCCGCACGCAGTCCGCGTGGCCCTTGGAGGCGGCCTTGTGGAGGGCGGTGCGCCCGTGGTCGTCCCTCGCATCGACGTCGGCCCCCTTCTCCAGGAGCTCCTTCGCGCACTCGGCGTGGCCCCGGTGGCAGGCCCAGTGCAGGGGAGTCCACCCGTCATCGGACGCGGCGCCGGCGACGGCCCCTCGCGCCAGCAGCTGCCGCACGCACTCTGCGTCGCCCGCACTGCACGCGCAGTGCAACGCGGTCACTCCGTCGACGGTGCTGGCGTGGGCGGCGGCCCCCCGCGCCAGCAGCTCCCGCACGCACTCGGAGCTGCCCGCGTTGGAGGCGCAGAGCAGCGGCGTCAGCCCGCGCGCGGCGCTCGCGTCGGCCGCCGCCCCCCGCGCCAGCAGCTCCCGCACGCAGGGCGCGTGGCCGCCGAAGGCCGCGCTGTGCAGCGGCGTCCACCGGTCGCCGCCCTCCGCCTGCGCGTCCGCCCCTCGCTCCAGCAGCTCGCGCACGCACTCGGCGTGGCCCCCGTCGGCGGCCCAGTGCAGCGGCGCCCAGCCGCACGCGTCCGCGGCGTTGGCGCACGCGCCTCGCGCCAGCAGCTCCCGCACGCACGCCGCGCTGCCGCCGGAGGCAGCCCTGTGCAGGGCGGACCGCCCGCCGCTGTCCTTGGCGCCCACGTCCGCGCCCCGCCGCAGCAGCTCCTGCACGAACGCCAGTCGCCCGGTCGCGGAGGCCACGAGCAGGGCGGTGGCCAGGGGCGAATTGCAGTCGGGGGAAGCCGACATTTTAATCTGGATCTCTCTCTCTCTCTCTGAAAACACGTTACCTTTTACTAAACTTCCAGCTTCGATGAAGTTAAAAATCGTTAAATAGTGTGTTTCGTTGCACAAATAGCAGTAAGTAAATGTTAAAGATAAAGTTACTATAACTTTTATATTTTAAAAAAATCAATTATTGAAGTTTTTAAAGAAATACCACTAATTACTCAATCATAGCTTTTATAACAACGTTATTTCTAACATTTGTCAACATCAATCCCAAACAACAAATGTTCAAAAACTATAAACCTTTATTAAAAACAAATATGTACAAACATATGTACAAACATTTTCATAGATAATGGGACTAGTTTCACATCCAGTAATCTTCACCTGGCATTGGAACGAAGTGTGGTTCCAAAAATTAAAGGGAGTATTTAAAGAAAAGTATTTTAGTTCAGATTCCCATTCTGAATGGAAAAGAAAGTTTGTGGTAGCTGAAAAAAATACTGGCGCTACAGAATGGTCCAGCTTTCTCACACTAGTTTTCCAAACTCCATAGTCTTGGGTAGCTTTTCGATATTGTTCTATCCTCTTCCCCGCTGAAACCTATCTGCGTCTAAAGACATTTTTTCATATTTCTAATAGCAGAAATGAAATAAGACTTTAGGAATATTATAGGAGAGTAAAACATGGTCATAAATGTGGTTTCGGTGGTATACTGGTTACCGTATCGGACTGTTTACTTAAGTTCGCGGGTTCAAACCCGAGCATCGCCACGGAAAATAAAGCATTATTAAATTTAAATTTGAATTGAAAAATAAATTCCAAGAAATTTTTAAAGGCGAAAATATCTTTCGGAGGGGAAGTAAAAACGGCTGTTCCATGTAGATTTACAGCGAGTAAAAGATCCTCAATCCTAAATGAAGCCTCAGAGCAACATACAAAAGGCCTGTTTCATCGCCCGAGTGATACCTCCTTTCTCTACCGGACGATGAAATGAGCGTGGCGGAATTTGCGTCGTCAGGCCTGAGCATCGCCACGGAAAATAAGGCCTCATTGAATTTGAACTGAAAAATAAATGCAAATTTACATTCAAAAACATGGTGCCGTTCTTGAGAAAATGTCGTTTAAGCGTTTCTCAAAATGCGCTACTTTCTTAAGCTCATTATCACAGAAAACTTTTCAGCTTTCGAGACTTCATAAGGAATAATTTGATGTTCTGAAGTAGCATCTTAATATTAACGTGAAATACAAAAAAAAAAATTAAATTTGTATATTTTCTCTAAATTTAAACAAATACATGAAAACGGCGTATATCTCATGGTATTCAGTGCATTTAGTACTATACGCACAAAAAGGTTAAAGAAAAAAAATTGAGCCTTTTTGAGAAAATCTGATTTTTAAATTGCCTTTAATATAGACGTAGTCACAAACATTTCCGGGATTCATCTCGGACGTGAACTCGACGTGTCACGCCAGCTTCACAGAGAATATTGCAAAAAAACTAAAAACGTAGCTCTTTTTAGTAATTCATTTATATCTTCAAAAATGTGCATTTTATCGAAAAATTGTTAATTACAAAATTAATGAAGATAACATTTCATACAAAATACATACTTGGACTTTTAATTTTCTGAAGAACTGTTTAGGCGCTAGGGCGCGCTGAAAAACTCTTACTTTTTGGGCCTCTGACCAAAGCAGGAGAATAGCTCTTTCCATCTATCCTGTCTCGCAGCGGCTCACTAGCTTCACTTTATCATGCTTGAAAAAAGGTTTTGTAAACAAATAATCGGCATTGTTAAATGATTAACACTCCGATACAGATTCAGTAGAAAAGTATTCGCTTGTGCGAAGTATCTGTAAAACCTTGAAACATGCAATATAACGATTTAACTATTTTTGGATGTGGAAGAAAATCACCTTCAATCACTTAAATCAATTCTTCAATGGTAAATTGGTATTCCTCGCCACTACATCGTTATGCACCGAAACTTTTCCAGATATTTTCAAAACAGCTAAGATTATAAGCCGCTTTTCAAAAAAGGCAACAAAAATGAAATTCAAAATTATCGCCTAATTTCTTTTCACAGTTTTTACAAAGATATTGGAGATACTTTTTTACGAGTAGAAACCTTTTATGGTAAACGCAAAACGTTTTCAGATGGCCAAAATGGATTTTAAAAAATCTTAATCTACGGAAACAGCCAGTTTCTTTTTTTAAAGAAGTCGCTTCATCCATGGATCAATAATTGCAATTATTGCACAAGGAGTCCCGCAGGGTTCGATTTTAGGTCCTACTATCTTTCTATTATACGTAAACGATATGCCATCGAGGAATCAAAACGGAAAAAGTTCTCTTTGCGGATGATACGAATATTCTTTGTAATACAGAAACCGTAAATAGTATAGTATCGGATTAACAAAGTGGTTCCGTAATAACAAAATTTTGGGGTCTGTCCATGCAGTCAAACTTGAAATGGCACATTTAAATGAATTTGAACACAAAAATATGTTCATTATGCTACACAATTACAATTCTTTCAAATTTAGTCACCCTCCATACTGCTCGTTGTGTATATTTTGCTTATGTTCATACCCGCCTGAGATACCGCATAATATTCTGAAGAAACACATCCTCTAGATCAAAAACGTTTAGATCACGAAAAAGAATAGTACGAATAATAAGCAAATCCCATCCACGTGATTCTTGTAAGCCTCTCTTTATTAAGCTAATAATTCTACCATTGCCTTGGCTCTTGATTTACGAAAAAGTGTTTTTTGTAAAAAATGATTTACTCAAGCACGGGAACATATTTTCAGTTAATATTGATGCCTATTACTATAACACTCGACACAGTAATCATATTCATCAGGTGTCAGTATCATCAGCCCACTACTAAATTACTACATAAATTTACGTACATGTATACAGAAATGATGTATCTTCCTGCCTCTTATGATATTTCCTACATGAAAAAGTCAAATTAAATGTCTTACAACCAGAGCCTGAAAGTTTGTCAAATGCCTTTTTGTTACTGTTACTATTTTATAACTTTTAACAACAGAATTCACTGAATTGTACTTCTGGAGTTGTTTTAGATAATCATTTTGCCTATTTTTGCTTCTGATGCTTATTTTTACCATTTTCTGACATTGACATCATTATTTGCTTTTTTATTCTCCTGGCATTGACCTCAATCAAGTTGGATATAATAATAATAATAATAATTAATAATAATAATAATAATAATTATTATTATTATTATTATTATTACTGAGTCGCATATACAATTGCAATTCTGTATGATGAGTCAAATACGATGTATACGGAGGAAGTACAATTGCATACTTCTTGAGTGCGAGTGAAGTTACATTTATTGTCCAGAAGGAAAACAAGGGGCCATCGCAGCATTTGCTCAAAGGGCTGGGGAAACTGGACAAAAAACCTGCAATATATACATGCAAGCCCAGACAAAACAAAGGCAGGTCTTATTTGGTCTTTCTGTGGAGACAGAGGTTGTGTTATAAATCTAAATGAAAAATGAAGATGAAACCTGTGAAGATTTTTTACTTTTTCATTTATGCTGATAGGCTTTGTTTGCACACGAGGAATCTCATCCTACTTTTGAGAATGGTCACCGATCCTTTTAGAAAACAGAGCTCTAAATATGATACGCCCTTCTCAGTGCTGATGATTATTCAAGTGCTAAGAATGAAAAATATCATTCCTTTTTCATTAATGTCATCATTTGAGATCATTTCCTCTTACATTAAGTACTAATGTAAGCTTCAGAGATAGAATAAAAACATGACTCATTTTAATTACTAATTTTTTTGACAATAATTATTTTTAAATGTTATTTTTCATTGTTTACATACCTTTGATCACCCCTACTTTAGCAAGAATAAATACTTTTTTTGAACGGCTATTTTAGTAAAAATAAATGCCTTTTTGCCTTTCTTAAGTTAAATAAATGCCTGAACTTCCGGGTTCTGCTTATAATATTCAATTTCTAATAGTGGGAGTTTAACTAACCCAAAGTTGTGAACATATTCTGAAAAATATTATTAATGTTACTTAATAAAAGTTTCAAATTAGTTCTCATTACTGTAATTATTTTTAAAATATTTTTTCAGTCCCTTTTTTAATTGAGGACAATCACAATGAGTATCACTAAAATTTTATATATCATAATTTTATTTTGTGAAATCTGAAAATGTTTCGAAGACTGTTCTGCCTCTTTCATCAGGTACAACTATTATTATATAATTGGAAACCAAATGGAATATATTCAAAACATATACAAAATATCTGATTTTTTTTAATGTTTTGTTATCCTCTGTTTTATTCTTTTTACTTGGCCAACATAATTCAATTCACAATCATTACATTCCACTGCATAAACTAAATCTATCATGTCAAATACAGGTATTCTATCTTCAACACTTTTTATAAGACTCTGTTTCTTAATTATCATACTTTTAATGGTGATATTGTACCTGATCTTAACTGTTGTTGTAAAAATATAGTCAGTGTTTGAACAAATAGAAAAATTACATTAGGTAGAGGTTGAAAAGAACCAATAGAAAGATTGGTTACCATGTTGGGGAAACTTAAAATTTTGTTGACATGTTTGTTAACATATTTCATTTTGAATTTCTTGGGGTAGTGGTTGTCCAAAAGGATTTGTTTAATTTTATTTTATCAACATGGAACTGATGATGTGATAATTTAATATTTTTATTGACTAAATTATAGACGACTCCAATTTTCATCAAAGTTAATGACCAGATAAAAAAATCCAGTATAATTGCTGAAAAAGTAGGTTTAGTACACCAATTGGTTTCTAACTTGTTATTATGTCTGAAGATTGTAACATTGAGGAAGTTAATCCGATTATGTTCTTCTTCTTCCAATTCAAATTGAATAGATTGACCACATTTAATATGAAGTTCTAATATTAATGGAAATTTCTCCTGGTCTATAATGACAAATGTGTTCTCTATGTAAATGACATAAAGAATTGTTTTAATCTGAGCAAAACTTTTTTGTTGAATATCGTGCATCACTATTTCAGAGAAAAAGAGAATGATCCTCCAATAGAACAGGCTTGCCTCTGGGAATAAATTTTGTTCTTAAACTTAGATTTTTAATAAATAATACAAAATTTAACTCAAATCATTATTTCTTGTCCAGGAACAGACATCTTAGAGGAGTTGTCCTTCAAACTTCGTACGAGTGTCTCCAAAATTAGTCCATGGGGAGTAGAGGGAACACTGAAATAACGTCAAGTGATATCAAGCTATCCTTCTTTTCCAATATTATTGTGCTTAATTTCGAGATCAATTCACAACCATTCTTAATGACAGAGGGGAAATCCAAGTTTAGTGAAGGTTTGAGAATAGCACTGAGGTATTTGAATAGTTGATATTCAGGAGTCCCAATGGACATAACTGGACGCAAGGGGTAACTTTGCTTACGCACTTTCAAAAAACCTTATACTCTAGGCCAATTTGGTATAGTAGGACAAACCTTGAAATATGTTTTTGTATCACATATTCGTTATTTCTCAATTGTTTTATAATTTGTTGGTTCTCTGTTAGATTCTTGTTACCTTTTTTGAAATTAATTACACTATACGTATTGCTATCACTAAAAGCTTGTTCAAGTTCATTAACATTATCCACTTGATAAATGGCAGTATGCGCTCCTCTTTTATCACACTGTATCAGCAAAATATCTGGATTTTGTTGCATAAATTTCTTTGTGTCTTTGGGTTTTTAAAAAATTTCAACTTCTTTGTTCTTAATAATACACTCTACTTGATAAATGGCAGCATGTGCCCCTCCTTTATCACATTGAATGAACAAATCAGATATGTTTTTGTATATTTTGTATATGTTTCTGTATCTATTCCATTTGGTTTTCAAATTTATAATAAGTTATACATGACGAGGGAGACAGAACAGTCTTCGAAACGACATCGGATTTCACAAAATAAAATTATCATATAAAATGTTTTGTATAAATGTATAAATATTACCAATATAAATGTATTTCTTATGGTTGTCCAAATGAATAAATAAATTTAAAAAAACAGATTTTAAAAATTAATTGTATTTATTATTATTATTATTATTATTATTATTATTATTATTATTATTATTATTATTGCATTTATTTAATTAAAAATTAACAACTGGATATCCCCTTTAATTTTACATTACATAAAACACAATTAGAACAACATATACAAGTATTGGCAACCTTCATCTTTAAGTACAACTTTGAACTTTAAACACTTAAGTGTACTTGATTGTATATTGTATTATCTATTCATGAAAACTATTTACATGCATTTCTGCTTAATTAACTCTTAAATATTTGTCTGAATTGTTAAAAAAAATCAACTTTTACAGTAACATTTACTGTTTGAATGATTCTATAAAAGGTGTCATTATGTGAATAATTTAAACAATCTACTCTTATATAAAACAATTCATTACATCTGACTTCATGGTATCAGTGTTTAAAGTTAACATACTGTACATGTTCCATACAATGAAATTTTAATTCTAAGTTTAATAAAAAGAATGGTCACCTAAAGACCATCTTTGCTATAGTTTTTTTAAACTTTATTTTTAGATGATCAGTAGTACGTATTGTCACAAGTTTTCTTAACATTGTTGATCCAAGAAACAACGTTCGAAAGTTTGAAGACCCTTTAAAATATTTAGGAATGATGCAGCTAAAATATAGAAGTTTTCAAAAAGCAATAAGTTCTGTACCTTTCAAAATGTGACAAAATACATTATTGAAACACTAAAAAGCTATTGAAATACATGTTTTGGACAAGTACATCAGAAGGAAAGTGGCTTTGTATTTTAAACAGTAGACCTCCAGAAATTTGATTACAGAACCGTTAAAATTAAAACCAAAATTATATAAAATAAAATATCACACTATCAGGAAGGCTCATTCTCGCTAAATCAATGTAAGTTTCTGGTTAAGTTTGTAGGAAAGGTATTTTATAGACAAGCTGGCTATCACAAGATAGCAGAAACACAGTAGAAACGTAGAAAAAGTCATCTTATGGTGAAGACTCTTGACCAGATTTTGAAGGAAAATGAAACAAATACACAATCTTGATTCCTTTTTTTGGGCAAGATATTAAGAACTTTGGAAAAACATTTTCTTTACAGAGGTACTACTTACTTTGTGTTAAAAGAGTGCATTTGAGTTATAAAGGTACATCTGGAATGTGATTTTGAACTTTTAATTTTTTTTATGATGTAAATTTGACAAAAGGATTGCTAATTAAAATGTATTAAATTTTCAAGTAGACCATGTTATTGCTTTTTAAGTTCAGTTTTGTACCTGATAATGCTGTCAAATGGGTAAAACTAGAGGGAGGAATTGACAGAAGAAAATTCTCAATATGTACTAACCTGTTTGCTCATCTCCTCATCTTAATAGCACACAAATTACAGGATGTTTGAATTAAAGAGCTTGTTAAGCATATTAAGTACTTCAACAACAGATGCTTTGCAGCAATCAAGCATTACAAACAAGCTGGTGGAACAGCTCTTGTTCTTCCAACAAATGTTCAGTGGAATCCTGAGGCAAACTATATCACATATTATTTAGAAAACTGGCACATCATTACTATATTGTGCACTGAAAATCCAAATAGCACAGAACAAAATATTAAATGTGCAAAAGTGAGCAATGTCAATTTGAAAATGGACAAGACAAGCTCAAAATATTGAAAATGATTTCACTCTGTCCAGACAAAGTGCACATGCTTGCAGAAGCTTCTGAAGTCTGGATTGACCCAGAGTTTTTCCGAAATAAAATTCGGAAGGCATTAACATCTTAGGAAATGGTTTAATACTGCTACAATCAATGCACATTTGCTGGCCAATCAGATGGATCCATGATTTCTACAAGAAAGATCGAATGAGGAGCAACATATCATACTGCCATTGAGTATGCTGAAGCCAACCACCTTGATACAATGCCAGATTTAATAAAATACAAGGCAAGGGCTCTTCCCTTCAAGGTATATTATCTCTTGAGCACTGTAACCTTGAAGGAAATTAAACCTCATCTGAATTGAACCTCTTTAATGAGTAGCTCTAGATAAAAATATTAATTCTGCAACTTTAAAGCTGGCACACCAGCTACATAGTGCTTCAACTGGCTGAACTGAAAGACTTTCCTCCACCTTCATATTCGTTCATAGTAAAGTTAGGAAAAGGTTTGCAGTAGAGAAGGCTGCAAAATCTTGTCAGTTTTTCATGTGCTTAAAACCAATAAAACATAAATAATGACTGAGATTCAATATTTCCTGGTAAAGTACTTTCCTGTGTTAATTATATTTTTTTCACTTCAGTAATAAACAATTGATTAAAATAAATCAATGAAAGTTAAATTACTTTTTTAAAACCTCTATAAAATATTTCAGCACACTGTTTTAAACAACATATCTTGTTATATAAAGTTATCAACATTATTTAATACATTTTGTTTTAATTGTACAAACCGTTTACAATATAATAGAAATTATTACTTTGTTTTAAATATTTAATGGTATAAATACCAATGTAATTAAACATTTGGCCCTAAAATTATGAATTTCAATAACATATTTATCCTGTGTATTCAGCAATAACCTTTAAATTCAATTTTCAAGACAACTACTAAGCAATTTACACATCAAAAGGGTTAGGCAATTCACATATTTGGTTATAAATTTAAACATCATCATGACTATCATATCCATCATCAATGTCTTAATCATTATGTTCCAACTATTCAGGTTAGTTGTCATTTTGTGAAGTCATTCTTTCTGTTTTCATAAACG